>BMAU01001374.1:5000-72500 GCA_019973935.1 Trichonephila clavipes | reverse complement strand
AAAACAATGCTGATTTTTTGTCGCCGAGGACGGCTCCACTTCAGGAGATTCATGAGTGTGAAGGACTCGCAGGAGGGCAGTACTGCATGCGCCTTAACACATGACTCAGCTCGAGCGGTGATCCCAGACTGAGCTGAGACCGGAAAAGGACGGAGAGGTAGACAGAGGGAAGAGCGAGGGAGAGAAAAGGAAACAACGAGAACGAATAATAAAAAAAGGAACTTTAGCCACTTGGATACGACTCGCGCTGTGTAATTGTGTATATATATAGTCCCCTTTTCCTATATATTTATACTGAGTAATTTCGAGTGGATGGGTTTATGTACTCAATTATTGAACTAGGTTGTTGATATAAAGTTGGTTGTATTGATGAGACATTCTTTTTGGGGAAGGTGTAATCCATTTTTATTTCATTTAGACACTTAATTACGACACACACAAACACAAAGTAGAACACAAGACAATAGACACACTAGCACGGTTACACTATAAAAAAAATTAATGACCGGTAAATTTCCTTTGAAACCTTGGGTTTATACAAAACGACAACCATAAGCTCAAAAACTAACACGACTTTCGAGGGCGTCTCTTCTGATTTCTCCAAATAATTAGATGATGCCCTTTATGTAATTCTTAGTTAAAAAAGCGCTGACTTTTGATTTCAAAGACTTTCAATCAAAGAGTTCAGGACATCAATTTTTTCCTTTCTATAGATGGTGTCGGACAATAATTTTTGTTTCTTACTATTTATTCATGAGTTCACTTTAATTATTCCAATGAGATAATATAGCAATATAATATAAGTGGGAATCGTCTCTAGATTAGAAGTTCAAAGCGCTATCCTTCGCGTTACAGGGACACAACGAGCGACTTTCCTTTTTACGTATGGTTTCCTTTTATGGTGTTGGATTATAATTTTTTTTTTGTGTGTTACTATTTATTCATTAATTAAATAGCCTTAATGAATTAATATTGTAACTGTAAAACAAACTGTATTAACATTGATGTCATCCTCTACAAGTTTTAAAAAATGTATTTGAACTTGAGGGGATCAATAAAAAGTATTTCATTAACGATTGAAAATTTGATTAATATATATATATAATATATGTAATGGAAAAATGTATTAACTAATAGTAATAGTAGTAATTGAATTACTAAACAGTACTAATGCTTCTAACGGAATTAGAAAAAGTGAAAAATACAAGATAGGAAAATTTATTTCAGAACGCTTTTCTATAAGAAAAATTTACCCTGTTTTTCAAGTGATGAGGAAAAATAAGGTGATTTTACAATTCCTCTACTATTAGATCTTACTATATATATATATATATATATATATCTTATTCAGGTTTCCAATCGTTAATAAAATACTTTTTATTCCTCCACTCAGGTTCAAATATATTTTTTTAAACTTGTAGTGGATTACACTTGGTGTTAATGCAGTTTTATCAAATTGTAATTCATTAATTAAACTTAATTAATTAATTTTAGTTTAAGATATATTTTTCTCTCAGTCGATATTACTCCTCTAGATAGCAGCACTATTGAATTAAATATATTTTTTGCTAAACTTATGATTAAGATTTAAGTTAACCTGAATAATACAATATGCTAGTTGGACGTCAGCATTCCTTTTACACTGGTTTTAAGATAAATCATTACCTGTTATATTCAACTTTTATCATAAAAAAATGTAACTATAAATTTAAAGTGGTCAAAAGTTTTTAATGTTAATTTAAAAGACGTTTTGGCACTTAAAAAATATTGTGATTCTGTCATATGTATATACATATTTATATTAATTGTAATTATTTAAAAAAAGTAATTAATTATTTTTCTATTTCCAATGACCAGGGTTACAGAAGACCACTACTCCACAAGGGGGTAGAAACAAAAACAAAAACAGACAAAATAAACAAAGTAAGGGGGAAAAAGGGCGAGAGAAATCTATGAACCCGATAAGCCCCTAGCTTACCAATAAAGAACGCCTAAGAAGAGCCCTTTAGAGCTAGGCAGTGGCGAATGTGGTCAGCATCCATGTCCTTCCGTAAATTGCAGAGCATGCAGAAAGGGGCCTGTGCAACATGAATTCAATGTCGATGTTTAGGAGACAGTCATGTCCAGTGGTCAGACAAAACTCGGCAACTGCTTTACGTCTTGGTCACATGGGAAGAACTTTAAGATTATTCCACCAGATCTTATTGGAATTTAAAGTAACTAAAATAAAATGTGTGTGTGTGTGTGTGTGTTTCATTGTTGACCTAAGTAGAAATTGACTTTGAAAAACATTTTATATTACTTGTTTTTTTCCCTTATTTGAAAACAAATGATTACACTTAAAACAATTAGATTTTAAACGGTTACTTATTGAATTATTTTAAAATTTTACCGTCGAGCATGATTTACAAATAAAGAATTGTAGTTTTTGCAAAAGTCCTCAGCCGAAGTAAACCTAGTTCCAGCACATTTAAAGTCCCGGGGGAAGGACTTAAAGATATCACTCGTTTTCAAAAATTGTCCCAAAGATGCTCCATTATATTAATGTCCTGAAATCAAGCTGGCCCTTCCATTTGCTGCAATTTTTAATTTGATTCTCAAAATATTCATCGTTAAGTCGAACTCTGAGAGAACGAGATATAATCAGCCACAAGAATGAACAGAATGTAGTGTGAGTAAGTGACTGTAGGAGGTTTATAGCGCAAGAGCCAATTTTGATCTAAATAGATCCACTAGAATATAATATGACATGGAACAAGGGTCTTTTCTCAACATTTAGTAATAGTTTAAAGCAGTATTTCTCAAACTGTGGGGCGCACACCCCAATCCCAGGGAGCATGATAATTCTACGAGGGGAGCACGAGCTTATTAAAAAATTGAAAACAAAAGATTATTTTAAAAAATTATTAATTTATTAAAAGTAAACAAACAAAATGCATTCTCATATGATAAAAAATAAAATGCACACTTAGTACATTTATAAATGTATTCATATATTGCGCAATATATTTTATACTTAATTTAGCAATACCAAGTTAAAAACAAGGGGCTTGTTTAAAACATTTGGGCTTGTCTTATATAATATTATATACAAAACTTAACGCACTTATCTTGATAATTTGTACAGTTTGTAATTAATCCCTTAACTGTCGATTAAAAGTTTCTCGATTCGCTTCCCAGTTCCACCGTTTTCTTCATAGGCTCGCGAATGTGATGTATCGGAGAGGGAGGGGAGAAATAAATCAGCAAATCCTCTGAAATAAATAAATCCTTCTCAAACACTGTCAAGGTCCTCTTATTGCATTCCAAAGCCTTTGGAATAATTTTATGGATAGTACTACACAGAAAAGATCATACAGTGGAAAGACGTATATATACGCCGGGGCAACTAAAACTTTGGCTGAGCGAGACGCTAATATACACCGGTGACATTTAAAAGGTTAAAGTCGTATTGTAGCTTTAGCGTAAAAAAAAGTATAATATTGAAAAAAATAAAGTTATTGAATTCATTATATTATTATTGTATGGAGGGGGAGGGGCGTTGAAAATAATGATTGAATATTGGGTCGCAAATATTGAAAATTTGAGAAGCACTGGTTTCAAAAATCTTCTAAGAAGTTTATGCAATTAAAGATGATCCCCTCTACAATTACGTCCTTCGTAAAGTTAGGTCGTGGGTGTAGTTTGGGAAACCGAATCAATATACATTGTTATAAAAATAATCAATTTTATTTGGGTCAATCAAGATTATAAACCGAGGAAGCAATCAAAATTAATCGACTACTTTAAATTCGTAAGACAAATATTAAACACTTATCTGTGATTTTATGGAAGAGCACTCGTTAGATCTTCCTTGGTCAACTATATTCCAGTTGTCGCCCATCTGGTATATTGGTTAGTGAGGCTGACTGCAGTGCCGTAGGGTCTGGGTTCGAATCTCGGGTAAGAAATGTACATTTGTGCTGCAATCCTTCTCTTCTTTGTGATGTGTGCTTCACGCTTACTTTTATGGAATCCTCCACGGGATACTCTGTGGTGCAAGGGGTTATAAATGTTCTCAATAAATAAATATAAACTATATTCCAGTATATATAAAACTATTTCTTCCTTTCACCAAGGCTTCCAAAAGGCACTTCGTTAATCTCACTTTAATAATAGTGTAATGACTACCTCTTCCACTCAATTTGCTAGGGTTTAATAGCACTCAAATTATCATAAAATGAAGTTCTCTGTACGGAAGTCAGTTTTAAACTCAAACAACAGTTGAAGAAGTATTTCCCCAAGAGTATTAATGAAAGGACTCAAATATTGGACCCGTCATAAGGTTTGTATGTGGGATGTGTCTGTAGAAAAATACACAATTAGAATCACTTGCCATAGGTAAACAGAACTTCGTCTGGGAAAAGCACAAAAACCTTTTGTTGTCTGGTGTACGTAATGTGATGTAAAATATCAATATAAAACAAAAATGTTTGATTATACTGAGTGCATTTCTCAAAAACTGCAAAGTACACAATAAGAGAAAAAAAAGGAAAACTTAGCGTTATTTTAGGAATAAAAGAAGCAATATCGCGTGACATATATATGTTTCAGAAATATCCTTTTCAGGAATTTCTACATACATTACGGATAATTAAAGGGTTACAGTTATTTAACTTTAGGGATGGGTATGTTGGAAATACCATCATAAAGTTAGACTTAAGACATGGCATTAAAATAAGACATGTGTTTTCTGCCTTTGTTTTTCAACTCAAACAAAATAAGAGTATTTTTATTATTGTATAAGTTTTTGTCCAGCTCCAATTAATATTCCTTTTTACATAGTAATTGCGCCGAATACTGGTAATCAAAGCTGAATAAAATTCCTCTAATTAAATTAATTTTACTTGTTGCTTTAAATATCGTAGCTTTAAAAAAACTACTACGCATTACAAGAAATAGTGTAAGATATTACAAATCCTTTACTGAGAAATAAAGTGAGACGGTACGCTTACAGAAAAAAAAAATTGGGAAATCAAAAAATTATGTATGCAATATGCACTTATAAGGTTTCTCCTATTCTTTTCTTTCATCCTAAAATTAATCTGCTTTTAGATAAGATTAGAGGTATTTTATATAGAAGAAAAAGTGGAGAAATTACTATGAACCGCATCATAAACAGAAAACATCAATTCTAAATTATGTCATTGCAGATTAATAGAACCAAACAGCACACAAAAAATGCATCCCAACTTCAATGCCATTTTTTTTGTTTCTACATTATTCAGCATTTTTAAGTAAATAACATTGTTTTGATAGATCTTCCTTATCTTTTTAATTGACCCTCATTATTATTATAAGTTTATCCGCGTGTTTTTTATCTCACGTAAACAAAATCTACGCTGCTTCAAAGTAAAACCTTCCTATTCAAATATTCTTATCGATTATTTATAATTTGATAAAGCTTTTTTGTTTCTGTTTTCAGAGAATTTAAGTTTTTTTTATTTCAATCAAAAATCTCAATAATTTTCCGTATCAAATATTTTTAGTTTAAAACTCTCACTAATTATTGGATTTTCTCTCTTTAAGTGCACATCGTTCTTTATATAAAAATAAGTAATTAAGAAAAGAGAAATTGCTCATTAACAGAATGTGTAACGAACTTAGTTGTTTAAATGAAATGAAGCTAGTTTTTGAATATATATATGTAGTTTGTTTTGATAAAAATTTTGATATGAGTTTGAAGTCTAATATTTTTTATATATCTAGGAAACTAATTTTATATTAGTATTTTTTTCATCTATTAATTTTGCTTAATTTTTTAACCACTTAAAAGTCAATTTTTTTTGCCCAAGTTGTTAAAAAAAAGCACAACTTTTTGGTGAATATAACTAAGAATACTTAACAGAATGCGAAAAAGGGAAGAGTTTTGTTTTTATTTTCAATTTTAAAGTGTTCACACTATTTTTTATTTTGTAATTGAGGAACACAAAAAACCCTAAATGTTTGCTTTTTATAAGTACACTCTGCATGCTATAAAGAATGTTTCATACATCCTAAAAACTTCTCTCATACTGACAAAAAATTTTATGTTCGTACCTCTTTTTTAAACGATTGGACATTTGGTGTGTGTGTGTGTGTGTTGTGCATATATATGTTACCGTTAAAGTGTAAAATCCATTATTTCAAGGAATAACTAGGTACTATGTGAGAATCCCCCTGGATTCCACCCTGGACATTGACACACAAGATTGATTTGAGGCAAAGAACGACCAGACGACATTTTTATAATAACAAATTATATTTATTCACTTGAATCAGTTATCAACCTTCTAATTACAAAGATTTATCAATATGTCTACGTCAATGTGATTAACCCTTACTATTAAATTAAATCACAAAATACGATACTAATCAACTATTAAACTCAATATCAAACGGGATTACCGGAATTAGAGGATCGTGGAATGCACGCAATTTTAATTACTAGAATTCATTAAATTACCCCTAACTTTATTATATATTTACTCTTACGATCCGACAATCTAGATTTAAATCTCACCTTCCTTTTACTAACTCACTTTCCAGGCGCATCAAACTTTCCAATTGTAGACCACTGCCTAATGATTAGCGAGACGCTAATCACACAATCACCTTGAATCTTCTTAGGACACCGTCAACCTATTTCTTGGCGTAATAGCCTACTGTTAACTTACAACACTCTCCTTAAAAACTTTGACTAATTTGAATATCCCAGTTTCTTCTTTTAGAGCTGGATGGAAATAAACGCGAATTTACAATCCCCAAAGACGCCTAAGAGTATTAGTGATAAAGTGCCGTACAGATCCGTCACAACTTCATAAAATAACTAGACAAGTCAGTTAAAGTATATAAAATTATTGAATTCTATGATTCAACTAGATATTCTATAGAATAGCGATTACTTAATAGTTAAGGAATGAAATACGGCACTCGAAAGTTCTTTGAACCGGTTCTAGCTGCTAGGGGAAGAATTATTCCAATCAGGAATTTGAAATGGCCGAATAATACATTTGTACTCTAGATATCAGTTCAGTATACGTCTCAGCGAAAATTAATTTCCATTGAAGAAGTATCAAATATTTACACAACACTTCGATCAATTGCAACAGCTCAAAGTTGCGGTACTGGACAAGGATTCAAAAAGTGCTTGTGTAAAAACAAATGTGTAATTGTATGAAGTGTGTATGCTTCAAAAATAATAAGTAGTGCAATCCAAAGTGTCATCACAGCAATCCGTGCTCTAATAAATAATAAAAAGTCAAATGTAGGTATCTCATAAAATTTAAATTAATATTCTCTTACATTTTTTTTTAAAAAGTTTACATAATGTTTTTATGAAGTAACAGTTTTTCTTCCCAGTATGTATTTTTGCTTATAATATTTAAATCTAATCTATTTTTACAACACATACTCTTTTCTCCCCTTTCTCTTTAACAAATGTTATCAATATGAGCAATAATAAATTATACCATCTGCCTTCCCTTATTATTTATCAAATGTTCATCCGCAAAAGGGTTAAAAGGTTTTTAGAGAGATTTTAGCTATTTATGATCCAATAATTTATAAAATATCTTTGAAATTGTTTATTTTTCACTTTAATGGTACATCATTAGTTATTTCGTAGAATAACTAGGTAAAGTAAGAAATGTTTCATCCATTATATGTTTTAACTGACTTGTCTAATTATTTCAAAATATACCTAGTTATTTTATGAAATAATTGAATTATAAACTTTAACGGTAACATATATATATATATATATAGTAAAATCCGGCTTATAACGCGCAATTTTATCACAAAAAATAAGAATAAGATCGTAATTTAAATGTGTGCGTTATACGCCGAGTATGAAAACGGCAGCCTTAAAAATAACAAAAGAAATGAGCATAAAAAAATTCACTTCAGCTCACATCGAGATAATGTTTATTTAAACGAAATAACGTGTCTTATGAACTAAAAGAGTTGTAGTCCAGAAGAATACTATTTTTTCAAAAGTCTGGGATAATTCCTCGAATAAATGGCTCCAAAATACAAGGGCATATTATATTAACATTTCAGGTTTCTTCGTAAAAAATGGGGTGCGCGCCATACGGCAAATATGTCTAAAAATTAAAAAATGCAGCTTGAAAGTATAGGTGCGCGTTATACAACGGATTTTATGGTATGTATACTTTTATACAGAGTAGTCCCAAATTCATGGTACAAACTTTAAGGGTAGGTACAGGACATTGCAACAATCATTTATTGTAAAGGAATTATAGGCACAACTGACACGGTGAGGCAGAAACACAAAAAATAAGAGACGAAAGGAAAGACAAAGTGTTTATTCAAAGCGTCGTTGACAATCGTAATGTTTACAATGACTCTTCATAACTGTTCAGCACTTGAACTATGAAGTCCAGCTGCAGCTCACATTGCCTTAACACCCACTGGTCCTCGGAGAAGATAGCTTGCCATATTTAAAGCTTGTACTCGCTGAAAATAGAAGAGATGTAAGCAATTTTCGTTTAACACTCTACAAACGGTCTGGTGACTCACACTTACGTGATGAGCAACACCTCTTGTACTTGATTCTAGTCTAACAGCCACAACGCTTAAGATGCTTTCTTTCAGGCTTGAACTGCGTACAGCTCTTTGTCAACCAGCATCATTTCCAGTGACTTGGAGCAAATGTGTTTCATGAAGTTGACAATGTAGCCGCTGAAAAAATTCTGAGATCCGGCATTCGTCAATCAAGAAACCGTGCGTTATACATTCGTAGCCCAGCTCTGCCGTTACCATTAACATGATCGTACATGTAATGCATGTCTTCATTTTTGGCGTTCCTAAAGTCTCCTATCGTAAACGTCAGCACAATTGTGAATGGCACTTTTCCCTACTGAGATGCATCATGTTGAACGGCGGCAAGACATTTACTGTCCTCCTCCGGCAACGAAACCAACTGATAACTCCCTTTCTCTTTCCTTTTATTTCCCCTGTTAGCACCTCACCGTGTCACTTGCGCCTATACATCCTCATACAATAAATGATTGTTACAATGTCCTGTATCTACCCTTAAAGTTTGTACCATGAATTTGGGACCATCCTGTATATGCACCCACATTTTAAAGCATGTTATAGTATTAAGTATCACATTGCAATGGGGACAGAGATATAATAGTAGCTTTTTTTTATTATCTTTCCATTTTCATTACTTCTGAAGCATTAATTTACGCATATCCATGCCAATCCCTGATCTTTATCTAATATTTTCAAGGGTCTAAAACCTTACATTCAATGAAAAATACCCGACTTCACAACAAATAAAATCTTGGATGAGATGTATTTAAGTACCATAGAAAAACTGCATCTCTTAAAAATACACTAGAACTAATTATCTCACTATAATAATTAAAAATATGTGGAAATTAAATATTGAAAGAAGAAAACATCAGTGCCCGTACAGCATACGGGTAAACCGGTTGTTTCCAGCTTTCATTAGTCCGTACAGTGTACAGACAAGCCAATTAAAAGGTTAAATCTTTCTAACGCTTTCTCTAAATCTATATTTGTGTATCCCAGCCATTTTTAAATATTAATTAAATATCTGCTAAAAAATGTATATTTCTTGCCCATGCATTTTAAGCTTCGGATTTCATTTTTTAACTTTCAATAATATCCTGGAATAAACTTTGAGGTTTTTGCAGTTCAATAATAAGTTAGTTATTAACTTATCAATGTCGTAATGCTATTGTTCTAAGAAAGAAATTTAGAGTATGAAAAGTGAGAAAAAAAATTGTGTGTGTGAAACCTGTATTGTCAAAAAATGAAGCATATCATTACGCATTATTAAAATAAATAATTTGCGAGGAACTTTGATCAAAATATGACTTAAAAACTTTTTGTTCGTTATAACCCATAAGTGACGTATTGATGAATAATAATTAAACAATAAGTCAATTATTAACTTATCAATGTCGTAACGCTATTGTTCTAAATAAGAAGTTTAGAGTACAAACAGCGAGACAAAAATTGAAACCTGTAGTTTTTTAAGATATTGCTAGAAAATTGAAACACATTGTTACGTATTATTAAAATAAATAAGTTGAGTGGTACTTTGATCAAAATATTAATTAAAAAGTGTTTATACGTTATAACCCATAAGCGGTATATTTTTCCAATATGTGTCGCAATACAATACATTTCTATGTTTTATCTTAAAAAAAGCTCTAGTTACGGAATTCAGCTAAATAAATGTCACAAAAGCATTTTTTTATTTTTATTTTATGGGATATTATTTGCTAAATACGACATTAACTCATTTATTTCTAACTATGTAGGTTAATATCTTGTCAAAATAAAGCTTTAATTGTCAATAAAAATAAAAATTTGAATTTGCAACAAAAAAAGAACAAAATTGGGGGTTTCTCTTCTCCATGAGTTTAACGTACAATCTTTAATCTTTTGTTCAAAAACAGCATTGTGTAATGGATTAAAAGAAATAAGCAATTATTTTTTTTCTCATTGCGACCATTTAACGATTCCAAAACATTTGCTTTATTAAAGTAATTTAGCGGCTAATTAGCTCAATCAAAAAAATTTGTAGAAAAGCTCTTTTAGTTTAAAATTGGAAAAAGATTCTTTTATAAGCGAAGAAATAATCCTTTTGGGGCAAAATCTATTGTGTACGTCATTCAGAGATAAATGTTTATTTTTTCTGCTATGATTTCTTTTGTTCTCTAAAACTCATTTGTTTAGATAATAAAGTTTTTGTTCGTAAAAATCTAATTTTTGAACAATTGCTAAACATTGTTTCAATTATTTATATTTTTATTTTAAATAATTGTTATTGATACTAAGGCTTTGCAAACCACTTTTAATGAGTAATGGAGTGTATAAGCACACTTATTAGTCCAAACTGATTGTAGTGCCTATAGTTTTTTTTTCCATTCAATATTTACGCAACCATCCTTTAAAGCTTATTTTTTTACGTGTTATTAAGCATTTGTTAAAAAAAGAGAAAATTTCCAAAATTAGTGTTTGGGTAGTCATTCACAACAAGTATTCTATGTACGCAAAAATACCTATTTTTTTTCTTTGTATTTATGAAATTCTTATCTGTTTTAATTTGATCTAAGTCTGTACTTTTTATGTGTACACAAATATGGAAAACATTTTTTCCTTAAACGTAATAATCTAATGCTGAGTAAAACGCTGGGAAAACCTAGAAAAAATGTGGTAATTAATATTTGTTTCGGAATTAGATTTTCAAGTAATTGACTAATAAAATATATAACAAGCTTTTTAAGTGGACTTGTTAAAAGAATTTTCATATATGGCATTCATGTATTTTTTTTACTGTATTGAATTCTTAGGCTAGTAATTAAAAAAAACTTAATGGAAATATCTAATGCTGGTAAAGTTAATAAGAAGCTGAGATACAAATGGAGCTGTTTTCAGAATACTCAATAAACTAGACTCTGTTGTAACAGAATGCAAAACAAACGAAGAACATAGTGACATCTAAGTTGCATTTTATTTCTTTGTTTTAATAATTTCTGTGCTATATTCAACAAAAATTCTAGATTTTTTTTTGTTAACTTAGAGCAGCATTTTATTTAATTGATACTAAAATAGTACAATAATCAATGGAAGAGCTTTAATAAAATTAAAACAATTATTGATTATAATAGCTTCAATATAATTGAGTATTCGTAAAATGATATTAGTAATTTCTAAGTCAGTATTTATTAGTTATGTATGAACTAATAGAAAAAAAAATTATACTGATCCAAATGAAATTTATATCTCAACACAATTAAGAAAGCTGTTAAATTTTTATTATAATTAAAATTATTGTAAAATTTAATTACTGTCATAACTATTTATGTATATAAATATTTATTAAGTTATTTAGTTATATTCGTGTTTAATAAATGTAAGTATATTTCTATACTTATGTGTGCAGTAAATAAAGTTTTCCTCAATTAAAAGATCAAATACATTCCATGATCCCCCCCAAAAAAACGATGCTTCGTAATTAATTTATTTTAAATTTTAACTTGTGTTAAATATGTTTGTATAAATATTGCACTCTTTAGAAACTTTATTCAATAGATTTTGAAACTCAGTAATGCAGTAAATCATGCTATCATTTTCAAGGGTGCTAATTTTATCGCGAGAGCTGAAAATATAAACAATTTTCCATTAGATGCAATTTTTAGTGAGGTTAACATTAAATAATTCGATTCTTTTGCACATTAATTTTTACTGGAATGAAGCTTCAAAAAAGTGTAAAATGTTTAAAATATAATCATATTTTTAAAAAGTATAAGCATATGAAAATAAGAAACATTTCTCTAAGAAATATTAAGTTTTACATTCCGCATGATAATTTCTAAAATAGTAGCTCTAATTACTAGCAAGAAGTTGATTTATAAAGTTAAATATATCCTTATTACATTGTAGCTATTTTTATATAAATAAAATAACAGATTATGTTGTTTTTTTTTTAAATTACATTTTAGTTTTTTTCTTTTTAAATTTTAATATTTTTCAAATATTTTGAAATACAAAATATATATAATACTCAAATTAGGTAGGGCTTAAAGAGTATTATACATTTTATAATTCTGTAAAATTTTACACATTAAAGGCTACTAATTTAGAAAATAACATGTGCAACTGCGCAACGTAAAATTTATTTAATATTTATTACAGAAATGTTTCTTATTTTTATATGCTTATATTTTTTTAAAATTATGATTATATTTTGAACATATTGCATTTTTGAAACCTCGTTCCTTTATAAATAATGCGTAAAAGAATCGAATTATTTAATTTTAGATTTAAAGAATTATATCTATTTGAAAATTGTTTGTATTTTCAGCTCTTGAGACAAAATCAACACTCCCAGGACTCCTTAAAGATATAGTCAAGAAATTAATATATTCTACAAGAATCAACGCACAAATTTTGAGATTTTAAGGGAGTATTCTAGTCTATAGGCATGAATTTTAAGTATTTTTATGTGCAATAAAAAAATAAAAAAAAACATTTTTTTCCAACCAATAAATTACCAGATATTTATTAATGTTTGAAAAATACAAAAAAAAAAACATTGAAAAAATTTAAAGTTTTAAAAATAACAAATTGATGAAGTGGGGTTTCTCAAAAAAAGGGCGCGCCCTCCCTGTCCTGTTTGTGACCCTCCTATCATCCAAACTTTGAAGAAATAAAAAAAAAATTGTCGGCATATAGTGGTTGTGGGAAATAAAAAGACATTTTTTTACGAGTAGTATACTTTTAGTTAGTGGGATAGAGTAATGCATGGAGAACGCTCAAGTCAAATTTCGAGTAAATTGGTTCAGTAGAACTTGAGAGATCATGACAAGAGTCTTGAAAAATTTAGTTTAAAAAAAACGCCTTTAAAGTTTAGAGTCAAGTTACGAGCAGATTAAGCCACACAATGGTACTATATACTTACATTTTTTTTTCAAATCTGCGATTCCTGTTCCATACATTGGGTCTTCCTCTACTTCAAAAACCGCCTTTTCCGAAGTTCTTTCTTGCAAACGAGCAGTTCTGGTCTCCTTTGAAGTGTCAGAAGCTCGTATTTTTGTGCGTTCAATCCACATATTGTCACGTTTAACGGCGAATGCATGAACTTCTGGACTGATTTTTTCCCCATAAGGGTTAGCACTTTTAAAATGGGAATAAAGCCTTCATTAATAATGCAAACTGCTATAAAAGTTGCAATTTCAATTGTGTGTGTTCCGGTATGTATATGTTTAGGTACAAAAGTCCGTATCAATGAATTCAGACTTTCTGTTATTGTATTTTAAAACATACTCGTATATATAAAGTACGAATGGTTTTACAAGGGAACACGATTGCAGGTATATGGAGGACCCCTATCAGCTATTGTTTTATTCGTTCCAACCAAGCCGGTTTATATGCCACGGCACTAAAATATCTATACCTCCAAAAATAATTATAATTTTGAAAAATCCACTTAAATACATATTCTTAAGCGTTTAAGCTTTGAAAATATGAAAAAAAATCAGTTTTTTTTTTCAAATTTCTAGACTAGAATACCCCTTAGTTTAAACAGAAACTGTATATTATAAAATGCAGTGAGTATTATACGAATACATATTTATATCAGTTCATTGCTTAAGTCCGACGGATAACGCGCACTTTGAACACAAAAAGCAAGATCAAAATTTACTTGTTCTCGTGATACGCCAGGTATAAAAAATGATAGCTATAAAAATAAAAAAAGAGATGAGTATAAAAAAATTTGACTTCTCTACATAGATCGGAATAATGTTTATTTAAAAGAAATGACATGCCTAGTGAACGTAAAGGACTGTAGTCTTACAAGTGCTCTATTTTTTTTCAAAATTCCGGGATAATACCTCGAATAAATGACTTCAAAAGATAAGAACATTGTACACTTATATTTCAGGTTCCTTATTAAAAAAAGAGGGGGGGGTGCTATACTGCGAATATACCTAAAGATTAAAAAATGTAGCTTGAAAGTATAGAGGTGCACATTATACGCCGGATTTTATGGTAATTTTATCATATTTAAATTATATCATGTCAGTAACTTAGCAAATTTCTGCTAGTTCCTTTACTCTTTTGAATACCTCCACCTACTCAAAAAACTTGAGATAGGTATTTATAAAACAGTTCAAGTTTTCTCTTCTGGTGAATACCTACACACTATCCATGGTTTCGTTCCTTTCATTTTTTGTAAAGGTGGGATTTTTTTTTACCCATGTCCCCCTTTGATTCATGTTCTCTTCACTTCTTTAACATTCTAAGTTTTTCCCCTCCTTTTTCATTTTCCTTTCTTAGAAAAAATTTATAAATTTAAAAAAAAATATCACGACTGAACGATTTCATTTTTCCCTGCATACTTCTTTCGATTGCCAGAACACATATCCCATTCCTATCTGAAGACTCCTAAGGTATGTCATTATTCTCTTAGTGCTATAAATTGAAGCATAAAAGAAAACTCTCCCAAAATGGAATGCGGAGGAAAAATTCCAAACTGAAGGTTTTATTGATAACTGAAAGCAAAGTGTTGTTCAGAATATAAAGTGAAACAGAAATCTTTTAGAGAGGAGTTAAGAGAATTTTTTCAAGAAAAAAAATATCAACAAGAATAAAATGTTACTTTTGAAGTGTTTTCGTGAGTTGAAAGATATAATCCTACATACTTCAGTCCCAAAATTAAAGGAAATAACAGAAAAAAATATTTAGAAATATTTAGATGAAAACTGAAATACTTATACGTCATGTTGTCAATTACTGTTGTCTTACAATGAATTTCTTCCCTGAAGAGATATTTCAAAGAAATGTGACTGTTTTTTTACTTAAATTATTTCTTTTTCTATTGGATTTTCAATTAGCAAATTTTTTTTTATTATCAACTACTTAAACTAAATTGTACAGTTCATGAGATTACACTTAAAGCGAAGAAAAAAGTTCAATGAGAAAGCTTACAACGACTTTCTTCAATGAAATTAAACTGTTGCATATGAATTACATATTAATATTCCAAGCATTTCTTTCGTACAAAGCATATACTCTAGAAAAATAATTTCCAAAGATTTAGTAATTTATTATATTTATTTTCTTCTTATATAACTAAGTCAACTAAATTGTACAAAGTCCATAAGATCTCAGTAAATCGGGAAAAACTTTCATGAAAAGAAAAGTATAGAAGAAGGGATTCAGTAAGCTTACAACGACATTCTCCATTAAATTTGAAATATTGAGGAGAATAACATATATATATAATTCGTCCTCAACAGTTCAAACATAAATACATATAAAACATATGTATGCATGTGTTTGTATACAAACACACATGCACACACAAACACATGCATATATATGATTTACATGTATTTATGTTTGAACTGTTGAGGAGGAATTATATATATATATATATATATATATATATATATATATTTATAATTCCTTCTAGTATCCTCTTCAGTAACTTTTAACTCTTTGGTTCCTGTCCTTCAGGACAGTTGCTCAACTATTTTTAGTTACCTGCTCGCATGGTCATGATTTTAATCTTAATCGAATAGTAAGGTTGTGTCAGACACTGACGCCCACCAGTTTCTCACCAATCGTGGCTTCTGTTAGAAGTCACGCGACCTTCATAGCCAGTATAAAAAGCAAGAGTTCTTTGTCTTCACTCTCTCTTTGACTCCTTATCTTTGTCTAAAATATGCGTTTATCTGCTGCTGCTCGTTTTGGCTTTTGTGTTTTATGTCTTAGTGTATGCTTCTAGGGCTGTCGTAACGCTAGGTGTTTTAATGTGAAAATAAACAGGATGTAAAATTTCAAAGGACTACCTCATCATATAAACAAATATGAAAACATCAACAGTCTAAAATATGCCTCGTTAAAAGCATAATCATCACTCTCCAAAAATTCATATTCAACGTTAACACTCAACACGATTATAACACACACTCACACACACACACACACACACACATATATATATATATAGTAATATTCTAAGTATTTCCTTTGCACAAAACATATACTCCAGCACAATAATTTCCGAAGATTTATTTATTTACCAATTTCTTTTTATATTTCGTTCCTTCGTGATTCATTATTCTTAATGGGTATGAATGCATGCAATCAAATTAATAATAAACTACATTTTCCCTCTAGGACACAGTTAAGTTACATTTAATGTTTTCATTAATTAATCTAAGCAGCCTGCAGCATTCGACATTAACTTCCTAAAACTATGACTGCTCAGTAATTTTACTCAAGGAACTCCGTAATTCTGCAATAACCACTTGTTTTAATTGGATTCAAACTGCATCAAACCGTTCTAAGGATTATTGATAACGTTCTGAAATTCAATCATGGAACAGAGATAGGAGAATCTATAATTTAGTGAAGCATATTCAGCGGAAACTGGCATACTTATACTTGAATAATCCAAGATATTCAAGTGACGAAAAGACACACCAGTAAAACCTTAATTCATCTTATCTAAATTAAAAATACTAAGTAGTGCAAGATTTACAATCCATTGCAATTTTGAGTTTTGATATTTAAAGTTCTTCCAAAAATAAATTGATATTTTCAATTCTGAAAATGGATTTCCTGTAATTATAGCTTAAAAACTTTGGTTTAACACCAATTTCTTGTTCCAAATGCGAAAAAATACATCAATTTTAAATTTCACATCTATTGATTAAGTGTGTGTGTTTCTTTATTGAAAGAAAGTACAGAAGGCAATGATGAAAATGTCTCCACACCTTATAATTGCCGTTAGAATCTGTCATGCAGATGTTAAAAATATTAAATAAATTTCATGATATCCAAATTAAGAAATAACAAATGAACTGAGAAAGATATACTTATTTGATGAATATGGTGCTTCCATTTGTGAAACCGCTCAGTGTTGGAACAGATAGAGTTTATAGTGTGGTAATATAAACTCTTAAAAACTTATATAGTATTAACAATACATATTTATACAAATCGAATAATCGACATAATTGAATATATATTATAATTATATATGGAACATTATTAGAACAGAGATTCAAATGATGTCAATTTGAAATATCTGTTGTTTCAAAGAGAAATTATAGTTTTTATCTCTATATAAAATAAAATTTATTTCAAATATATTTATTGTATATAAAAGTGTTAAACTATTCCCAAATGTTGCATGCTGCTTTCAGATTTTAACAACATGCCAAGTAAAGTAAACTTTTTTTGCTGCATGCAACTAGAAAGACTATTTAACAGTACTTCAGCAGGATAACTACTAGAGAGAGAAACGAAGTAAAACTCACTACTTAACGGTAAATTGAGATTTACGATATAAGTAGAAAGTTCGGTAAAAGGGGTGGAAGAAGAAAGTCATTCAATTTCATTTTTATCTCAGTTATAATAAAATGCTTCTTGAATGGAATTGCTTGCAGATGTGCTCTTGTAAACAGCACTTTGCTTTTACGGTCAATTACAAAGCCTATAATAATGACTCAGAATCCTCACTCTTTTAAATATGATGGGCTAGGAGAATATTTCGCGGTGTAAGTAACAAACTTATTTAATTTCAAAATAAATAAAATTATTCGTAGCTTATACAGTCTACGGAGAAGGACACAGAGAAAAAAAAGAGAGGAGTAAATTATATTATTTTTTAAAACAATTTATTCAGTATGTACTAAAATATTTCTGAATAAAAATGTTGTAAAAAAAAAAATTGAAAAAACATTTTTTTTCTTCAGAATTTTTCTGAATTAACTGAAATCAACTATATCTGATACATTTTATTTTTTAAATACTTCAACAGGAATTCTACATTTTTTGAGAAATGAAAGCTGTTTTTTTGTTCCTGATTATACAACTATTCTGTCATTAATTATTGCTATAAAATAATGTTAACGTGATTTATATATATATATATATATATGTGTGTGTGTGTGTGTGTGTGTATGTATATATATATATATATATATATGTATACATATTGAGGACTTTTAATTTATTATGGACCTGAGCCCTCCAGATTTTCGTGTAATAATCATCTACTAGCTTACCAGCCTAACGAGATATATAATCTTAGTTTAACCCTTTGTGTACCGCATTGTAATTTACTGGAAAGTTTTTCATGCAATATTTTTTTTGAATCACTATATTAAAAATTAAGGGGGATAAACATAAATAATACACTCAACTTTGAAGAATGTAATTTGTTAGAGCTAATTAATTAAATTGGTACTTTAAAGTACCGTCAGTCCACAAATGTCTCAAATATTCTCATAACACGAAAAGATAGAATGACCTTTTAACGCAGTTTTAACTCTTAAGAACGCTAAGTAACCAGAGAACACTAATATTTCACAGCACAAAATATTTATTTTTAAAGGCTATGAAATTTTCAAAATTTATTTATTCTTTTTACACATAAACTTGATGATATTCAAAGAAACATATACTTTTCAATAATACACAGAAATTCATTACACGTTGTGCCTTTTGATTTAGGATTCGATTGAATGTTTTTTAAAGTACTACATCCTGGGGTAATAAATTCTGCGTTTTCTTAACATGAACTACTGCACCTTGAACTCAGTCTCTTAATCGCCATCCAAAGAAGCTAATGCTATTTATAGCAGATAATTTGCTGCGACTCTTCATCTGAAAAATCATCTGTTAGTTCTTGCTCCAACACCCAGTGTACTGTCGGTACTTATAAGAACAAAAAAGTTATTCAACTGTAAAATTAATGATATACCCTGTTCACTTAAAATAAATAGTCAAATCGTTTTCTAAAGTCTTCCTTAACATATAAAAAAAATAAAACACTTACCTTTTGACACTAACTACTTTTTCGGAACAAAAACGTCAATCTTCGCAATCCGATCAGAAATACCAGATGAAAAAACGCAACTTCTGCTCTACAAATATTCGCCTTCCCCTCTAAAATACTCATCATAGAACCAGTGCTGCCATATATCTTGAAAGAGTGGATTTAAAGAATATTCCTGCTAAGCACATCCTCAGATTATTCGTAAAAATGGTGATTCTATGTACTTTTTAAAGTGAGTAGTACTTATAAGTACCGTCAGTAGATAAAGGGTTAAACACTTCGAAATTAAAAGCTCAGCATTTTTAAATTATAAGTTATATAACTTGCATCGTCCGATGTATTTGGACCAATCAGAGGAGCCTTTCATGGAAGTCATATGATATTGGGAGTTTTCGGTTGACATTTTGTATAAATACTCGAATTTTCTGGAAGATTTAAACTGCTTTTTTGTGAACGTCATGTGAAGCGCACGTGTGTGCCGGTCGCATATTGCTTTGTGTTCTATATGTTCCATGTTTTATGTGTTTCTTTATAAAAAAACGAAGATGCAAAACTACCAAGCCTCATCCATTTTAAATCTAATATACGACCTCAACGTCATCAACATATCAATATTAAAAATGTAAATCTACTCTTGTTTATTTGTTATTTGTTATATATATATATATATATATATATATATATATATATATATATATATATATATTATAAATGCGAAAGTTTGTGAGGGTGTTTGGGGGTCTTTAATGCAAAAGCAGCTGAATGGATTTTAATAAAACTTTACAGTAATATAGCTTATACATCAGAATAACACATAGGCTATAATTTATAAAGATATTGTATGAAGTGTCCAAAATAAAACGATATTTGTTAAGTAAGTAGGAAAAAATTCTCTACCATCTACAAGTCATTCTAGCGTGCCCTGCAAAAAAGCCCACCACAGCATATATCTATCTTTTGTTTGGGAAAAACCCTTTTTATTTTGGCTACGCAAGGCGCTCGCTTAATGCCTACTTTTTTTTCAGAATAATACTGAGTTTTAAAGGGAGAGGTTGTTATAAATCTCTCTTTATTTAAATGTTTTAATGATTTTATTATGCACATTTGGTAATAAGAAATTGATCTTTTTTTTCAAAATAAATACTTTTATTGCTTCAGGTACTTACAGTAGATATACTTTGTCTTTCACACTACATCATTTGGACAAATTTTCAAAACTTTTTGTGGTTAGTAATTAATTATAACGCTAAACTTTTAATTAAATAGGCAGATATTGCATTTTTAAGTATAAAAATAATTATAAGTACTGTACTGTATATTTTGGAGTGAGTGAGCGAATATTAACGTCGCAGTGTTCAGCAACACGAGGGCTTTTGGTAATGGATTACGTAATTTTGAACCATGGTCAAATGACGTGGACGACACCCGAGCTGTCACCCCCTTCTCCTAACTACCACACCACACCAACTTAGAAGGAATATTCTACCAATGCTTAGCAGGAATATTCTTTGAAATCCACTCTTCCAAGATATGTGGCAGCACGGGTTCTATGATGAGTGTTTTAGCGGGAAAGGCGAATAGTTTTGCAGCAGATATTGCGTTTTCAGCTGACGGCGTTTTCAGCGGATTGCAAAGATTATTATTTTTGTCCCGAAAACATAGTTTATGTCAAAATTTCAGTGTCTTATGTGTTTGTAAGTTAATGAAGACCTTAGAAAATGATTTGACTATTTATTTTAAATGAACGGTGTACATAATGAATTTTACAGTGGAATATAGCTCTAACGGATTAAATTTTCCAAAGTGGGGTATTTTGTTTATGTGTATCCCTTAATTTTAAATGTAGTGATAAAAAAATATTGTATGAAAAAAACTGCAGTAAATCATATTACGGTTGGATAAAGTATTAACATGCATCGCTCCCCTACATGGCAGGTCTTATAAAGCTCTGATAAAGCTCGAGCTATGAAGGTAGCTAGGCATTTGCCAACTTGACTCTATCGTTAACATTTTGCTATGTTTTTCATTGAATCGCCATTATATTTTAAGAAACGGCGCTGTTTGCGAATATTACAATTTTAACATAAAATAAATACAACAGAAAGTAATATTAATGTATTATACTTTCAAATATAAATTATTTACACTATTTTAAGCGTTCATTACACAAAACTTTTAACAATGTGTTACTTTTGCTGAGCAGAGATCTGCTTAGGGAGGTAGTTTCAAAAATCGACCCTCAAAAGTGTTACGGAGAGTTATAAATAAAAAAAAATCCTTTTTTTCAGCTATTAGATCTACAGACTTAAAATTTAACAAAGGTGTTTTTTTCTTTCTTTTTTTTCAGCTGAGATATGCAATAAGCTTTTTTTTGTTTAATTGGAAATTCACGTAAAATTAACTCATTGAAAACTTCTTTATCCTTCAATGTGTGCTGTTTAATTGTTCAGTTCACCCGTGCGAAGAACGGGTATACCAGCTATATATATATATATATATATATATATATATATATATATATATATATATATATATATATAATTTTGTTATTGTGTTCTTTATATAATTAAATTACAAATTATCTTTTTATTGGAGGGATAATAGTTTCAATATTTTTGAAGAAGATTTAAGCTTCTTTTATAGAACAGTACATAATTCATTTGAAGAATATTGAATGGCTTATAATCAGATTTAGCATGTTTGTAAACATTTAGAATTTTTTTTCTGGACCATCTGAAATAATTCGTTTTATTTAAACCAGATCGATATTTAAGAATTATTAACCAATTGATTAGCTAATGGTTAAAATTAATTGATTCATGTATCTTTAAAGTAAAACGTCAATACTCAATCCTTAAAATTATAATATGATTGTTGCACAGTAAATAAAACTAAATTCGAAATCAGAAACATTTTTTTACGAATGAATTTAATGATTTCCATAAAAGGTATCAAATCTAAATCGCAAAAATAGATAAATCAACTGATTTTTAAAATAGTACCTGTCTCGTCTCACTTAGTTACTAATTATACATTAACGGTTCATTCCCTTAATACAGCACTTAAGAGTTACGGAGAACAATTCCTTTCTAATACATCAGCAGCTTCCCTAGAAAAAGATGGGGGAAAGAGACAGAATCCCTTCCCTAGGGTATCCTAATGACTTTCAATAGCGTAAATATCTGGGGAATACGCTGATCACTATAGTCGCTCAATACCTTCTTTATGTTGGTAGACTTTCACTAAGTAAGCTCTATGGGGACGAGGCTTGTTATCCATTAAAAGACATTAATTACGGATGTATTAAAGCTACATTAGGTACTCTATAAAAATGAACCATTTGATCGTGATTGCTTCAAGCAACACAGACAAAATCACTTGTTTGTAAAAGTGTGTGAAGATCCTTAAGAAATAATGTTTATGAATGAATTTCTTGTCGATAAACTTGTACCAACATGACAGTATTATACAGTGCATAAGGTAAAATATGAAAGCCATTTCATTATCTCTAAGAAGATCATCATGTGATTATAAACTTCTTCAAATAATTAAATTCTGGAATTCATGTATAAAATGTCCATGTTTTAAATGATTTAAGAGTTTGTAAATATTAAACAGTTTTAAATTCCTTTTAACCATTCTTACGATAATATAAGTGCATCCAACTCTTTTTTATACCGTTTTGAAATAGCATGGTTCACCGATTCTACTCGATTTTTTTTTGGTTCGAATCCCCCAACAATTTTTTTTTAAATTTTAATTTTGAGAGTAAAATCACAGAAGACGGTCGGTTTATGCCAACACATGTGTGAGTGCCCTGGTCTACTTCATGGCTTGTTTACTTTGTATTCTGGAGTTACGAGGAATGCTCGAATTTTATAATCACTTTTTTATCGTTTTGTTGCACTTCAACTTAAAGACAACATTTCCTTCTTCAGTATAACTGTCTTTTGTATGTAATAAATAATTTCAATAAAAAGCTCTAAAAGTTGATGTTCAAATGAATTTAGGGATATATGAAACATTTTTCATAGAATGCACAGTGTACTTATGAAAAGCAAACATTTAGATGTTTTTGGGTTCCTCAATTATAAAACAAAAAATATTGTGTGAAAACATTAAAATTGAAAACTAAAATGAAATTCTTCAATTTTCGTATTCTTTTAAGTGGTATGTTTAGTTATATATATATATATATATATATATATATATATATATATATATATATATATATATATATATATATATATATATATATATATATATATATGAATAAAAATGTGCCTTTTTTTAACCTTTTGCGCAAAAAAATTGACCGCTTAAGGGATTTATACTGAAAGTAACATGTGATATAACTAGATAAGGTATCCTAAAATATAGACTGACATATTTTAAAAATTTATAACAGAAAAATGGTTAAGATAACATAATAAAATTACATTGTTATTTATTATCATTCTGATTCTTGTTAGAACAATTTGAAAAATGTGACCAATTAGTAATAGAATGAATTGCGTGTATACGTGTAAGGAATTGCTTTCGTTAAAAAAAGTTTCATTATTACTTACATCAATTTTATTTTTGAAGAGTTCACCTAAATAATCGTGCAAATATATACAGAATGAACTATGATTTACCTAAATGAACTGCATCGTTTTGAAATAAAAGAAAATATTCGAAAAGAAAATGTTTAGACAAAATAAATTGTGATGCAGAAAACATATGATTAATGTAACTTTGTAAAGAAGGACAAACATCAATGTTCAGTTCCGGTACATTTTACAGAAGAAAAATATTTCTATCCATACAGAGAAAAACCTAAAGGCTAAAAACTGTTAGTGTTCTATTTTCTGGGTGAAAAGTGTGTTATTCGCTGAATTTTATTTTATTTCTGCCACACAAAAGACTCTTTCACTCCTAATAAAAAAGTTCAAACTAAATATATATATATATATATATATATATATATATATATATATATATATATATATATATTCCACGTCTTTCACTTATAAAAAAGTGTGGTCCAAAACCAGTATATTTTCCTTTTTGTACTGTTGACTTTCGGGAGAATGCACTAGAAATTGCGTTAGTGGACCTTTTTTTCCCGACAGCTCCCATAATGCACTCCTTCGAATGAGATCGCTGAAAAGAATTAGAGACAGGAATTCGAATGAAACTGGTTTTGAATTATTTACTCATCCCGAATCGGAATTTTCCCACAACACAATTTATTCCCATATCCGTTGAAGGAGAATTTTTCAATAGGTTTGTTGAATCCAATTGGATGCATCATTCTTCGCCCAGAATCTAAGAATGAAGGATGTTATTAATAAATTCAACTACTCTTCACGAAAATTCTTTGTCATGACACCCATTGTGAAAATACAAAGGTGACGCTTGGGATCTCTTTCTTTTCTTGAAAGCTTGTCACATGTGTAGATGCTTGTTACAAAAATGCCGTGTTTACAAATAAATTTGACAATCGAGAGATGTGCATTTTGTATAAATTATTTTCAGAAATTCGAGTACTTTTATTGACAAATGTTAAGTATTTTTCCTTACATACGAATTTAATTGAAATGAAAAACAAGTTGTACGTGATGTATCAGTAAACCATATTAGTATGATTTTTATTAATATTGCATCAAAAAGTGTTTCTGGATTCTGGGTACAAATCTGGAATCAATCATTTCTAATAAATTAGGAATCCTACTAAACCTGGATCATTCAGTTCCTACTATTAGTTCACACTCTCCCTATATATATTTATTTGTATATCTTTCTCAAATTTTCAAACGTTAATAAAATGCTTTTTATTCATCCACTCAATTTCAAATATATTTTTTAAACTTCTAGTGGATGACACTTGATATTTATACAGTATTTTCAAATATTAATTCTAAAAAGAAAACTAAAAGAAAAATTATATATATATATATATTTATTTAAATTGATGATTTCCTGCCAATTATAAATATTTTAAAGCTATTTATATATATATATATATATATATATATATATATATATATATAGGTAACTTAGAAATTATTTTAAATGAAACTTATTCTCCTTTTGCTGATTTAAAGTAATAAAATGATTAATTTCATTTTACATTAAATTATATAAAAATATAATACTCCGATTATATTTTAAGCCAATTTTTATGTAAAGTAGCATGCTATTTAATTTTGTTATTTCTTCGGCAGTGTGTAGTGGCTACGGTAAGCAAGTAGTCATGGTTTCGTACTTCGGGAAGGCGGTAGCATGTCCTGGTGCAATTGAAGCCCAATCGTGTAGAAAGGGTGATGCGCATTCAATCTTTCTGGTGTCAGTCCTCACGTTGGCGAGGTGTGGAAGTTTGGTGAGGATTTTACGAGCGCAGATATTGCCCTACTCAGTTGGTTCAAATTAAGTTTAATATTGGATTTTGGACCGAGGTTCAAAATTACGAGGTTTATCGCTAGAGTCAGGGCGAAATACGTTATGCTCTTTTATTTACTTTTTTTTTCTTCTAAATTCTGTTGCTACTAACGCCACCTGATCGGCAAAGGCCAGATCGAGGCCCATGAAATTCATCATGGCAAAGGGGTCGTTATCCGTAGCTTTGAGCACCATACAGGTGACAGTACAATTTTGCTCGATTACACCCCAATTTAGAGGGAGAACACTTTGGGAGGGGGTCAGAGGTGCCCCACCTCTCTTCCACCAACCTCACGAGAGGACTTGCGGCTCTACGGCTATTTAGAGTATCCCCATGCCGTGCAGTCACTATACATTTACAAACATTCATGTCTTTTCCGGAATACGAACCCAGTCACTACGACACAGGAGCCAGTGTCACTAACCACTATACCTGTCCGAATTTGTTTTTCTGTTAAATTTAAACGTAGCAATGCTCAATAATTCTTAAGTGTACTGAATAATTTCAACATGAATATATATGCACACACATTTGGCGAATAACCGTATAACTTTTGCTTAAAATTAATCAATTTTCACTATGGGTAAAGTTTCTAAACTTAATATATTGCTTTTTACTGATCACATAAATTGAAAAAATAATGCATTTAACTCAATTACTGCATTACACTCACTATCATAAAAGATAAAAATGAATTAAGTGGAGATTTTTTTAAAAATAATTTGATATGAATCAATCGTACTACAAAATATCATTAAAAAAATCTAAAAATATTTTCATTCATTTTTTGGGATCATTCATAATTAAATTTTCTGACTGAAATTTTAGATCTTGTTGAATTTATTAGAGATCCAAAAGTTTTAAACGAATAAATCTCAAGCTCGTGCCAATTTTTATTTATTTATGATTTATTGTTTATTATTAATTTGGATTCAAAATAAAAAATTATTAGTACAAAGTTATGATACCTGTT
Organism: Trichonephila clavipes; assembly: GCA_019973935.1. Lineage (NCBI taxonomy): Eukaryota > Metazoa > Arthropoda > Arachnida > Araneae > Nephilidae > Trichonephila > Trichonephila clavipes. The sequence goes on along the minus strand of BMAU01001374.1, from coordinate 45,722 downwards.
ACTCAGCTAAATGCACTGTTATGGATACATATTTCTTTCTTTTGTAACTAGCAAAAATAAAACGTATTGAAAATAGAAACAAAAATGGACTATGCAGAGCTGATTACTTAAGTTTTAATTAAAATCTCGAATAATAAAAATATGGAAATTTCATATTTTCTTTGTTTACGGTTTTCACCGTAACAAATTGTTTTTCTCCTTTGTCTGCTTCCAATTGATTTTCTTTATACAACACAAAATGAATTATCATGAAATTTGAATCATCTGTTTTGTGTATGTGCTTTTCAAAACAGAACCAAGAGAAAATACCCCTCATCTGCATTTCAAATATATCTTTGAAAACATTATTTGTTTATTTTGTTATTCCTCTTAATTGATACTTTGCAACGCTGCTGAAGAATATTTTGGAATTCTTTAAGTTTAAACACTTTCCTCACATTTCTATTTGATTTCTATTAAATTCCTCGCGTGCACTTTTTCCAAGCAGTTTGCAACCCTTCTGTGTTTCCGTGATATTCTTTACATAATAATATAATTTCTCTTAGTGGATTAGGAACTCCAATTTTAATTGGAAATACCATGTAGCGTAGCTGTATTATGTAATTAAATCAGTTTTAATTGATGAAAAGAGTACAATAATTAGACCTGGAACTCTGTGTGTACGCTTTTAGAGGAGATCTTTTTCAATCAGTAATTAAAAGTGACACATTTCAGCCAGCCAAAATTAATTGCTCTAAACATACGTTTTCAATTTAAAAATAGAATCCTGCATGTACCTTATAAATTGTTACCGTTTAAAGTACCTTTGGTTAATTCCGAACAATTACCTTTTGATGGAAAGCTGAAAACGTCTAATTAGGAGAATCACTGAACTAAATTAATTGATGTGTGCGTTTCAATTACTTTTATCACTCACACTTCCAAATGTTTATTTTTTTCTTATTTGGAAGAGAAGAATTTTTAAATTTTTATCTATCACACACACACAATGGGTAAGCGAAAATGGGCTTAGAATTCCCGGAATTCATTAGCATTTTGTTTAGTTTTTGAGGCTTGAAATGCTTAAAATTACTATATTTTGCTGTTGTCGACAAGAGGAGATTCACACTACGGGGTGTCTGATTAAAGTTTATTGAAGATCCAGGGGAGTCGTATTGAAAAATATTTGCAAAATATAGCACTACTGCAGTGGTTTTCATACTTTTTAGACTTGTAGCCCTTAAAACGGTGAAACGTTTCCTGGGAACTCCATTGAAAAAAGCCCCTTAGAAGAATATATCTTAAAATAATATTTAAAGTAGATCAATATTTCATAACTACTTTAAGCAAAGACAATTTAAGAAAAGAACTGTATTCCTTATTAAAAATTTTTATCATGATATTGTTGTAGTTTATTTAGAGATAGAATTAATTCGTGCTCCTGGTGACATATGCCTTTGCATTATATTTAATAACTGTGATATGTGTTTGTACATATTAAGAAATATGCTTTAATGTTATTTTATTATAATAAAAGTTGCAGTAAATAACTTAAAAAGGGCTGTTTGGTACTTAACTTACTTTTTAAGTTTCCCGCCTCGTGGGATCCGCATCTGGAAAAACACGGCTTTGGAAACTTGTGATCACACAAATTCCATGGAGAACGTGAATCTATTTTGCATACATACCTATAGTTTGCTTTTTGTATTTTTATTTTGACTCGTGCAGTCCCAGAGTTCCGCGTGGAACACAGTTTGAAGTCCAGTCCACAACTGTATTCCATTTTATTGACGCATACGGCGAAGCAACTTTACGTGATTTTTAAAAGGGAGGGGAAATATTAATAATATTTACAATGTTTTAATAATTCATAGTCAAAGTTTTCTTTAAAACGCTTAACAATACAATACTAAATACTTATTTGTTAAAACCTGAATATTCCATTGATATTTAGTAGAATTAACAATTAAATAATCTTAATAGTTTCAGACATAAATTTAAAGAGAGAAAAAGCATGAGGCTAATTTTAGAGCACACATATTTTGGATTGAAAAAAAGAGTCTAACGTATCATATATCCCGGCGTATAATGCGCTCTTGCAACACAAAAAATAGAATCGCGGAAGATTAGTTGTCAAGGCCATTAACTCGTGGCTGGCAGATCATGAGTTCGAGCCTAATACCATTGAAGACACGCCATGTAGAGAGTGCCGATGCACATTAAATCTATCGTGTTTCAAAAAACCTCCCGTTAGCGTGGCGTGTATGTTAAAAGAGGGGTACCATCCTCGTCACTTGAACATGGCTCAAAATTACGAGGTCCATTGCCAATAGCTCTAGTGCAGCTTTTAAGTGTGGCGTAAAGATTAAAATTTACGGGTATGTGTTATGTGCTGTGTGGGGATATAAAAATTATATCTTTATAAAAATTTTTAAAAACATTATAAAACTTAGATTTCTAAGTAATTCTCGATATACTGATTATTTTTTTGAAAAAATGGCATACACGTTATGAACTTTCATTATTGGATTATATGAACAGTTCGTTATATTCGTCTCTCGCAATATCTTCAGGTGAATTCTATTTTATCTTCACCATAACTGTTACTCTCCGATCCGTAAATAATTAATCATCTTCCATTCCCTCTATATCAGGGGTACACAACCTTGTTTTCCTCCGGGCCACATACACATGGTAGATATTTCAAGCGGACCGCAACATGAGAGTCATTGAAAAAGCATACTATAAGACCAAAGCGACATTAGACAAAGCAAAATTGATTAAAATATTTAAACTCTTTTTTTTGGCTTTTATTTTAATTCTATATTAACCTTTCTATCAAAAACGCACATCCTTTCCTTTTTTACTGAGTTTCAGAATAGTTTCGGTTTTTTTTTTTTTTTTTTTTTTTTTTTTTTTATCCATGACCAAGCCTTTTGTGTGTGATTACATTCTACTATCAAAAAAGCGAATTGATATATTTAATTGTTTATTGATAGAATTTCCCTCTAAATTTTTAGTACATTCTTCTCCAATAATTGAATTTCTTAGTACAATGGACCGTTACCGGGCCACTCAGAAAAGGCCGGTGAGCGGCAGGTTGAGTTTCACTGATCTAGATTGTTAAATATACTACATTCCTTAAATAATTTTTGAATTGTCATGTTTAATTTCATTCCATGCTCTTACTATCCACTTAATATTTCTAGATTTCAATACGAAAGAGCGTTTCAAATGCACCCTTAGGTTTCTTCGTATAAAAAAGGTGCGTGTTATACATCGAATACAGGCATCCCTCATATAACACGGTTAACTCGTACCGTGATACATCGAAATCGTGTTTTATGAGCATTTTTTGTTTATTTTTATTGTAATTGTTATTTTATTTCTTTATTAAATTAATTATATGTATACAGTGTTCAGTGTTGAACAAATAATTCTTGTAACGCCCACAACAACAAGTAAATATTTGTCGCGAGAGGGCGCTAGTGTGTGTAGAACAGTGGATGTGTAAACAGAGTAAGAACAAGAGCGTATGGAGAACGCTCTAATAAAATTCCTTTTATCTAGGCTCTAGCCATTTAATGTGTGGTGTAATCTTTTAGAAATTTTAAATTAATATGAGTTAAGAATCGGCAATTAAACATGGTCCGTCAGAGCCTGAAATGGTCGGGACTGTAGATAAGGAATTGTAGTGTACTCAACAATCACAATAAAAAGAAAGGAAGTGTCCTTTTAGTGGAGAAAAAATTGTCACTTGGTGAGAGGTCAGTCTTCAATTTTCTTATTTTGTGTTTTGAGAATAATTATTTTGTGGTTTATAAGTGGTTAAAATAACTTTAATTTGTGATTGAGATAGTTATTTTGTGACTTATAAGTGTTTCATTTGAGGTTGAGTTAACTTTAATTTGAGTTTTGAGAAAATTATTGTGATTTATATGTGTTTCATTTGTGGTTGAGTTAACTATATTTTGTGTTTTGAGAAAATTATATGTGTTTCATAAGTGGTTAAAATAACTTTAATTTGAGATTGAGATAGCTATTTTGTGATTAATAGGTGTCTAATTTGTGTTTGAGTTAATTATTTGTGATTTATATGTGTTTCATTTGTAGTTGAGTTAACTTTAATTTGTGTTTTGAGATAATTATTGTGATTTATATGTGTGTCATGTGTGGTTAAGATAACTTTAATTTGAGGTTGAGTTAACTTTGATTTGTGGCTTAGATAATTAAATTGTGATTTATTTGTTTTCATGGGTGATTGAGATAACTTTACTTTGTGAAAATGAATATAGGTAAATTTAAAAAAGATGAATTGAGGTGTATTGCGGAAGAATTAAAATTAGTTGTCCCGTACAATGCTTAAGTTCTAGATTTAAGAGAATTAATACATGAGAATGAGATTTATAAAAATGATAAGGAAACGTATCAGGCTATTGTTGATTGTGTATTGGAGAAGATAAATGATAGAAGAAATGAAAACGAAAATAGACTAGAAATTGAAAAAATTAAACTGTCACAGTTAGAGAAGGAGTGAGAAATAGCAAAATTACATAATCAATCGGGCAAAAGTTTACATTTACTAAATGAAAATCAATTAATTACAACCAAGTGTAAAATTGAAAGCTTGGTTAAAAGTATCAAAACCTTAACAATCCCGGTACCCCTAAGAGCAGAGTCATTTAATTTATTTTTTCAATAATTAGAAAATGTATTTAAAACTAAAAATGTTCCTGAGAAATTAAAACCCGAAATTCTTTTGAATATTTTAGGAGAAAAAGCAAATGATTTAATGATTTATCTTCGAGAAGAAGATTTAAGTGACTATAATAAATTGAAGGCAATTGTGTAAAAAGAATTTCAACCGACCCCCTATGAATGTTTAAATCAATTTAAAAAGGCTCAAAAATTACCTAGCGAGAGTTATGTTCAATTCGCATCTAGATTAAGTGCGAATATTAATTACTGTTGCCAATTACGGGAGGTCAAAGATTTCAAGTCAGTTTGTGAGTTAATAATATCAGATAAGATAATAGAGACATTAGACGGAGAATTTTATAAATGCGCACACATATTGGCATTAAGCAGGGCGAAATGTGGTAAGTCGCAAGAGCTAGCTCGCGAGTGTGATATTTTTATATCATCCAAGGGAAAAATAAGAGAACAGAATTTATTTCCTAAGTTTAAATGTAATGAGGCCTATAATCATCGCGGAGCAAAAAATATTTCAAGCGTAAATCTGTCTTTCGTTAAAAATGTGAAATGTTTTTGTTGCAATTCAAAAGAATTCCACCCGCTGTATTCATGCCCAAAATTTTAGATCTCTCAGCGTTAGTGAAAGAGTGGCTTTCGTAACAGCTAATCATTTGTGTTTCAAGTGCTTTTCCCCTAACTGTAATGTCAAAAGCTGCCATGCGAAAGACTATTTCTGTAAAAACCACATAATCGCTTGATTCACTTTTCGAGAAACCGGACAAGCCCTCAACCAAACAGTTCAAAGGTCCGTTCTCAACCCGCTCGCAGATGTGTTCAGGGAACCGGAAGGATCAGATTGCGTTGTTTCCCCCCTAAGGTGGAAATGAATAAAACAAGTCGTTCGTAGCAACGAGCTTTTTAAAGAATAAAAAGCGAACCGTTTTACTAAGTAGCGTTCAATGCCTCATCAGAGATAAATTTGGTGCCTTTCACCTAGTAAGGGGGCTTTTGGACGTAGAGAGTCAATCAAATTTTATTACGAGAGATTGTGCAGATAGATTACAATTAAAAAAATTTCACATTTTTAACGACAGGCAGATTTACGCTTGAAACATTTTTTGCTCCGCGATGATTATAGGCCTCATTACGTTTAAACTTAGGAAATAAATTCTGTTCTCTAATTTTTCCCTTGGATGATATAAAAATATCACACTCGCGAGCTAGCTCTTGCGACTTAAACCACATTTCGCCTTGCTTGATGCCAATATACGCATTTATAATTCTCGGTCTAATGTCTCTATTATATATTATCTGATATTATTAACTCACAAACTGACTTGAAATCTTTGACCTCCCGTAATTGGCAACAGTAATTAAAATTCGCACTTAATCTAGACGCGAATTGAACATAACTCTCGCTAGGTAATTTTTGAGCCATTTTAAATTGATTTAAACATTCATAGGGGGTCGGTTGAAATTTTCTTTTTACACAATTGCCTTCAATTTATTATAGTCACTTAAATCTTCTTCTCGAAGATAAATCATTAAATCATTTGCTTTTTCTCCTAAAATATTCAAAAGAATTTCGGGCTCGCAGATGTGTTCAGGGAACCGGAAGGATCAGATTGCGTCGTTTCCCAAGGTGGAAATGAATAAAACAAGTCGTTCGCAGCAACGAGCTTTTTAAAGAATAAAAAGCGAACCGTTTTACTGAGTAGCATTCAATGCCTCATCAGAGATAAATTTGGTACCTTGCACCAAATAAGGGGGCTTTTGGACGTAGGGAGTCAATCAAATTTTATTACGAGAGATTGTGCAGATAGATTACAATTAAAAAATGAGAAAATTAATTTGTTAGTATCTTGTTTAAATGAGTCAACAATGAAAATAAATGAGGGTATTACGACCTCCATATGTAATGATGATTTAAGTTTCAAAAAGAGTTAAATTTATTAGTTGTAAAAAAATATAACTGATTTGACTCCGTCTCAAATAATAAATGTTTCACTAGATATGTCAAATGAAATTAAACTAGCGGATTATAAATTTAATATTCCTGGTAAAATTGATGTGTTGTTAGGCACGGAAATATTTTACGAATTATTGAGACCAGGCCAAATTTATTGTGAAGATTCTCGACTACGTTTACAGAATACGGTTTTCGGATATGTCGTTAGCGGAAGTGTAGATGAGGTGAGGGTTAACAATATTCATTATTCATTAATTAGAGGTAGTGATTTAAATACAACATTAAGGTCTTTTTGGGAGTTAGAATCGATTGGTGTGAAAAACGAGAATTGTTATAGTGAGGAGGACGTTTGCTTAGAAATGTTTAAGCAGAGAGTACATTTGAAAAATGGAAGATATGAGGTAGAACTCCCGTGAAAAAGAGATAGTGATGAGTTGAGTGATAAATTTAATTTAGAGAAAAGAGAGACAACTCTGAAGTCCTATGAGAAAAATGCAAAGTGATAAGGTGTTGTATTCTGAGAATTGTAAGGTTTTCAGGAATTATTTAGATGAGGGAATAATTGAGAAGGTAGCAAATTCTTCTATTTCAACGAATGACCCTGTGCTTTATTTTCCTCGCCAAGTGATAACAAAAACCGAATACCTCACAACGAAACAGCAAACAGCGTTTGACGCTAGTGCATGCGAAGGAAGGGTGCTGAAAGAAGAAAAGGGATCGGAAAAGTCAGATGAAGACATAAAGTTAGCTCAAGAAACCGAGAGAGTAATTCCTCTTGAGAGTCAAAGAGCCCAAGTACTTAGTGTGGGTCCAGATGATATGGCGCAACCTGTCACTATTCCGGAAGAAAAGTGTTTACCTAGAGCACTGCTAATTTCTGCTGATGAGATGTGTGAAGAATAAGAGGAAAGATCAGTCGATGTGATAAAGGAGACAGCTAAAGAAGATAAAATCATGAAATAAACCACAGATATTAGTAGGGAACCATTGAATTTAAATAATCATGAAATTGAAGAAATAAACCACAGAAAGTGGTTTATATATATATATATATATATATATATATATATATATATATATATATATATATATATATATATATATATATATATATATATATATATATATATAAGCGAAATTTAAAAGCCTGAAGCAACAAATTATTTGTGCATCTTCATTGGCGTAAATATTCGCAAGTTCAGCGAGGAGTTGGAAAACCTACTCGAAACTGCCTTTTTATCCAACGAAGTGTTGTTATGAGAAAGCGACCAACAATGCGAAAAAAAAGACTTAAGTCTAGAATGAGTCACATAAACTTTCCTAAACTTCAAAAAAGTATTTTTAAACGGCTAGCAAAATCAAAAGAGACTATTCAGAGTGATTTGTGTTATGAGGAAAAATCGTGAACCCCGCGTTGTGGGACGGGAAGAAATGGGGAGAAAAGTTGCAAGGCAGAAACTTCCCCTTTCCCATTCGGTGGATGCCGGCTGATGAAAGGTTAAGAGGTGAAATCGGATCTGTTCTCAAAAATGACCGGGGCTATTAAGAACTAAAGGAGAGTGGAGAACTAAAGGAGAGAAACAACCGGTGGTGTAGAAGAGGGGACATACAGTCCCCTCTCCTACACCACCAGTTAAAACAGGAACGGAAATGGACATTTGACTTCCCCTCCCAAGAGAACACTTTTGAGGAGGAACCCAGGATATAAAGTGATTAATCCTTGTGGATTGGATCTGGACAATACATAGAATGTATCCTTATTATTATATATTTTTATTAACGTTGTATATATGCATATACACTCATGTCCATAAATTAAAGATAATTCAGAATCACGCAGAAATTGAACTCTAAAATAAAAATTTCACCTGTTGAATTATCACACACATCTTGAAGAAGAATATGCAAATTACAGGAAACCTCCAGATGGCGCGGATAGTACGTCACAATGACGAGAGTGTAAGAGAGGGGTATATAAGGAATGGTGGCAAAGAAGTAAAATTGTTCTCAAGCGCTTTAAAAGTCTTTCAGTGCAATGACCGCATAGTTATGGCACAAAGTAAGCATTTGGATGATTTTTTACGTGCTAGAATTATTGGAAGACTAGAATGGGGACGTACCCAGCGGGAAGTATCCGAGGAACTTGGAATCACCCAGAGTGTCATCTCCAGGCTTTGGCAACGATTCCAAGATGATGGTAATGTGAGTAGATGTTACAGCACAGGTCACCCCCGAGTTACAACGCTGAATGAGGACCGGTATATATATTTGGCAGTTACTGCCAAAAGAAACAGACAGAGAAAAGAATCAGACCTGTCTCGTCAGCTCTCTTCAGCTACTGGTACGATATTTTCAAAGCAGACCGTCTACAGACGCTTAGGGCACATTGGTCTATATGCTCGTATGCCTGTCAGATGTGTTCCACTTTCCGCAACTCACTGTTGCCTGCGATTAACCTAGAGTAGAGAGCATGCATTGTGGACACCACAACAGTGGTCTTGCGTGATGTTTTCCGACGAATCCAGGTTTAGTTTGCAGTCTGGTTCTCGCCGGACTTTGATATGGAGAGCGCCAGGTACCCGTTACCACCAAGAGAACACCATTTAACGACACCGTTATGGTGGTGCAGGATGGTCCGGTTGGGGAGGAATTATTCTTGGTTCCATATCTGACCTGCATGTTCAGAGTGTAACGATGACAGGCCACATCTATCGAGATGTCATTCTGGAATAACATGTACGTTTGTTTCGGGGCGTCATGGGTGCTGAATTTCTGTTTATGGATGACAACGCCCGTCCTTACCGTGCAAACATTGTAGACGAATGCCTTCAATCGGAGGATATCACCCATATGGATTTGCCAGCACACTCGCCGGACTTTAATCCAATAGAGCATGTGTGGGATATGCTTGGCCGACGAATTGCAGCCCGTCAACCCCCTCCCACCTGTCTACCGGAAGTTCGGAGGGCATTGCTTGATGAGTTGTGTAATATTCCCCAAGATCAGATTGATAATTTGATACTTAGCATGTCTAGGCGTTGTAAGGCATGTATTGCATCGTCCGGGAGACATGCTCTGTATTAACCACCATACTAACCATGTTATACTGTTTTTTGTAAATAGGTTCTTTTTCAATTTTTATTAATTACAACCTGGTATGCCCATTCTTCGCACGGGTTAATTTAAAAATTAAAAAGTACATACTGAAGGATAAAAAAGTTTTTAAGGAGTTAATTTTACGTGAATTGTATAAATTAAACAAAAAAAAGCTTTTTACATAACTCAGCTGAGCGAAAAAACCATGTTTGCTAAATTTTAAGTCTTTAGATATAATTGCTGATTTTTTTTATCATTGTTATTAGCATTTATGATGCCCCGTAACTTTTTTTGTGGGTCGATTTTTAAAACACCTACCCGCTCAGCAAAAGTAACACATTGTTACAAATTTTGTTTAATAAACTCTAAAAACAGTGTAAATAATATTTATCTGGATGCGTAATACGTTAATATTACTTTCTGATGCATTTATTTTATGTTAAATAGCTGTTACCCGCGACTTCGTCCACGTGGAATTTAACCAAAAAGTGTTTATTCACTTCGCAGAGTTTACGAAAACTTTTCTTCTACTTTGTGAATCTATGTTTCTTTTTTGTTATATTTTTTTTCATTGCTTTTTGTTGAGCAAGGGGCGAAAGGGACGCATGACCTTTGACACTGTCTATGGTGTGAGGACTAAAATCTTTAGGATCAAAATAGGTCTAAGTAGCAAGTAGGGTGAAACGCGAACACAAACGAAGTGCAAGGAAGGGGGTGAAAGGGACGCATGACCTTTGACAATGCAGTTAAGGACTGTAAAATCATTAGGATCAAGACATGAACGGGAAATGTCGCGAATGGCAGCAATCTAATCAAAGAAAAAAGTTTGATATAACTGGTAGCAATAGTTGAGACAGAAGGCTCGCGAAATAAAATAATTCCTATTAAATAAAAATAATCCCTATTGAATAAAAATAGTCCCTATTGAAATAAATAATCCTTATTTGAATCGGATATTGCTTACTATTTCTTTGGTTTTAATTTTATTTTCTCGGAATCCTAATTTTTTTTTCTAAAATAAAAGTAGTCTAAGTTATTCCTTGTAACATTAGCTATCTGTCAGTGAAAGTTTCGTCAAAATTTGTTCAGCCGTTTCAGAGATTAGCCGAAACAAACAGACAGACAGACAGACAGATAGATAGATAGATAGACAGACAGACAAAAATTTTAAAAATTGATTTTTTCATGTAAGTACTGTATATACGTTTAAATGCATTTAGTAAAAAGCTGTTAAATTTAAATTACAAACAGACAGTTCATTTTTATTTATATGTATAGATGTCAAACATATAGCATCTTTTTTGCTCTTCACCTTTTGTTTAATAAATAGACTTTACAAATAAGTCAAATTTATTTTGCTTCTGTGTCTTTCTTTGCCTGACCTTCATTATCCTTAATTTATGGACATGAGTGTATGTTAACCTTAATATAATCATTTAAAAGTGAGTTTTCATAATTTGCTAAGAAACTGTCTATTATGGAATTTTTATACGTATTTAGTGTTTACATGTGTATTAGAATTAATTCAGTAATGCTATTTGTGAAGTTTGATATTTTATAGTAAAATAATTTTGGTTTCTTCACTTGTGTAGTACATTAATATAAAGAGCGAGGAAAGGTTAAGTATCTTTCTAAACTACTAGTTAATTAGATTTGGAGAATTTTCCTATGTGCATTTCTTTGTATTTAAACAATATTTTACTTATTATTCAGCATTTTTGAGATAACTCTGAGTGATACCTTTTATGTGAATGTGCTGATTTGTATTTACTTATGTGTTTATTTAGCATAGTGTTTTTAAGGCAAAACCCGTTACTTGTTCGAAAGTTATGGGTCATTTGCCAGCAGAGAGAATTTCTCAGTATTTTCCTTTTATCAAAGTGGGAATAGATTTTTGTGGACATTTTTGGATTAAATATCCTAATCAAAGAAAGGGAGTTTTAAATAAAGTCTATGTGTGCATGGTTACAAAGCCATGTCACCTCGAAATATTTACTGATTTATCTAGAGAGGCTTTTATTGTACCTTTAAAGCGATTTTTTAGTGGACGAGGAAAATTGGAGCGTATATTTTCAGACAAGGCTACCAATTTTGTTGGCACACAATTAGAGTTAAAAAGACTTAGAGAAATCATGAGTAATTGTGATAGTAATTTGTGTAAATTTTTGTGTGAAGAACGTGTTGAGTGGAGCTTTATTCCCCCCAAGAGCTCCAAATCACGGAGGCCTGTGGGAGGCTGGAGTGAAAGCCGTCAAATATCACCTAAGGAGTGTAATGGGTAATTTAAGATTTACATACGAAGAATTTCTGACCAATCTTAACCAAATCGAGTGAGTTCTCAACTCACGTCCCCTCTACCCTTTGTCGTGGGACCCTGACGATTTTGACACTTGGACTCCTGGTCCTTTCCTAGTTGGTCGTCCCATCACAGCCATTGCAGAGCGAAGTTTAACTGAAGCGTATGATAATAGGTTAAAAGTGTGGCAAAAACAAACAAAAATTGTGCAACAGATTTGGAAACGTTGGTCAAATAATTATTTGAGTACACTTCAGAATCGAAATAAATGGTATTTTGAAAAGAATAATGTAAAAATACATGATAAGGTAATTCTGAAAGAAGATAATTTACCTGTGTGTAATTGGCCTCTTGGTAGAATTCTTGAAGTGTATCATGGTAAAGATAATAAAATTCAAGTAGTGTTATAGTGAAAACTAAAAATGGAATTTTTAAACATCCAATAACTAAACTTTGTATTTTACCTTTTTCAAGTGAATAATGTATGTGAAAATTTCAAATTTGTGTATTTTTTTCAATTCAGTTTTGTGTGTTTGAGTACTTTACCTTTTGTGTATTGAACAATATTACTTTTATTGAGTATTATTGTTTTCTGTATTGTGTATTATTGGCTTTGTATTGTGTGTATCATTGGTTTTGTGTATTATTGTGTTATTTGAAAATTGTTGAATGTGTCATTCAACCCGGGGGTGGATGTTCAGTGTTGAACAAATAATTCTTGTAACGCCCACAACAACAAGTAAATATTTGTCGCGAGAGGGCGCTAGTGTGTGTAGAACAGTGTATGTGTAAACAGAGTAAGAACAAGAGCGTATGGAGAACGCTCTAAATAAATTCCTTTTATCTCAGTCTCACCATTTAATGTGTGGTGTAATCTTTTAGAAATTTTAAATTAATATGAGTAAAGAATCGGCAATTAAACATACACATTATATAAATCAGGGCAATATGTACCGTGTAGTATCGATACAGTGTGATACGAAACTTTGAAATAATATAAATCACGCCAATATGTACAGTGTTTTAACGAAATTAAGTGTTAAGGTGTAAAATGTTATGATAGTTGAAATTTCGTTCCAATACTACATACAAATAAAAAAGTGAGCTAACGTCAAATTTTTAATCAAAAACAAAAAATATGAAATACAAAAATTAAAAATACAGCAAAATATCTTTAATAATAATAATAGTTTTATTATTATAAAGTAAATATAAACGCTTTATTAGTATCAAAAATCAATTTTCGTCATCACTCTCATCAGGTGTTACAGCTAATCCATTTTTTTTTAAAGTTGAAAGCAACTCTTTTTTACTAGTTATTTCTCCATGATTTCAAAAATTATCTGACGTAGTTGCAGTTACCTGTGTCTGTTTTGATCTTGCAATTCTTTCAGAATTTCTCTATAAGGAGTTAAGGAACTTTGCAATTTGCTTTTAAATTTTCCATTACGTTCTACTGAAGGATTTTTTCGGCTAAAAAAAATTCATTAAATTCAATTAAAAATTATTTCAAGTTTTGTACCGTGTAAAATTGAAACCGTATTTTACAAGTACCGTGTTATAGGAGGGACACTTTTATACCTAAAGCTAAAAAAATGCAGCTTGAAAGTATAGGTGCATTTATACTCCGGAATTATACGGTATATTAAAATAAATATTTTGTGAGTGTATTCAAAGCTTTATGTATTATTAACGGTAATATATAAATACTAAGCCTCTTGATCTGACTTACCTAACTTTACTTTGAATTGCACTTGATCTCACCGCTTGCTTGCAATGGTCCACTGTTACGATAATTATGATGTTTATTGCCACAGAACACATATCCAGTGACTCTATTTTCTTTTCCACAAATATACCAATTAGTTGAATAGCATTTCCTTTTCATAACCGGAACATGATAGTATTTGGACAAATTAGCAATTTCGTGACCAAGAGCTCTAATTTGAGTCGCAATACTACCCAAAATTATCATGCGAAATAACTAGGGCTACTTCACATCAAATATAATTGGTCCTCAAAATCCTCAAGAAGCTTATGAGTGGAAGAGTAAATAGTGATATACTGTTTCAGAAAGTCAATTTCATCTATCAATGGTTTAAAGTTACAAAGTTCATTAACAATAATTCACATAATGCCGTTCGCTTTAGATATTGATTTATAAAAATGATTTTCCCTTCTTGAGGAAGAGTTGATATTAAGTTTCTGTGGATATAATATCACGACCGTTAGTCACAAATATTTACAAATGTTATCGTAATGATTTCTACCTTTTTAATGAGCTAATTTATTTGATTAATTGTTAAATTTAAATCCATGCCTATTGCAAGAAATTATGCAGTGATAAGTTGTCTATGTTTCGTTAAAAGTATTAAGTAATTGAAGTTGTAAGTTGTACTTACTGTGCTAAGTTTGGCTGGATTCTGAAAAAAAATTTAGCTATTGTAATGTGTAAAAATTCCAATTTGTGGAGATACAAGTGCATTTTTGAACGACAAAGTTTGTTACTGTTTGCATTTAAAAAATAGCAGAGAATAATTGTAGATCCAAAAAATATTTTTGAATAAGTATACTTTGTAGAAGAAAAATACTTAATCATGTGTATAAGTTTTATGGGGATATGGTACGATTTACAAAAAAAAAAAAATATAATAATTTTCAAAAATTTTTGATTGCCTCCTACGTACATGTATTATGGAAAACAGATTTTGTGCTCAAATGTTCATAAAAAGATAACTATTTAAATTTTTAAGGAAAGAACTTTAAAATTTATGAAGTGATTTTAAAATGTTACTCTCTCTCTCTCTCTCTCCTTCTGTAAAACTTGACGTACACAAATTGGATGTGAATAAAAAAATAGGATGCGCAAAATAGTTATCACATCTGTGCGTTTTTTAAACTTCGAGCTTTCAAAATTTACTAGATTATATAAAAGTATATAAAGCAAAATTTGGGCTAAAAAATTAGATTTGATTTTTTTTACTGATTTTTTCAATTGAATCTAATAATGTGTTCCTTTAATACATACAGCGCAGTGTTAAGGGTACATTTTCAATGAAAATTATACATTCTGTGTCAATGAATAGTAAGAATAAAATTTTCTGAAACTTTTTTTAAATTGCTCTAGTATATTAGTGACAGTCTAATCAACAAAATAAAGATGCGAAAAAGGAATGTGTGTGTTATATCGAAATGAGCTCCTAGTATTAAGTCGACCAAGAATTACCTAAAAGATAGATAAGGTTTTCTTTAACATTTAACTGGTGTCATTTATCTAGGGATACACCAGCCTTTTATATTTAATCAAAACGAAGCCAGCAGTGCAATTATTTTGCCGATGCCGAATTTTTTCCTCCCAGCAACAAGAAAGGGAAAAAATATTCGGAAATGATCATTACAGATTTACGTGAGATTGAAATTCTTTTGTGTATTCGTTCTCTTTACCGAAACATTCTTTTCCGAACATTTTAATAGTATTCTCTATTTTTAATAACATTGACGGAGAACATGATGTTATTGAAAAGATAACAAAAACAGTTGCTTAGAAAACGAGATCGTCGCTACCTTCCCAGTAATAATTTCTTTTTAGAAAGTTTCTTTTCGTTTAACTTACATGGGCATGAGTTTGAAGATGAGGGGGATTGAGAAAATTACTTCAAAAATAGGAATTTTTATTCCTAAAAGAAAGCCTTCAGAACGGAAAACCTTGATAAAGTCGGAAATATAAATAGCATGAAGAAAGCATTTCATCTCTATTTATAGCTTTCAATCAATGTTTCAACTTAAGTATTTAAAAAAAAGGAATATTGAAGTTAAATCTAATATCCTTCTTTTCAAAATGTTGTTCCTAAGCGCTATCCAGTTGTTTTTTAATTTTATTTTTGAGAGTATTTATATTTATCTCAATATGCAACAACCCATGTTTTTCGAATCTTTTTTAAAAATGATTTTTTATTACAACGTTGTATGTTATACAGGAGTTGTGAAATGTATTCATCCTTTTAAAATCATTATTAGATTAAAAAATAATTAATATGTATGTCTGTGTGTGTAAAGCTTTATATACTTTTAAATTCCTTTATTATATGATGGGTGTAAGAGATGTATATTGATGAAGCATGTTCTTGTTGACGGATACTCCCTTTTTATTTTACATTTAAACTTTTAAATGACACGCACATAGCACATCTAATCAGAAGAAGGCTTTCCCGTAACATTGTGACAATAACAAAACGTGGCGAGAATTTTTCAGAGATCCTCGGTTTTATACAAAACGTAGACCGGAAGATCAAAATCTCACATGACTTCCGGGAACATCTCTTCTGGTTGGTCTAGATAACCGGATGATGTTCATTATGTAATTCTTAATTTAAATGCATTTAACTTTTAATTTCAGAGAGATAAAGTTACAGTTATATCCCGTTATGCGAATAGTTAACAGTTGCCCATTTACGCGAAGTCTTGAAAGTTCAGGACCATTACAAATTAAAAAAAACTTGGAAGATGAAATTAACGGGAATTTTTACACACACACACACACACACACACATATGTATATATATATATACAGTTTTAACTAGTCTGACTAAATTCTTATTGATATATCAAATTAAAGAAAACAACAAATAAATGATTTTATTTCTTTTATTTAAGTACTTGAATCAACTTCTCATTCACCCATCATTAGTCATGAAATGTATTCTAATTTCAATTATTCTCATTTAAAATCATTAACCTGACATGATATGTAAATTTAGTAGAGTAATTCATAAATATATTTTCCAATATTAATATTATTCCGGAAATATTTGCAATAATATATTAATAGTATTCTCGGGGGAATATTCACTTTCTTCTTTTCTTAAATATTTTATTATTCATTTACTATTAAATATCTTTAAAAAACAATAAAAAATCTTTAGATTTCTAGAGAATAGAGAAGAAAATCACTTAAAGAGAGAGATTAAAAAATTATAATGTTATTAAAGTTGTTTTAGGATGCGCTCCAAAGAAATCACATAAGAGAAGAGTAAGATGAAATACATTTTTAATTTTGTGTTTACAAATAAATATTTGGTCATACACTAATTTATATAATTTATGTAGTCTAATCTTGATTTGGCCCAATAGTTGGCGTGTCGTAATTCGAGTACTGGAGCACTGAATAATCTCCATGTTGAGGGGACTGATGAACACTAAATCTATCGAGTTCAAAGTCCTCCCATTGGCGTAGTACGGAAGTTTGGAGAGAAGGTGACAGTTCTAGTGCTGTCTTCGTTACTTGACCGAGGCTCAAAGTTAAGATGTCCGTTGCCAATAACCCTCGTGTTGCTTTGTATAATTATGTTAATATAACTTTCACTCTCGTCTTGGACACGGTTTCTTTGATTGTAACTTAATAATATATTTCATTCGAATAGAAATATAATGCGTACGGTGTAGGTTTCTTGGAAGTATCTGGATTCCTTTGTTGATATATTTTTTGCACAAGTTTCTTTTTCTTCTTGAAATATTTAAAAATTTCAATTCTTAATTGATCAAATATCTTATATCATAAATTTGAACTATTAATGGGACTTGTAAGTACTCGTTAAAGCATGGCAAATAATAAAATTTATGAGCTTTATTTTGATTAGTTGTTGATTTTTTAAACAAGAACATGCCTTTTTAATATTTCAAGCTTCTTACAGCTGAGAATTTTTTTATTGGAAAATAAATTGTTTATTTCTTTGAAGACAAGCTTTCTCTCCAAGGGAAAACATCAAGATATGAGTCTCGATTTTATGCTGTTTTAAAAATAATTTATTTCACTGGCCATATAATCCAAGAAATTTTTACTAAAAATATGGCACATGCAACATAAATATATGTAAATTTAAATGTGATACGTTAAAGTTTAATTATATACAAATAGTAAAATCATATTTATTGACATATGAAATTTAATGACCTATCATCACAATATAGAATACATTCATTTAAAAAGCTTTCTTTAGCTTGAACTTTTCAATTTTAAGGTATTCGACTACTTTCGAAACATTGATTTTGCAAAAGCGTACAAAAGAATTTTTTTTTTCATATTTAGTAACTCGCGTGAAAATTTTTTAAGAATATTATTATAATCAAAAATAATTTAAATGCAATATTTTGGCATAAAATGAAATTATGAAAGTATTTTCAAAATATATTGTCCTTTTATGAAAAAGGCTTCTATAATAATGTATTTTGCTTATATATAGCTAAGATTTCTCCAAAAATCCTGAACTAGGATTTTTGAAAAATTTACATTATTTTCAGAGTTACAAATAATTAACGGTGGTTTTATTCTGGTAAAATTTCTCCTCTCTGATGTATTTAAATATAGATAATTCCACTTCTAAGTAATACATTTCAAAAATCCTAGTTCAGGCTCTGTACAGAGTTTTGAGCTATATATGAGCAAAATATTATTATGATAGAAGCATTTTCAATAAAAGGAGAATATTTTTAAAATAAGTAATTATATGTTCATTTTTTGCCAAAATATTGCCTTTAAATAATTTTTTATTGTAATAATATTCTTAAAAAATGTTATACCTGTATGTCTAATCTAAGTGACATTAAATATTAAAAAAATATTCGTTTGTAAAAGGTGTGTTTGGAAATTCATGGTTCCGAACGTAGTCGAATAACCACATTCAGAAATTGAGTCAAACCCTCCCCCCATTCAATTTCTTAATTTATAGAATACAAGAATTAAAATAAATATTCTTGAATTTCATTGAAAATTTCTATATTTAATGCTCAATTTAACGTTGCTATTATTGGTTCAGTTATTTACGGCAACTCAGTTTTCAAAGTTAATGAATACCAGTTATAGTAATTTAAAAGTGAACGCCTTCTCATTTACGAACAAGGAACGAATCACTATTTAATTGCTTTATGAACGTCCCGTCCTTAACGCTCCGGTAAGTATCTGAATGAACCGCACTTAATCCACCAGTTAATCAAAGTTTATAGTTGAATTCTTTGAAGTGAATAAAATCTAAATATCCATGAAATTCACGTAGAATCCGAGCCGAGGTTGCAGAGATTCTCGCGATAAAACTGTGTAAAAATATTTTCCAAGATACATATTACTTATCAGTATTATTTTAAATTTCTTTTTTTTTACACTGACAGTTAAGAAATCGTTTCAAAAAAAATTAAGCATTATTTTTGTGTGAATAATAGTAATATTAGTAAATCACCAAATATTTTGAATGTTAGTTCCGACATTTTTTTTCTTTACGATTTATCTCACATATGATTAAATTGTTTAATTTGTAATAAGAACTTATTTATTTTTGAGAAGCAATGATCTAAAAATTAAAAAAAGATACTGATTTTGCCAGCTAAATCAAAAATTTATATATGAAAGGGTCTATAAACACACGAAAATGAAATTTATTAGTTTTGTATACCTTTTCTTATAAAATGTGAAAATTTATAAGAAATTTTAAAATAAATCTTTTATAAATCGACCAACATATGCGAATCATTATATAGATACATATGCTCACATTCATCTATGCTTTATATCCGGGCATAATTTAAAAAAAGGCTTAATAATACAAAATTAAAATTATACACAGATTACGTCATTCAGCATAAGTACACATTTGTAGAACTTAACTAACATTTGTTAAGTATTTTTGTAACATTTAAGTATTTAGTAATATTTACATATCATATTTTTTTTAAAAAATGAAATAGACTTTAAAACAAGTCACGACTCAATTACAATTGCAATTTAGCAAAACTCTTCTCTAGATATATTATACAACATTCCACTAAATTGCTTGAAGTATATGACGACGAACAATCGAAAAAGAACTTGTAACAAAATATTAAACTGCAATTAAGCAACAACGTTGGCATCTTCTACCCTTAGTGAAGAATGGATTCAGCAGATCAAATCATAGAGGATGTCTTCATAAAATGAGTCCCATATAATATGACAAATTAAAGTATCAGGTATTCAACATATAGAAATCAGTTTCCGTAAAATGATCAAGTTGCGTACGTCGAATATATGAACACTAGATTAATTTGAGAAATGATCCTTATAGAAAGAGGAGCAACTTCGGAGGCTCTTTTGTATTTGGATGAATGTTCAACACTTATATTTTTTATGTATTATTTCTTATTAATTTGTACATATTACTTCAAACAGTTAATCAAAAAAATAATCCTTCTATAAAATCGCAACATTACAATTTTTAATGATTTATGAATTATAACATGAATCACGAAAACACTATCTAAGATATTTCCACATTTAGTTTTAAAAAATGTATGGGTGATATTTAAACAATTTAATTTGATACATATTAAATCTTAAGCATCAAAAGATATATCCAAGATTGCCATAAGTATAACATTTCGAAATTTTTTGTACACTATTACTAATTTTTTTAGCGGATAAAATAAGCAAATTTTATTTTCATTATCTCTCAACAAAAATTGCCCTTAAAAGACAAGAAATGTAGAAAAATACTTAAAATAACTACAGTCAATCAACGGTTTACTTCAGAGCGTTGTAAAAGGTTTTAAAATTGGGGCTTTTTTGTAGATTTCTTACTATTTGTACGTAAAAATTTTATAAAAAAACAAGAGTTTTGATTCGGATATCACACAGACATTTTAAAGTAATATTTATAGTATATTGAAATTTCAAGTTCTGTACACTTTAATCGAAGCTATTATTAATTATTGAAATCCGATGAACAACAAATTACACCCTGATAAACATATATATAGTAAGGTCAAAGATGAAACAAGAAAAAAAGAACTATTTACAAATTATTTGTAAATTAGAGTGACTACTAATGTGAAAAAAGTCTTAACACACATCCAAATTTCCTCATCATTTACAAAAGAAATAAATGTAATTGTTAGAAAGTGAATTTATTTTAGGTATATAACACGAGATTTTTAAAAGAAACACGCAATTAAAAAAAATGGATTCATGGCATATTTAGGACTTTTACTGTAAGTATTATATAACACTCAGAAATAAAGCTATTTAATTTCGTATAAACAACATACTAAGTCAAAAAGAAAATAGCCGAATTCACTTTTCTTATATTTATCAAGATAAGTCGACCAAAGAATTCTAAGCGGCAATTGCGACTCTATGTATACACATTGCCACAGCTTAACGAAATTCCAGCAGTTTTCCCTTCTAAGCTCTTCCCTGAAGACGTTAGAATGAATATTATAGAGCCATTTCGATCCAAAGTGCATTTTCCAAGTTTTCCTGAAATTAATCACTCCCACAATGAAACTTCCAACGAAGCATTATCCGAGTACCCAGCGATTCCCTCTAGATTCCCTAAGTTATCTAACACTAAACGTCTAATATCTTGCGTCTAGGGTCTTGTAGGGAATCGACACACTTGTTTTCTATTTTTAGCGGCTAATAGCTTCTGTAAGGAGGAATTTTATTTGGGTGTAAGAGGCTGCAAAAATCCCTCGGATATTTAACGGCAATCTTCTCTTTTACATTATAACTCTTAAATTAATTCAGATATTTACGGTTGCGTTAAGAGAGGAATGTAATAAAGCAAATATTATTGCATAGTTTTGATTAGTGAAAAGAATTTTCTATAAATAGAAGAAAAGATGTAGAAAGATGTTTGGGAGGCATTAAATAAGGAATGAGTGTATAGATATTGTTTAAAATCGAAATGAAATAAAAAGAAGTATTTTTCTCAAATCAAATTTAAGTCTTATAAATTGTTGCTATGTTCTCTTATCTTCTTATCTGTTTGTTTTTAAATTAATGTGATAAGCAAACGCGCGTGTGTTTATTATGATTTTGAGATAAGAGTAAGAGATGTTACGAATATAACAGCTGTATGGGGCTGATTATACAAAGTAGACAAATTTCTTTTTATTCTATTTTAAAGGTAATACAGAAAATAATATTATTAAAGAAGGAAACTTTTTTGCTTTTAAAATAATACATTGACAGTTATAAAATGAGAGAGAGTGAAGAGTTTAATTCTTACAAAAATCTCTCTCTACAATAAAAGTAATGTAACAAGTCATAAATTTAAAATGATTCTATTTGAGTAAATACTTTCTGAATTCTGCTTTATTAAAGTAGTTCTAGATTTATATGTGTTACTGACAATGAAGTTCCAAATTTTTAAACATGATCAAATGACAAGAAGGACACTTTAGTTGACACCTCACTGTAGAATTTTAAAATCGACTCAACGGGTAAATTTTTAATTCAGTTGGATTTAGCAAGCTGTAACACGCATTGTTCCGCATCATCATCTTTGATGAAGTTAAGACTCAAATTAACTATTTTCCAAAAAACATAAAACCTCAAAATTTTAAAATATTATTTCGTGAAAAATAATGTTTTTTACATAAAGTTTTAAGAAAAGTTTGGATAAACTTTTTGCTTTATCCATCACTCACATAGTGATTTGTTCAATATCATTCCCAGAAAGTGTTATATCATATCGGGATATATCATGGCTGGAAATTCCGTTATAGGTATGTTTTCATAATGATGCTTCACGTTTTAATGGTCTTCCGTTTACATAGCCTTCTATACCAGGGATGGCGAACCAGCGGCACGCGTGCCATTGATGGCACGTGACACGATATTTTGGGCACGCCACCGATCAAAACGGCTTGCACTTTTAACAAGAAGTATTACAGTCGCAGAGCGGCGAGGAGCTCACTCGTTTGTTATTGTCTTGCCTTAGTTACATCGTAGACTACAATTGCTGATGATGCAAAGTTTGTTTACGCATAGCGTTGTCAATTTCGTTGACACAGCTGTGTTTTGAAGTTTATCTGTGTTTACATTTACTATTTTTAACTGTTATTTAACATGGCTAGTTTAACAAAAAAAATTGTGAGTAAGGTAACAGAGAATTTCAAACTTAGTGGACGAGAAATATGACATGATTGGTAAAGGAGATAAAGGTGTGTGTTTTACGTTCTGGAACAGTGGTATGTAGAACATCATCTGTAAAGCGGCATTTTAAAAACAAATCACAAATCCTTTGGTTAAAAAAGTGAACCATAGAAAAAAGAATTAATTGCTTAGAAATCGTTTGGTAGTTGATGTGCAGCATACAGTTCAGCATGCATTCTGATAAAAGTATAATACATCTTACAATCCTAATATGAGTTATTTGTCATCTGAAATCTGCAACAATAGAAGCTACGCTAATGTTACTTTAATTTAAAATACACGTATAACTCAAACATTTATTACTATACAGTGCAAAATGTACTTTTGTAGTAAATAAAAAGTTTTGAGTTTTGTTTGTATTAAGTTTTATTATTTTCCCAATGATCGCAAATCAAAATTATTTGACGGCATATATCTATACCTCATTAAACATTTATTTAGAAAAAATAGCACGTTGATCCAAAAAGGTTCACCACTCCTGTTCTATACCAAGAAAAATACACAAAAGTCTTTTACTAAATGAAACTGTACCGTAAAATTTCGAATGTTTTCAGAAAGAGCTTGAATAGCGAAGTAACCTTTAAGCTAAATCTAGTCGACGCTCATATTGCTCGGGGCTTTGATGAAGGTTTTCACTTTCTGTTAGATAGTCAGGGCGAATGTGAGCCCCCATTTGTTATTAATATTATTTATCTGATTGGATAGGGAGAAGGGATAGATGAATAGGAAAAAATATTTTGATTTTGATTCTTCGTAACGTTTGGCAGAAAGTGAAGGAATCTTTTCTTTTGGCTGTGAGTGACTAGGTTGAGTGAGCATCTGTTGGTTACCTCAACGTAATTGCTGAGTTAGTATATGTAAGGTGGAAAGAGCAAGAGTGATTAGGGATTTACAAAGATCCCGTTTGCAGCAAAAAGAATTTTTAAAAAGAGACAGTATAAGGAAAAGGAGTAAAAATATAAGAATAAAAAACATAGTGTGTTCCCCCAAGAGTCCAAAAAATATTCTAAGTTCTTCATTAGGTGGGTTTGCCATGTAATTTTCAAGATCAACTGTTGATATTTTCAGTGTTTTAAAAGAAAATTTTGAAAGCATTTTTAAAAGGTATGATTTTTTCAAATATCCACGTTTCTTAAAAACTAATAGTATTGAGCTATAGTTCTGAGTGTCGAATTTTATGCAATTTCAAGTATTCTAACACTATTACTAATATTCTCCATTTGTTTTCAAATTAAACAGGCATAAGTGATAGTTGGGAATATGGCAGAGTTGTAAGGCAGCATTTGTTTCTTGTGCCATTACAGAATTCCATCAAATTAAGGGATATAATTTACTGCTTGAACTTCGGAACTTTCACAATTTTGTGTAGTGCGATGTTTCCAAGTGAGAGTTTGGTCTTGGGTATAACTCCTAGATATTTTGTAGAGTAAGAGTCCATGAAAGATGAGTGTTATACGAAGTGAGAAGAAGGTTAACATTTTTTTCTTTTCCACTGCTTTCCATTGCTATCCACTTCAGCCCTTTTTCATCGCTAGTTTTTACCTTCTCGAACAACTTGAAACGTTAGTTAATTGCATAAATAAAAAATTAAGGTTTTATGAATTTTTTCCTGAACAGCTGTTGTCAGTGTAAATACGTATGTTCATGAGGTAATATTTTAATGTGGTCATTAATGAAAACTTTCAATAAAATTGGACCAAACAGGAAGACCTTGGGAACTCCTGCCAAAATATCATGAAAACTGAACTGAGCTCAGTGGTACAACAGCTCATGACGGACAAGGCCTACTGTGCTTATCTAAGTTTACTTGCGCTTAGACGCTGGAGTGCATGTGCAGATGTTTCGGTCAAGTGATCAGTCTGACGCGAAAAACCCAGTGTTCATTTCCCAAGCAAGCTTGGTACTCATTTATCAACCCACTGAAGGGAAGAAAGGCTGATTGAATGATTGATTGAATATTAACGCCACAATGTTCAGCTACACGAGGGCTTTTGGCGACTGATCAAGTAATTTTGAACCATGGTCAAGTGACGTGGACGACACACCTGAGCTGGGTCTCCCCTCTCCAAACTACCACACCACACCAACGGAAGGACGTTTCAGCTCTCGACAGATTTAACGAGCATCACTGCCCTACACGGCGGGTCTTTTGTGGTACTGGGCTCGAACTCGTGACAAGGCAAGCCACGATCCGATACCTATACCACTCGGCTACTGCGGCCAGGATGCAAGGCTGAGTCGACCTTACCCAGCCCGGATTTGAACCCCGGACCTGTGGCTTGAAAGCTCAATACACTACCAGTCAGCCACTGGGCGTAAATACCATGAGAGATAGAGAGAATATGATTAATTTGGTCTCACTAGTATCTATTGGTGGCCTAAGAGTTGGAGAGATGTGAGTAAGTGGGGAAAGAAAATTATTAGCAATTTAGCTGTATAGCAGAGTTTCTTAATCTATATTCTCTATCAAAAGCTTTTTTAGATATCTAAGAAATAGCTACTGTTGTTGACTTTTTTTTGAAATTGTGAAGAATTTTCTGTTAAAAAAGGTATCCGACTACGTTCAGAACCGTGATTTTAAAAAAGCATATAAATAGATAATTTTCATGATATTTAGTGTCACTTGGTTTAGAATACATGTATAAAATTATTTTAAGGACATTTTGACAAAAAAAAATTTTTAATACAATATTTCGGCAAAAAATTAACTTAGAATAACCTTTTTTCAAAATGTTCCCTTTTGTCAAAAATGCTTCTATTATAATAATATTTTACCTGTATATAGATCAAACCTCTGCACATAGGCTCAACTATGATTTTTGAAAAATTCACATTATTTTTAGAGTTACAACCCATTGAAATAATTATCGACTTTTTTTTTCTTAAAATTTCTCCCCTCTGTTGTCGTGAAACATGGATGAACCCACTTCTAAGTTATATATTTCAAAAATTCTAGTTGAGCCTCTGTACAGAGGTCTGAGCTATATACTGGCAAAATATTATTATAATAGCATTTTTCACAAAAAGAGAATATTTTGAACACGGGTTATTCTATATTCATTTTTTGTCAAAATATTGTACTTAAATAATTTTTTATTATAATACTATTCTTAAAACAATTTTATATACATTATCTAATCTTAAGTGACACTAAATATCATAAATATTATCCATTTATGCACTTTTTCAAAATCAAAGTTCCGAATGTAGTCGGATACCTGAAACGTAGAAGTTAATTAGTAAAGAGTTTTTAGTGAATCCGTGTTGTTTTGGACTAGTAAAATTAGGATGACAAATAAAGGTTTTGAGCCTGTGAAAAATAATAAATTCCGTTAATTCTCCAAGGGTTAAAAGCAGAGTGATAAGCATGTAGCATTATCAGAAACATTAAGATTTTTGCCTGATTTGATTATAGGAAGGGGAATTGTATTTTTTGCATGCAAAAAACCACAGAGTAATATTAATTTTCATGAGAAAACATTATGTTACATAAAAAACATTTAATTACTTGATGATTTTATTAATATTACATTTAATCTATTAACTAATTTATGTACTCAAAAACGTTGAGTGGTGATAACGAATATTACACCAAAATTTTAAAATTTTTTATGTATGAAAAACAAATTCAGAAATATATGATATAAATTTGTCATATACGCTTTTGTATATGACAAATATCAGAAGTTACAGAAAACCGTAATACGTGAATAACGATAATAACTATTTAATGTTGAAGAAATTATTCTTACGATTTTTCTAGAATTAAATTTCTCTGACGGAGCATTTCCTTCTCAGACTTCACCAAAATTAGTCCTTAACAAATATATTCAATAGAGAAGATTGAGATAGACAGGATCAAATTTAATTTTGTAACAGCTGAATAAATGCTTCAATTCAAAGCTTTTTTTTTTGTTGAGTTCTAATAACATTCACAGCGTTATCTTCGAAAAGGGGTTCAATGTTCACGACATTAAATAAATTCCAATATCCAGAGAATAAAGACGCTATTATTAAATTGTTAATATCTTTGAAGATCAATATAAGTATATAAATGAGTGAAGAGATAGCAATGTTTTAGAAGAAAGATAAAAACACTTGTTTCCTGCCAACCTTTTTGTATACGGTTGCAATTAATATGTCGCTGTGTGTTATTCCATATTTTAGAATTCAGTGCACTCTTTTTTCTCAGTACATATAGATTCAATTAAATTTTGATAATCAGATACCTATATTCAGCATACAAATATATATGTGAATTTCTACCTAATATTTTTCAAATATTTAATTGTAATATCTTAAGCTACCCTTAACTCTTTATCTACCGCATTATTATTTACTGCGGTTTTTTCATGCAATATTTTATTTTAATCAATACATTGAAAATTAAGGTATATATACATAAACAAAATACTCAAATTTGGGAAATTTGATGCATTACAGCTAATTAATTAAAGATATTTATCTGTAAAATTAATTTTATACACTGTTCACTAAAAATAAATAATCAAATCGTTTTCTAAGGTCTTTATTGACATACAAAAAATAAAACACTTTTTTTTGACATTAACTATTTCTTCGGAACAAAAATGACAATCTTCGCAATCCGCTGAAAATGTCGTCAGCTAAAAACGCAATTTCTGCTATAAAACTATTCACACTCACAGCTAAAATACTCCCCCTGGGTTGTCATATGTCTTGGAAGAGTGGATTCGAAAGAATATTCCTGCTAAGTATCGTCAAAGTATTCGTAAAAATGGTTATTCTATGTAATTTTAAAGGGAATGGTACGTATAAGTATCGTCGATAGATAAAGGGTTAAATAGGCTTAGAAATATTTCCTAAGAATATAATGAATTTTCAAATGGAGGCGAAAATCATTTCTGCAAACATCTATCTCAAAATCTACAATATACATGTATACTTAAATAAATATATTTATTAAACCATATATATTAAAACAATTTTTTTAAAAGGAAACATGATTAAGATAAATCGTAAATGGTAGATATTTTTACTACTAGAATGATAAAAATATTTTTCCAACAACGCATTCCTTTTCATTACAGGTCAAGTTGCAGTAAAACCACTATTTTTACTTTCCACTTGACTCATTTCGACAAATGTTTATAATTAAAAAGTATACGAAATTAATTTTTAAAAAATTATCTTTCGTAAGTATAAAAGCCTAAAAACTAGCTCTCAAAAATATTCTTTTGTAAAATAATTGCCAAGAATGTGGTATATATATGTATGTGTGTATAAGCACATTAAAGCTTAACTTAAGTTCTAAAAAGTCCAATATATTCGATTTTACTGTACGGTACATTTTACGGGAAAATCAAGCTTTAAATTATTGGGGCTTCCAGTATATTTTATTTTAAATTCTGGTATATTTTCCATAAAACACTCTACATATATGCATTCTTTAAAAACAAAAAACAATAAAAAATTAAGAAAAATCCATAGTAAATTACTTTGTAAATCACTGAAAAACGAATGCATTAAATAAAACAATTCTTTAAAAATATTAAAGTTTAGTATCCATATACATTTATTTAAGAATCTCTCTTTTATAGATGCAAAATATGCGAGAACCCTCTCTAAAAATATTTTTCTACATAATCGCAAAAACATCTGGTAAGTGGTTGAATTCTAGAGAGAGAGAGAGATTTTCAGCGTATTTCTTCCTAACTGGTACATTTTTCCGAAAAACATCCTGCATATATTCACTCTCCCAGCAACAAATAACGAGACCACTCTCTGTAACGACTACACAGTCCTTTTTAACACTATTCTTTCCTTCACCTCAAACAGTCCCGGAATAGTTTCACTGATGGTCTATCTCTCCGAAAGCTCGCTCCCCGTTTCTTCCCTTATCTTTTCAAGCAAATACACTCCTTTTATTCTGCGTAGAGGGACCGATTAAATGGGAGCAGTGTAAAAGGAAAAGGAAGCTGGAGTGCTTTGTCAACGTACGCTACCGGCTCGATGGTGGGAGGGATATCAGGAAAACAGGCCTCGAAAATGCGAAAGGTATTTATTGCCTGGCACGAAATGCTTGGCACGACATGTATGCCATAGAATCTTGGCGATGATTCATTATTTTTGTCGGTTCAATATTCTGTTCGGCTTAGGCTTATTTGAAAAACAATCGGATTCGGATACACGTTTTTATTTCTTCGTAAATCTAGGAACGAATATTGGGAAAGAGGAGGGAAAATAGATGTACTTTTGTTATCCTTATTTGGAAATCGATATATTGAATGGAATTCTTTGCTAGATTTTTAGTTGCATTTTTATTAATGCAGATACTTATTCTCAAAGATTTTTAGATAGGAATATAATTATGTTGATTTAGGAAGTAAGTGAAAAATTTAACCAAAATACGCGTAACTCGGTTTAACCTTTAAATGGGCTTTGCATCAGTTATCACTGAGTTTAAATATTTTGCATTTAATAAAAATATTTTATTCAACAGTTATGCAATTCTACCAACTCTACATATTATAATACACGTAGAGTTTGTAGAATTGTACATCTGTATAACACATAAAAGATTTTTTATTAAAACAAAAATATACTAGTTTAAAGATATACAATTCTGCACACTCTACATATAATAATGTATGTGGAGTTTGTAAAGTATTGTATATCTGTAGAATATAAAATATTTTCCATTAAATACAAAAATATTTTAGTTTACAGATATACAATTTTACACACTCTACATATAATAATATATGTAGAGTTTGTAGAATATTGAATGTCTGTTGAATAAAGTATTTTTTATTAAATACAAAACAAAATATTTTAGTTCTACAAATACAAATGTAACAAACAAACAATAAGAGAAAAAAATCAATAGTTTTTGTTACTATAATTTCGTGTGTATAAGTCCTTGTGGTGTATACAGTAAGTAAATTAAGTTCTTAGAGTAAGAGTAATTTTTCTGTTAATATACCAGAAGTTAAACTTTTAATTTAATTATTTTAGCTTAAAAAAAGGATGAAACAAAACACACAAGTTGACACACCAAATTTAATAAGAAAAGAATATGTATTATAAATGTTTACATATATATATATATATATATATATATATATATATATATATATAAATATATAAACAGCAAACACTAAAAATGTTTCAAGTTATGTCAACCTTTTTCCATTTACAAGAAAATTCCAGTATAGTATTTGTCCCTGTTTATGCTGAAAGAAAATTACAGCTTTAAAATAGAAAATATTAGCGTTAAACTACATTCTGGTACAAATGAAAATTCTTGAATATACTTGTAAACTTACAAATAAATGGCAATTTTGATTTAAACTATTATGAGAAATAATATAGTTCATATCAGAAATTTCGCTGCTTTTTTGCTTCTAGGCTAACAAGTTGTTCAAAATATTTGGATACGGAAAATTAAATGAGTATCTATAAATCAAGTGATTTATGTTAATAAGTATACATATTTTTTCCTATTATTAGTATTCAAGAATTCCTAAAACCACATATCGTATGGTTTCAAAATACTGTCTCATTGTCTTTAAATGTTTTATATAATAAAAATGCAGCCTAAGTGCATTTAAAGAACCTCTATTTAGTGAATTTTCTTATTTTGAGAAATTTTTCCTGGAACCAAGAACACTTTACTATTTTCTTCGTAAAATAACCTCCAGCAAAGTGTATTTTGTTTTTCACGAACTTCGGTACTGATTCAGAGTTTTTTTCTTTCCCTATTTTAAAAATATTTCTGGATATTTAAAATTGTTCTTTCATTTAACACATTTTATGGTGATCAATGGCCTTGAAATGGTTTTGCCAGGTACCTAATTCAACTAGAGAAATAAAATTGTCAGACTTTTTCAATTAAAGTACTGAAATAAAATTAACAGATTTAGTTCAGTATTTAAATTTAAAAGCACACGTGGCAATCTATGCTTAAAATTACTGGTGCTAAAATAATATATGTTTAAAATTACTTGTAGTTTTGAAATTAGAAAAAAGTCATTAAAATTCATTAATTTTAAACTAAAATTATTTGTTTTAATTTTAAAGTTGAAAATACAATATATTTCTAAGCAATTTTTTTCCTCTTCTCAATGCAGATTTCTTTTTGATGGGAAAGATTTGTAAAACAAATGCATATTAATTTCCAAAAAAATGTGATTATTTACTTTTTTTTAACTATATATAGTTTTTATGAATTAGTTTGTTTTTTACGTGACTTCTAAAGTGCATTAAAAAACGAATTTATATTTAACGAATTTTCCACATAACGAACTTTTTTTCGGAGCTTAAAGACTTTGTAAGATGTCTCTCAGGACTCTTAAATTGTAAATTTTTGAATTTTTTTGAAAAAAATATAAGTTAAAGCCTCAATATTTCTGAGCATTTTAGTACTAAAATTTTGTTAATACTGTGAAAACTTCCGAAGGTATTGAGAAATAACTAATAAAACTTGAATAAAAACCCTATCTCTTTCTCATATTTAACTTAATTTTTCTCAAAACAGGGCTTTCTCAGAAACTATTTATAATATCAATTTGAGATTTCATACACTGTTCGAAATAAAGCTTTTAATAATTTATGCAACAATTTAAAAAAAATTAATAGAATTTTTTTTATTTGAATTTTCATTTATTTATTTCTTAAAATTTTAAAATTTGTGTGTGTGTTATAATTGTATTTAAAAAATATTTTTTTTTCTCTAAACTTCTTAAAAATTAGTATAATTTCAAAAATAAGCATTTTTATACCAAGTAAAATTAATTTGGTAAGTTTTGATCAATTCTGTACTTCAGAATCCTACGCGGTGTAAAATACTATTTTTCATATTTTTGAATAATTGTCAAACTTATATTGCTTTATAACTTTTTTTAATTTGTTCTCAAATTCTCTGAAATTTTGAGAAATAATGTAAATATATATGATTATCATGTGGTAAAAATTTCAAATTATTGTTTTGTTTTATTGCTAAGTTACATTGGCTTGAAGATGGATGTCTTTTTCAAGTACACGGATATCTGTTAAGGGTTCTGAGACCTTAAGGGCCTTGAGGTCCGATTGCATATTGGGAGTTTCGATTGAATTTATTACGTCATTTCTTTTTCTTAAACTTTTAACTGGAAAGATTATTCTTCACTTCTATCTCTGCAATGTTAAACTTCAAAAGTCAGAAAAGATTTTTCAAATTAAAATCCTGCATATTTATAAAAATTAAATGTTTACAAAAATCAAAAAGATATTATGCTCTTTAGTTCTAAAACATTTGCTGTATTACGAAGTTAAATAGTAACGACACACATCAAAGCCATAGATTGGTATTAAATTTCAAACATTTTAATTTATACATGATTTAAAAAGCATCGACATAGATACTGATAACATTATCCACAGTTTCAAAAGAAATTTTTGTTTTCCTTTCATTGTAATATTTTGTTGCATTACACGTAAGCAGAAAAACGTTTCAGTTGTTTTCAATGGTAAAAGATATTTCAATGGCAAACATGTTTTTCTCTTTCAAATTGAGTCAAGTCCAGGTTTTCGGGTTCGAGTCCTAATACAACTGAAGACCTGCCGTGTATAAGGGCTGATGCACGTTCTATCCTTCGGGGCTCAAACATTTCACCTTCATATGATGTGGAAGTTTGTAGAGTAAGATGCCAGCTCAGGCGTCATTCCCGTCGCTTGACCAAGTTCAAAATTATATGGTTCTTTGTCAAAAACCCTTTTTTAACTTCGAAATGCAACGTTAATAAACAATCAATAAGGTATCCGACTAGGTTTGGTGATAAATTTTTCAAAAATTGGTTTTCTGAATAATTTTATTGTTTTAAAGAACATAAATAGGCTTTAAGTCATAACTATTAAATAACTAACATGTATCGCCCTTTTTTTTTGAAGAAAAAAAATTATTTTTAGGAAAATTTAGCAACATTTTTTAAGTTAAAAGGAACGTGATAAATAAAAATAAATTGCACATTATGCAATATTAAAGTTATTGATATACTTCTTGATCCCTCTGAAGTGTCATAAGCCGCAGGATAAAAAATATTTTAAGAAATAAATATTTCATTAGAGCATTTAAATTTGATGGTCATGATTTTTGGTCAAAATTACTGCATGTTCTAAGCTAAAAATGGCTGTAAAGTATGATTAAATGTAAATGCTGTCATAAAACCTGCGGTTTGTTACTCTCTGAAGGGCCCATAGCATATATGTTATAAATTTCATTGCATTTTATTGGATTATTTGGATGATATCCCATTTTTCGTGCACAAATTATCATGAAAAGTTCATTGTGGCTCAAAGTCTTCACGTCGGCATGATGAAGAGATTTAAGGTTACTGCCTACCTTTGGACCCAATTTTTTTATAAAAACAAATTGAGTGTTTTTAGGAAGAAAAATAAAAATAAATATGTAAATACATAAATTTTTTTAATAAATATTGTACTTTTAAAAAAATTGGTTGTTTTCAAGAACATTTTACCAAATTTTTACTAAAATGAGTAACACTGTATAAAAAGATTTCTAATACAATTATCATAATTTTCTTAATACACAACATACATAGTATGGTACTCTTCAAAATGAACCAAAATCTAAGAGAATTATTAAAATACAAAAAAATTACAGACAATTATACATAATAATATGAAAATTTGGATATTTTTTAAGTTTTTTCTTTATAAAAACTACCCTAAATGAAAATATATTTAACCTACAACAAAACTTATGGTCCACTTTATGAAAAATAGTATAATAAATACTCCCACAAAATTTCAAAATGTTATCTGGTTTGGTTCTTAAGATATCATGTATCTGGGAAAGAGTTTCTTTCGAAAACATAATTTTGAGAAAAACATTTATAAAGTTTTATCTTACCGCCCTTTTGCATAGAGTGATATTTTTTAAAATCAGTATAACTTTATTTCTATTTTTCGTAAAGGGAAAAAGAAAAACTGTTTTTGAAAGAAATATGTTCAAACTATAAGATTTTGCAATTAAAAAATGCCTTATGTAGATGAAAAACGACATTTTCTCTCTCTCAAGGTATTCAGTCACCTTAAGAATGAGGCTAGCTTAGGAGTTATCCTAGTGGCTCGAAATTTCACGGTCTGTCGCCAGAAGCTCTGACGTTGCTTGTAAGTGAAGCATTAATAAACACTCTCCCACTCGCTCTTTTCTATGAATGTTTTCAGAAATGTTTTTCCCATCTTTAGATGATAAACATCTTCGCGTAAACACTTTTCCCTTTCATGGCTCCTATATGAAATTTTTGTTATTTTGAATGGTAAACATCTTCAACGGCAAAAATATTTCCCTTTCTTTAGATTCCTTGACATTTACGTTACTTTGGACGATAAGCATTTCCGGGAAATGTTTGTGAAATATCCTATTCTTATACTCTTTGAAAACCAACCTAAAATTGATTCTGTTTACAGTGAAACACTACTTAGGGGAATATAACTTATACAGTCATTTTTTCGCATTGGAGAATCCGTAAATTTTGAACAAATATGGTAGTAACATTTCCTATTTCTGATAATTTTATGCCATTATGCTTCCTTATGATGAGATCTAAATTAAGTCGACCAAAATATATCCAAATCATGACCGTGCAAAATTTCAAATCATGACTTTATGGAAGAGACAAATTTGCTATGTAAAATAAACATATGAATTCGCTTCAGTTCCAAAATGAAACAATTGAAATTATTTGTTTCATAGTATCAAAAATGTAAGCCAATCCTTAATAAATTTTATAGCACCAGTTAAAAGTTTAATTTTATCTTAAAGATGTAAATTATAATCTCATATATATTTTAATCTGTTACTGAGATACCTACAAAAGTGAATAAAATTTTCATAATTTAAAAAAGGGTTTTTTTAAGATAACTGCATTTATATATAAAAATTAAATTAGGTTGCATTCCAAATCTTTACGCGTTAAATTTAGAGGAGAATAATTTTAGAGTGTTGCATTTTGATGACTGAGGTAAACAACATGCAATTTAGATAAAAGATTTAATGACACACTAAAAAAAGGCTTTTCCGCCGACTGGGTGGCGTAGTTAGTTTGTCGCTGGCCTTCTGCATCTCATGTTGTGGGTTCAACCCCGGCACAAGTCGGTGGATTTTCATGATGCAGAAAATAACCAGTGGCCATGTCGTATGATTATGCGGCATGTAAAAAATTCCTTGGAGTGCCCGTTTGGCTAGGATGCCCTCGACAAAATTAAATTCTTAAGTCCAATTTCGCATTGTCAGAGCTCAAGTGCCTCCCTGGAGGAATCTGTGAGTCAAAATTACTTGCGGCAGTTGGTATCGCCTATATGGTGCCGAAATAAAAAAGAAAGTAATACCAACTCCTGGGGAATGAACTAGGTCTAAAAGGTAAAAAATACCAATACGCAGTCCTATTAGAGAGAAAAAAAAGGCTTTTCCCTTTCAATTTTTTTCTTCCTTTTTATTTAGCATCTTAAGCGATCAATTTTTTTGCCCAAAAAGGTTCCCTAAAAAAGGCACATTTTTTTATTGCATATAACTCCGCATAGTAACAAAATGCGAAATTGGAAGAATTTGTTTCAATATCCAATTTTAAAGTACTCACACTGTGTTTTTTATAATATAGTTGTGGAACATAAAAAATCCCTAAATGTTTGCTTTTTATAAATATACTCTGCATGCTATGAAGAATGTTTCACATGTCTTAAAAGAATTTCTCTCATGCAAAAAAAATTCATCTTTGTGCTTATTTTTCAAACCGTTGAAGATTTTGTGTGTATGTGCATATATATATATATATATATATATATATATATATGCACGCACAATTTGAAGTATGTTGTAATATTAATTCATACAATGCAATGAGGACATAGATAAAATAATAGATTTTTTATTATCTTACCATTTTCATTTCTTCTCAAGCAACAAATTGTACATTGTTTTGCCAGTTCCTGTTCTTTCTCGACTATTTTCAAGAATCTAAATTTCTGTATTCACAGAAAAATTTTCCCGCCTTTACCACAAACAAAACCCCGGATGAGAAGTATTTCAATACGATTGAAAATAACATATCTTAAAACACTAGCACTAAAAATTTCACAATAAGAATCATACATATGTGCATATCTAAGATAAGAAGAAGAAATATCAGTGCCTGTACAGTGTTCAGGCAAACCGGTTGTGGCCAGCTTTCAGTAGCCCGTACGGCATACGGGCAAACCGGTTCAGGGGCTTAGAAATTTTAATTTGTATTTTAATGGTTTTATCGTTCAATGTTGGCATGAAGTTGATTGTTTGTTACCTTTTATGTTATGATACAAAGCTTGAAATCATAGAAAAAAAACTGTTAAGGAGTTAAAAAAACTTAGCCAAAAACATATACTTATTAAAGAGATTCATATACTTTAGACCTTTTTTTTTTTAAGTAACCCGTCTCATAAAATTGAAATATTTAAAAATGTGATTTTTTTCATTTTTATGTATATATTACATTTTAATAGAATAAGCATCCCTTCAGATGACGTAAAATGAATCTTAAACAACTTGGAGTCAAATATATTGAAATATTTTTCTCAACAATTGATTACATTTACTCAAGTATTAAAAGAAAGTGTTTTTATTCATATTAAATATTTTTCATTAGGCCTGCATCAAAAAAATGAAATCATGTGACATAAGTAACAAAAAAATTTCTTTGAAATGTAATCGAGAATAATTAACATGGATTGGATCACATGTTGTGGAAATTCATAAAAAGTATATCCTCCCTTTTTTTAGAAAAAAAAGTAGGTACGTTGATAGGTCGTTGCACTTTTTTTTTTCCATTATGCAAAAATCTAAACTTTTTCCCCAAATAAATGTAGTATCTTTGAAATTCCCTAAAACTTGAAAATAACGTTTTTAAATACCTTTGCCAAGCCCCAAATCAAAATTTCTCAATTATTACGTTCAATATCCCCATCTAGATTAATCCAGCGCGCAAGAATACCATCGTCCCATTATATTCATCCATTATTAACACAGAAACCCCGCCATCAATAGATTCCACAAAAGTGCGCTCCACCACAATCAGTATGTAAATTAAGCCCGGTCCAGGTGCCCATTTGCAACTCCCTTTTGATTTGGGGAGCTGGATCCCCGGGGCCCGAAATGGAAGTGAGGGGGGGTTGTATCCGGAAATGGAAAGTATGTCCGCTGCAGGACGGGCCTATAGATCCTGGTGTCGGCAGCTATTTCAACCGACATGCAAACAAACTCCCCGGTAAAAATGTTTTCTGTAAAACCACCTTTAAGCAATATGTTGCAAAACTAAAAATATCAACAGAGGCGGGCTAAATTCCCGGGGACCACCCAAAAATCATTGTGTGGGGGAAGGGCGACAGATTAAAGCGAAATCGATGCAGGTAGTGGTCGGTTCCCGGGGATTTAGTACTGAAGATACATCAAAGAACCTGTCTCTTCTCTATGCTCTGTTCCGAGGCAAAAGATGATTGGACGTGCGGTCCCGGTAACAGATTACTCCGGGAAAATGC
Organism: Trichonephila clavipes; assembly: GCA_019973935.1. Lineage (NCBI taxonomy): Eukaryota > Metazoa > Arthropoda > Arachnida > Araneae > Nephilidae > Trichonephila > Trichonephila clavipes. The sequence goes on along the minus strand of BMAU01001374.1, from coordinate 8,174 downwards.
ACGCGTCTGCGCCTCACGATTTTTTTTAATTTACCTCGCCCCAGATACAGCTCAGAAGGTGCTGGGAGTAAAAATAGCTTCCCAGTAAGTACACAGATACCGCCCCTCCCCTTCAACAAGCGCATTCCACTCCTCCTCCTCTCCCCTCCCATTTACGCGCCCTGTTGGTTTAACAGGCGCTCGTGAGATCTTTACGGCGCAGTCAACAATTTACTTTTGCATGAGGTGGGAAATGATTATAAAAAAAATCTATGTCTGCAGTTTTAGAAATCAATTTGTAAGACTATGAATTTCAGATTTTCCGAAATTGATCGAAAAAGTACATAAAAGCAAAATTTATTTCGAGGAATAAAGCAATTTATAAGTAAAGTATAGTTTATCATAGTGAATAATGTAGTTTAAAATGTAAAGGTTAATTTATTATGGATTATTTTTAAAATCGTAAATGTCACTGATTAAAATCATATCTTTTTTCTCCATTTCATTAACCGAGACATATAGTCACCTAAATAACAAAAATTTAATAAAAGACAGAGTTTTTTGTTTGTTTTTACTTAGTATACAGAAAATTCAATAGGTTTTTAAAAGAATATATACGTATATATATATATATATATATATATACTAGCTGCAAGTACCCGGCTTTGCCCAGGTTTAAAAAAAAGGTTTTCTGTAGAAGCTTACAAAACTGTTTATTTGCATGCAATAAAAGGGTACATTTATCTTAAAGCAATGTGATAGACAACATTTTTGGCAGTTCCATTTGGAGTGTGTACAAAAATAATATTTTGTCTGCCCACTCTAGAGCAAGCGACATACAACTGCCCATGAGAAAAGCATGGTGTCTGCGTCTATACTCTCCCCCTTTTTCTCAGAGGCATGACTGTAGCCAAAACTGACAATGCATTCCAATGAATGAAGGAATGGAATGGAATGTAGTAAGTAATGTGATATTTGTTGCAGTATTTGCTTGCAGTAAAGTAAATATAACAAAGAAGTATTGCAAATTACTTACCGCTTTTGTTTAGTAAAGTTTTCTCAAAAATGAACCCATGGCTCAGAACATGCAGATGAAGCACTCTTTTTGGCTGGAGGAGGCCAGAATGAGGTTGGGATGGAACGAAACCTGTTTAAGAACCTTCCCCATGTAATTTTGTGAATGTGTACCAAATTTCACGTTATTTGGTTGTCTGGATCTTGAGTTATAAGGAAACAGACAGACAAACAAATGTGTCATATGTATATATAAATATAGATATAGATTTGTTTGAATTCTTGTGTATTACTTTTGTAAGCTTCATGGCATATTTTATGGTGTACCAGTCTTTTAAAGCTGACTGAGCCACAGCAACATTTAGCTAGGTATAGCTAGTTATAACATAAAATTAAATCTAAAAAAGATATCAAAAATAAAAGAAGACTCAATATTTTGATTATAAATCAGTATAAACATTTTCGTACAAGCATAATATATATACTGTAAAATATTTACTTTGCTATTTGCCTTTCAAACTACCATCAAATAAAATTTTAAAAGTTGTCAAAAAAAAGATAAAAACATATTTAAGGAAAATACCACTGATTAATGTTGCCAAAGACATCGCAATGTGTAAAAAAATATTTGCAGTACATAATCGCCAAAAAAAAAAATGTAAGTACTAAAATATAAAAACAAAAAATTATATATTGAATTAATTAAGGATTAGAGGAGGGAAAGATAAAACAGGTTAAGATAATACTCATAATAATTTCGTATTGGTAGGCTACTTATTTTTGGCATGATTTTAAAATCACGCCAAATTGGTGTTGTGGCCAGTCTTATGTTATAGTAATGTACAGAATTAAAGGTACTTATGCATTATCGCAACCTATTGGTGACATTATACAAAATGAAGCACATGTTTGCCAATTTAACGCATACAAAGTTGGGATTGCCAAAGTGGCGAGTTGTCTTGAATGTTGGCGACTGTGCAATAATACGTAAGTAATAAATAAAAAAATTATCCGAAGTATATATATCCCGAGCGCAAAAATAAATTGAAAAATTAAGTACAATACTAACATTAAATGACATAAAAAGAACTGAACTAACTTTATCAATGCAAAAGCATAATTTGAAAAAATAAGGTACTTACATATAACCTATACATAGGTTATGTATTACCTATTGGCGACATTATATGAAACGAAGCACATGACTCACAATTCAGCATATATATGACATGCGAAATCGGGGTTCCAACTTGGCAAGTTATTTTGAACGTTGGCGATTGTTAGGATAGTACATAAGTACCAAAAATAATTTATCTTACGTCTACCTGCTTCCTCAACAGGTATTTAAGCCATTTGTCTGTTTTGCTCATTCTCTAATGCCTATTCCAGTTTGATATGTAATTACTACCAACACTGCTTTCTCTTGGGCAGTATAATTACCCAAGTTTGATTTTCTGCAAGGCAATTTTATACAATGAAGCCAATAGTATACCCTTAAAGGTTAAAATAAAGACACATAAAATTGTAAAATATTATTAATTTCATACTATCTAAAACAGATAACAAAAACTGAAATACAATACTTATGTTAATCATAGTAATAAGAACTGAAATACCATTATCAATAAGTTTTAGTTTGTCGAAATTATAACCTTCGCATTCTAAAGAAATAAATAAATTTTCCGAAAAAATACTGAAATTGTAAGTTCTAATTTTTAAGCAAAATCACACACATAAACATCCCGCCATAATACCTAAATGTTGCCAAAACAACAAAACAAAATTTTAGTTGAATCCTTAAAAAAATGATTTATTCGAAAAATAAACCTTATTAAATATCAAAGAATAGAAAAATTGAATAAATATTCCAACCAATTAACATAGCTGCAGTAAAAATATGTAATAATCTTGAAAAACATCATGTTAAGTATAAATTGTCCACTTACTGAGAAACGTGACATGATATGACGTAATAACACAGGAAAATCACTTAAAAATTAAATTTTAAAAAATTAGGAAAGAATTAGGAACGCCAAACCTATTTAAGAACCTTCCTGGTGTAATTTTGTGCACGTGTACCAAATTTCTCGTTATTTGGTTGTCTTGATCTTGAGTTATGAGGGAACAGACAAACAGACAACAAATCCGTCTTATATATATATAGATATATATATATATATA
>BMAU01001373.1:560000-600120 GCA_019973935.1 Trichonephila clavipes | reverse complement strand
CCCTCTAAGTGGATACCTTCCTCCTGAAATGTTATTCCGAAAGCGTTTACTCTTATTTTGAAGATCGCTTTGAAAATGCAACAGACTTCTTTCCTTTCCCCCTTTTAAAACTTGGGAGGTCGAACGGGGACAATTTTATGACCTAGTTCGGTTCCTTTGTCAAGTAAGAACCAAGAGATCAATCGTTTACAGCTAGCTGTTAAGTTGCCTTGGGCATTATTGTATGAAAGATGTAATGGAATTCGGTGTTTCTTTCTCCTATATGTTCAGTCACAGTAAACTTAAAACAAAATGAAGGGTAAAAAAAAGGAAAAATGAAATAAATAGTATGTTAGAAGCTGAAAAATAATTATATTTTCTTCAAACAAAATTTATATTTTTGTCATTTTTTAAAATTAAAAATATATGTATATTTTGGGTATTGCGATTTGAACCAGAAAAAAGCATCCTGTATTCATTTTTGAATATAGAGTAAGAAACCGCGCTCACTTTCCTGTTCTTTAAAAAAGTAATGAGGTAAAAAGAGCAAAGGCCCTATCTCCTTTTTTAAACAAAAAGACAATAAATGGTGCAAACGGTTATATACATACTGTGATTATATTTATGAAATAAAACCAATATTTCTCTATTCAATTATATTTTTAATTTAAAATAGCATTGTCGCGAATCCTCGTTCCGAGCCTTCGCAATTTGTCTGAAATTATTATTTTGTAGTGATTAGTTGCAGTTGTGTGGCAACGCAGTTTGTCTCGCGAGAAGCCACGAGAAATGTCATTTTTTAGTGTGTTAGTAAATAAAGCTTCTATCTATCAACTACGGTCGGCTCGCTCGTTATTTTAAGTGTGGTTTTACTTCTTGGAATTTTTACCTGAACTTGTTACTATTTTGAATTCTAGGAACATCTCACGACTGCTCTCTCTGCCCGATGTGAATTGAGTAAAGCTTGACTATTTTCTTAATCGAGAAGTTAAGCCTAAGAATTAATTATTGACATAATTAAATGGCATCCCTGCCGGGAGCAGAGAGCGTGAGAGTTTAAGAATATTTGAAATTTAGAAATTTTTGTGAATCAATAATATAAATTAATAATGACCGAAGACGCAGGAATTGTTACAAAAAAGAAACGAGCCGTACTAAGAACCGCTGTAACAAAATGCATTTCTGCAGTTAGAAAAAGAATTACAAAAACTGAACCGGATGATATAGCAGTCGAAGAATTGTTAGAAAAATTTAGAACAAAAATTTGAATGTTTAAAGATTGTAGATAAAGAATGTGAACCCCTGTACTCACCTACAGCGATCGATAAAGAAATAGAAGCCGTAGAACAATATTTTGATAAAATCGTAACTTGGCGATTTCGAGCCAAGAAACAACTAGGAAAGAATAATAAATTTAAGTCAGATTCTGACTCATGCAAAACAACTGAAGAATCAAAATTAATAGAACCAATGAAGGTAAAACTACCAAAATTAATTATTCCTAAATTTTATGGTGAAATTAATCAATGGCTCTCATTTTGGAACTCTTTTAAAACCGCAATTCATGACAATAATTCTCTAAATTCGATTGACAAATTTACCTATTTAAAAGGTTTATTAGGTTCTTCTGCTTTAGCGACAGTGGAAGGTTTTGCCATCACGGCAGAAAATTATGCGAAAGCTGTAGAAATATTAAAAGATCGATTTGGAAGAAAAGATGCTATAATCAACTCTCATATGCAAAAATTATTGAGTGTAACTCCGTTAAACCGTTCGGATGATACTAAAGTATTGCGCCAATTTTTGATATGTGTCAAACGCAAATAAGAAGTTTAGAGTCTTTAGATGTTTCATTTGAAAGTTTTAGTAATGTACTCTGTCCATTAATTTTTAAATTGCTTACCCTCTGATTTAGTTCTCGAATTCAATAAAGAAACAGACGGCTCAGAGTATAAACTTGACGAATTATTGAAATTTTTGAGTAAACAAATTAGCGCTAGAGAAAGAGCTGAATCTTCAATTTCAACCCAATACATTCCGCACAGTCAAAAATCCAACCTAGCTTCAACCGATTCAAATCTGAAAATTATAAACATAACTCACAAAAAATTAATTCATCGTTTCGAAAGCAACCCTTCCCTGCTCCAACTGCGGCGAATTTATGGCAAGTTCAAATGAGAAAAAAATGCGAATGAATCATGCCTTTTTCTGTAAACACGAGTCACACCAAACCGCGATTTGTCCTTGGGCGAAACAGAAAACTTTAAATGAACGTAAAGATATTTTGATGAAACTGGGTGCTTGTTTTAAATGTCTCCGAATTGCTCGTCATCTGTCTCGAGATTGTAAAGTGAAATTATTAAACAATTTATGTTCTTTATGTGGAAAAAGACACCACGATATATTATGTTTTTCTAGCGATGACTCATCAAAAGAAAATAATGAAAAAACTTAACTGATGAAAATACTATACTTTCCAATAATTCTAAATCAAAAGAAGTATTTTTGCAAGCATTAATTGTGTGTATAAAAGGGAAAAAAGTAAGAACAATTTTCGATACCGGAAGTCAGAAGAGTTACGTAACTAAATTTATTGCGAAACAACTAAATTTAAAATGCTTGGGACAGGAAACAACAGTTCATGGACTCTTTGGGGGAATAGAACGTAATGAAAAACACAAAAAATATGTTGTGACCTTGAGAGATGTTTTTAATTCATATTTCTGTGAAGTAGAAGTAATGGATCAAAAAAGAATATGTACACCCATCCCAAAATTAAAGGATTCGGAATTGATTAATGAATTGAAGGAATATGGAATTTTCGTCAGTGACGCTTCGTGAATGAGAATTGTTGCTTGTTTGAAAGGGAACCAAATGAAATGCATATGTTATTAGGGGCAGACATAATAGGAAATTTGCTAATAGAAGACGAGGTCAAACATTTAAAGGGAGGATTAGTGGCTGTAAACACCCATTTGGGCTGGACAGTTATGGGAAAAATGAAAATGGAAAAGGAAAGGCATTCCAATGTGCTTTTGTCTTTACATGTTAGTGACAACTGTATCAAAGATTTTTGGAGTTTAGATGTTCTCGGAATTAAAGATCCTTTTGAGAAAAAGACTAGAATTGAGTTAGAAGAGGCTGCTAAAGATCATTTTGCAAGACATGTCACAAGAGATGCAGATGGAGATATGTTGTTAGTTTACCTTGATTCAGGGTCATCCATTTCTATCAAACTGTAGAAACTTGGCTGAAAGAAGATTGAAAAATTGTGTTAGATCCTTAGAACGTAGCAAGAATTTAGGAAAATATGAAGCAGTTTTTCACAGTTGGCAGAACGAAGATATTATTGAAGAAGTTCAGAACGTTGCAGATAAGAAGAATGGACACTATCTACCGCACCATCCTGTATATAACGATAATTCCACTACCAAAATTAGACCGGTGTTTGATGGATCGGCGAAAGAAAAGAATTCTTCTTCGATAAATGAATGTCTCGAAAAAGGACCAAACATGGTAGAACTAATTCCAACAACCGTCAATAAATTTCGGCTCCGCAAGTTTGGCATAACAGCAGATATTGAGAAAGCCTTTTTGCAAATAGGTCTTCAAGAAAGGATAGACCTTTCTGAGATTTTTGTGGTGGGAGAATGGCGATAAGGAGAAAACCAAGATTTATCAACATAAGAGAGTTGTGTTCGGGATCACTAGCAGTCCTTTTCTTCTTGGAGCGACTCTGGAATATCATTTGAAACAGGTCTCAGGGCATCTGCAACACAGCGCAGAAGATTAGAATCGTTTTATGTGGATAACTGTTTGACGAGTGTAGATAATGCAGAAGACATAGAAAGATTTATGCTTGAATCTAAAAATTTTGAGCCTCGCCAAATTCAACCTACGTGGTTGGGTACATACAGGTGTTTCTGAAGCAGAAAAAAGGTACTCTATTGGAAGAAGAGAAGAAAGTTCCTGTTTTGGGTTTAGTTTGGAAGCCTGGACAAAGACATTATTATCTGTTAATTGGGAAGAAAACTCGAAAATCGATGAAATTCCAGTAACGAAACGCAAAATACTCTCAGCTGTGCACCGTATCTTTGACCCAATCAGGTTCACTTGTCCTGTTACTTTAGAACCAAAAATATTATTGCAAGAATGTCGGAAATTGGGAGTTTCTTGGGACACAGAATTACCTTTATCAATATCAAGAAAATTCGAAAGATGGAAGGAACATTTAAAATGCTTAAATAATTTAGAAATTCCTAGATTCATATCTAAGGAACTTTCCCCTAACAGTGATTTATCACTGCATGTATTTTGCGATGCAAGTAAGGCCACCTACGCGAGTTGTGTATTTTTAAGAACTGAAGTTGGTGGAGCAATAACATGTCAACTTGTACAAGCCCGTGCTAGAGTTGCCTCAATAAAACCAATCACTATACCAAGATTAGAGCTTCTTGCATGTACTATTGGATCTAGACTCATAAATACTACGAAGATTGATTTAGGACTGGAGAATGTACCTATTTATTGCTGGTCGAACTCTGTAAATGCTCTTTATTGGATAAAGCGCAAAGAAAATTGGGGCACCTTTGTGAACAACAGGGTACAAGAAATACGTCGATTGACCAACCCCGAAGATTGGAACCATATTCCAGGAATTCTGAATCCAGCTGACCTCCCTTCTAGAGGATGTGGTGTAGTAGAACTTATTGCATCGTTATGGTGGGAGGGTCCAAGTTGGCTGAACAAACCTCGTGAAGAATGGCCATTATCTGAAGCATGCCCGGATCGTGCAATAATTGATTCGGAAAGAAAGCGAACTGTTGCTTCTACAATCAATAATGAACCAAAAGAAATGGATTATCTTTCTGAAATTTCATCGTTTAAGAAGATAATAAGAGTCACAGCATGGATTTATCGATTTTACCATAATCTTAGAAAACAAAGGAATGACAGAGACTTTGGAGAATTAATCACTCAAGAAACGGATGCAGCTGAAAGAAAAGTATTGAAAATAGTACAAAAACAAAAGCTTTTTCAAACGATACTAAATCCTTAGTATCACAAATGCAAACTCTAGTAGATTCGGAGGGAATAATCAGAATAAAATCGAAGATAATAATGAGAAAAGACGTTGAATCTATACGCTATCCTATAGTTCTTCCTTCCCGACATCCTATTGTGACGAAGTTGATTATACAAAGCATATAGAACTTTTACATGCTGGAGTACAAACGGTGATGTCTGCGTTGCGTGAAAATTATTGGATTTTAAAAGCAGAAATACTGTCAGGAGAGTGTTGAGTGAATGCATCATCTGCAAAGACTCACTGTTAAACCTCTCACAACACTTAGTCCACCACTACCTGAGGATAGAGTTAGAGAAGCACATATTTTTGAAATAACTGGCGTGGACCTATGCGGACCACTTTTTCTAAGAGATCGGACAAAATCCTGGATTGTGCTGTTCACTTGTGCAGTTTTTCGCGCAGTACATATGGAACTCGTTACCTCTTTGTCTACCGAGAGCTTCATACTCGCTCTCAGAAGATTTATTTCACGTAGAGGTCGTCCTTTCACTATTTATTCAGATAATGGAAAGAATTTGGTTGGAACATCTAATGAACTTAAGAACATTGATTGGAAGAAAGTGAAAGATTATGGGAGTTTAAAGAAGATTAATTGGAAATTGAACCCACCTTCCTCACCTTGGTGGGGGGGGGGGTTTCTGGGAACGGCTTATAGGAGTGCTAAAAATTATTCTCAGAAGAGTCCTAGGAAAAGCTTGCCTAACTTACGAAGAACTTTATACTGTAGTATGCGACTCTGAAAGTGTGATCAATTCTAGACCATTGACTTATTTCTCAGAAGATCAGGAGGACCTTGTTGCTCTCACACCAGCAATGTTCTTACAAGAAATAAAAGAGAATAGAGTCCCGGATTTAGATCTTATCGATTCGCAGAGAATGAATCGTAGATTTCTTTATAGTCAGAGGATAAGACAAGAAATGAGGAAACGCTTTCGTCTGGAATATCTAGGCCAGTTGAAGAGTTTTTCTAAATCTCGGAAGGAGGACGTTATCAAGGAAGGAGATATTGTGCTAATAGGAGATACTAACTCGAAAAGAATTTACTGGCCTCTTGCTAAAGTGATTAAACTTATCCCAGGGAGAGACGGAAGAGTTAGAGTAGTAGAAGTGTCAACAAGTAGTGGATCCTTCTTACGACAAATTCAGAGACTATATCCTCTGGAAGTCAGTGGAACTGATATATCTGATTTGCCAGAGCAAATAAAAGAGACACTGAAGGACCGAGTTTGAGTTCCAATACCAGTTAAGGGAACTCAAAGGTGGGAGTGGTCGCGAATCCTCGTTCCGAGTCTTCGCAATTTGTCTGAAATTATTATTTTGTAGTGATTAGTTGCAGTTGTGTGGCAACGCAGTTTGTCTCGCGAGAAGCCACGAGAAATGCCATTTTTTAGTGTGTTAGTTACTTCTTGGAATTTTTACCTGAACTTGTTACTATTTTGAATTCTAGGAACATCTCACGACTGCTCTCTGCCCGATGTGAATTGAGGTAAGCTTGACTATTTTCTTAATCGAAGTTAAGCCTAAGAATTAATTATTGACAAGCATAAAAAAGGATTTCAAAACTTTTAATTTATTTTAATTAAAATCATATAAATGATATTTTTATATTAACTGAATATTTTTCGGAAAAAATCTAAATTTTTCTTCCTAGTGTTCTCCTTTTCGAACTTCTTGTATTAAATAAAAATTCCTTTTCTACATCGGCATTTGTGATGGACATAACACACATTCAGTCAATAATTTTTAATTTTAATGGGGGATATACTTCTTCAAATGCGCATGACAGTACTTCTAACCCTTTTCTACTCAAGTTAAATTTCTTATCTTTCTGTCTCTTTTATTATAAGGAATAATGTCACACATCGATAACTACATTTTCACACAATTCAGTCATTACAAATTCTATTGTGAGAAAAGTTCTCCTTAATTAATTTTGTATTTCAAAACAGTACACTTAAAACAATTTTGTTCAGTGAAGTTAACCGACAGTTCCACAATGTCTTTATACCAAATTTTAAAAACAATTTTAACACTTGGAAATGTATCCTGCATTAAATTTTTTGAGTATACACAAATATTTCCTGCTGTAAGGAAGAAATAGTATGAGATGTGGTGTGCGGTTGTGAAAGAATGTTTTCGTACGTGTAGACTATTTTTGAAAATTTAAGTATCACTGAAGCTGATCATATAACTGCAAATGAGCCTTATTTTAATGTGTGCTGGTATCAAAATAAAACACTTTACAATATTAAACATCCTATGGGTTTATATTCAATATCAAGTATTAGCAAAATGGCTTACAACTTCTATTCAAATTGTAAAGAAACTGAAATATAAATATATCTTACTGCAGTCAAAAATAAACATACTATGTAAGTATTCTATTCCTCCACTTATTTCAGTACATTTTAAAAACTGTAGCTGAATGCAATTTTTTATATTTATAAACGAGGCATAAAAGCTCACACAGTCGTAAAAATGTCTTTATCATTTCTTTATATACTACTATAAAACGTATATGGATTGTAAGATCAGTTGTAAAATCCTAAAAGCTTTTAGAGGAGCAAAAAACATGTAATTTTGGATTGATCAAATTTTTAATATAATACACAGATATACATGTTATTAAGCAAATACATTTGAAAAATCAAACTTCCTTCTGAAATAAACATAATTGAAAGAAAAAATTTTAATTGCAAATGAGTGGAAATACATGTTTATCTAAGGGGTATCCCCAAAGTGAGGCAATCCTCAAACTTAAGACTCAAACTTAGTGGCACAACAATCCATGAGGGCCAGGAACTACTGTGCCCATCCTAATACACGTTACCATTGGGCGCTAAAGTGCATGAACAGATGTCCCGATTTGGTGGTCTGTCTGAAGAGAGACGTTCAGTGTTTAAGACCCCAAGCAAGCTTGGTACTCATTTATCGACCCAATGTAGCGGGGATGAAAGGCAGAGTCGACCTTGCGCAGCCCGTTAATAGAACCCCAGACCTGTGGTGTGGAAGCACTATACACTTTCACTCGATCCTATTCGGTGAAAAATAAAACTTAATGTTAGAATCTTATATAATTCCCTAATGAATGAGGGAGTCCAAACTTTTTTTTTCATGTAAACTGTTTAGACGGAAATGGTTAATTATGAACATTTCACAAGTTGCATAAATTAAAATTAATTGTTATAGTTTACATAAATTTTTAAGGGTGCAAAATGTGTATTTTGCTGCACGAATTAATTTTAAAAGGAATACGGTTACGAAAAAGTAGTACAAATCTATCTAAAGTAGGGTTGGTTACCTTAGATATTGTCAAACACAACAATGTATTGGAAGCCAATTCCACAATTCGTTGTTATAAAAATGTATGGAAAATGACAAGACTTATTTTTGCATTTGTAATTTATATATATATTTTTTTCCTGAAAACTTTAAAAGCTAGAGAGGCATCCATCAAAATGCGGTTCCCTCTCGGTTTTTCCAGATCACCCCTGCCATAGTAAGTGTAAATGCCGCATTTTGTTTGTCAAGATCATTTTATAGCAGACTGTATTTTTCATGTATTTTAGATGGTCGTTTTATATTTTCTACATCAATATCTTAATGTCTGAATTTAAAATTACATAAAATTCTTGACATTCACATCAATGACCATTATAATTTTTATTACTATATGAATGTGTCCTCAAACGATTACATGACTATTATTAACATATTATTTTAACCATTTAATTAATATTAAAGATAACATAACGCACCCAAATTTTCTGAATTTTAAAATAAATATTTCGAAAACTACTTCAGATATACTCAAAAATTTTCATTCCTACGCTTTAGCTTCTCAGGTTTGCTTCTCTATGTAAGAATTTATTGTAATTGTATATTCATCAATTTTTTTAGTATATTCTTTGCTCTTAGCATGCAGTTTTCAACTGAATTGTATGAAATCTTCGAAATATATTACAAAATACCAAAGAAGCTATATAATAAAAAATTTGAAATTTATATTATACTCAAAGAGTTGCTAGAACTTATGGTAAATAATTTTTAACTGCGCGATGCATTTTTTTTTCGAAATTTCAAATGGAATTTCTAACATAAAATTTCTAGGCTTATACGGTCGAGATTTCAAAAAATATCCAGATTTTAATTACTTATTCAGTTGGCCTTTAAAAAAAGAAATGTTGAGGTATTTTGCATAAATAGATATTTTTGAACAATAATTCTAATGTTTTTGAATGGCTCGAATTTAAAATTGATTTTTATGTTTATTTATATGCATAAATGTCTACTGTAAATGTTTCTGTATATTTTTGATTACTATTTATGCAGACATTCAAGTTATAAAAAAAATGTGGGAAAATCTCCATTCATGTTGTCTTTGGTGTAAACTGAAGTTCAAGCACTTAAAATTCAAATATAATTCGGTGTATTTTAACAATATATAACTAGGCACTGTACTTAAACTTCCCTCAACACTTGGTCTTTGAAATCTAAAAAAAACTAATACATCTCTTAATTAGTTTTTTTTCGTTATTATTTTTATCAAAGTGTAAGAAACTGTTTCAAATTATTTGATGAAGTTTAAATTTATTCATTTTTAGTGGTTGGAAAGTTGAAAAGATTTCAAATTTTAAAGAGTTTGGTGTTTTATTAATTCTTTTTGGCATCTTATAATAAAATAATCATGTTTGAAAAACTGAAAGCTTTGATTAAAATAAGAAAAATGAAGCGAAAGAATATACTTAAAAAAAGATAATTTATCTAACTATATAAAATAGCAGATTGCACGGACACGCCCGACGTTACAGTTTCAAATTAATATGAAACCAAAAGGGAATTGTAACATATTTTACTTATGCGTTGGGACTTTTCAAAACTTTTAAAATACCAGCTAACAAACAAACACTTCCTGGGGTGTAAAGAAATTTCCCCCGATTTTTTACGATTGCTCCAGGGTCAATACACGGGGTTCCTTGCGAGCCATAAAACTTCCTATCAGTGTCCTGCTGTGTTGCTTCCACCGTCCCTAATTATCTTTCAAGATGTTAAACCTTTAAAAGGGGGGAAGGATTTCAGAAAAGTGCGGTTAATCCGCTTTTGAAAACGTTACTTGAAGGTAGAAACACCCGTGCAGTGCATTTTCGAAGCATCTTTACAATGACGGAATTTTCCGTGCTATCCGTTTGGAGAGTTAATAAAGAGTTATTTTCAGTCATGCATGTGTACTGAAGGCTTATGCCCTTGCTATATTATCTTATGTTTATAAATAAGCGTGTGTTTGTAATTTTACTCGTTAAGTACAATGTTATGCAGAACTGAGTAGTTTTCTATTGGAAACTTCACTTTTATATCTCTGCTACTAAATATTATGCATGGATATGCGACACTTGGATCACTAATTCAGATTATAATTGCGAGTATGAACTATATTAAAAATTTACATTACAAATTCAATACTTTTTTAATTGTCTTTGTATAAAGTGCTTATAACATGTTGAACACAATATTTGAAATTATTATATAATATTAAGGATTGTTTCATCAGAAAAAATGCTATAATTTTCACAAATTTAATTTAATTTCTTATTGAATTATATACTTCTCTAAGCTATTGTTAATCTAATATTAGATAGAGTTAATATGAAAGTTTTTGATTAATAATAAATATTTATCCTAAGATGAAAATGAATCTTATTTTTACAACACAATGAATAGTAAATAAAATAGAGATAATTCAATACAATATATATGTGGAAATAAATAGTTGCATAAAATTTCCATTCACAATTTCTACTGGTTATGTCTCTTGACCAAATATTTCTGTTTAAAATTAAACACTGGAGTTCCATTTCATGCAAACTTAAAACTTGGAGAAATGTATTGACGTGTCATTTTGTTATCACTAATATATATCTAAAAAGTACCCTTTTATATATAATTATATTTATACTTTTAAAAAAAGAAATTTATCCTTATAGTACACAAGTGCCCAAAATTTGTCTTCGAAACATGTGTCACACAAAAATATTAGTGAATTTGGCCAATTAACCCCTTAGCAATAATTTTTAAAAAAATATTCTCTGTAATTCTCTTCGATAAATATCATAAAATTGATCCAAGTACTCTTCTTAGATCAATATTTGCAACTAACTCAATGAAACAAATTTATTCAGGACATATATCATTAGATAATATAAAATAAAAATATAAAATAAATCTAATTTCTATAATGGTTAATATTCTACAAATTTTTCAAATACCAATAAATGCATATTTGTTACACATATGTAGTAAAAAAAAACTTGTATATGTGTGTGACAGGTTTACACCCCACAGTTAAACTCTGAGAAAATTATGTGTTAATAGATACCACGCAAATATATTACAATTTTTATGTTTTTGTAAAAGAATTATGAATTCAAAGATGACTTTTTTTATTTTGGTCATGAAGGAGTGAGCAGGGCTTTAATATTTAATATATGGACACACATTTATATTCTACTATATACACATTCTAATTTAAAAAATTTGATACCTTAATTTATAACCATATTTGGAATTCAATTCTCGATAAATCATATATTTTACCTTAAGTAGTGCTTCGAATAAAGACTTTTAAAATGTTACACAATGTTATGCAATTGTTATGTTAACTAAACATAATATTTTTTCAATATAATTTAATATAAAATAAACAAATACTTTTGCTTTCAATTATTTACATTCTTGTGGAAGTCTACATCTATCCAAAATCGTTTTTGAAGAAGTTTCATTTGTATTACGGTATTGAAAAACATTATTCAATGAGTGGTCAAAAACGTAAACACTGGGAAGATGGTATGTAATCCTCACGCTTCCTCATGCTTTCAAAGGACTTAGATTTTTTACCGGGTATTAAAAAATGATTTTTTCCCTTCAGTAATCATTTCTTTAACTGATCGAGCAACTATTTTAACAAAATAAAACATTTCAGAAAGTAAAATGTAAATTTTTAAGAACTAAATAATCGTAAGCTTCAGTGGTAAACATATGACGCGATAGTCACGTGCCAAAGGAATCCCGTGATCGTGATGTCACATGAATTTTTTTAGTCCATACGATTTAAACCTCTTAAGTGTCAATGGCGTATGTATACATCGTTCCGAAGTAAGAAATTTTCTGTGCATTGCTACCCATAAAATTACTTCGAAGATTTTGGAATCCAATAAAAGGACTTTGACTAAGTTTGTGAATGATTTGCTTATTGTTTATTTATTCTTTTTCTTCCCCCGCCCTTCCAATACATCTCATGCTGCACATAGTGAGTTTATGTGGAAAGTGGTATCATTAGGAGCGAATTGCGTAAATTTTAATAAGCACTTAAATGAATAATTATCTACAGTACAAAATATTAAGGTAATTGTTAATTTTTGTATATAATTTTATATATGATAATCCCATGAGGTCATTGGTCAACTTGTTCTTAACTGAGTTTTGTTAAATTAGTTACAAAATACCCTATGCAGTACTGATATATTTATAAGTGTATTGTATCAGAGTAAATGTGTATTTTTTTTATTATGTCGAAATGGAGGGGTTTTTTGTTTACTTTCAGTAAATTAATATACTTTTAAAATAATCTTTTGTTTTCGACTTTTCAACATTCTCGCACCCCTCTCGTAGAACTATCACGCCACCCTAGTGGGCGCCCCCCACAGTTTGAGAAACGTTCGCTTATTTGCTTCTTTCCTTACAATATACCATATACACTTACCTACGTGAAAAACGCTCGCATTGAGGAACGATTGGCATAACTTTTGATTGGCATTTAAGGAGTTAAAATCATGCATTTACTCAAATTTTGATATTCTTGACATTTATAGAAATGTACATGTTGCTCCATCAAAATGCTTAACAGAATCAGTTTTGAAGATGACAGTCATTCAATTCTTACTATTAGCTCACACTCTCTATTTATTTATTTATTTATCTTGGTGGAACTTTCAATCGTCAATAAAATATATTTTAAAGCGCTCAATTGAGCTGAAATTTTATATACATGATTATTTTACATGACAATACAATAATTCAATTATAATTAATACAAATTAATTGAGTAAAACTAATAATTTAAAGAATTACAAATACAGCCACATTGGCGACTTAGCGACAATTTTGGTGATTTCTGTCGAAACTTGAAAAAGGTTTTTTTCTCATATTTCAAAGCATTCAGTTGAACTGAAATTTTATATACACGATTGTTTTGGATGACAATACGATACTTTATAATATAAATTATAAAGTATCGTATTATTATATTATTTATAATATATATTATAATAATTAAAAATATTTTTGTAGCATACCTCAAAATCATGTTTCGACAAAGATAAGAATATTTTGCCTCCCGGGTATTGAAGATGCATGAATCTAATATGTATGTTTGAAATTCAAAACAGAATAAGACTTTCTCATAAAAAAAGTTATTTGATTCTACTTAGCAATACTACCTTCGATTCAATATTTTATTCCAAGTATAAGAATATGCAGAAAAAATATTCAGAGAAAAGAACAAAAGTGGCATATTTTAATAAGAAAAAAAATGCTTGCCTATTTTCAGGAAAAATTATCTTTATGTTTAGTATTTGTAAAATACATTCTACAGGATTTGTAAGAGATGTTGGCTCATGAAAGAAAACGCAAGCTTTACCTTATGTACGGGTGATATTTTCCCAAATACATTGCAGTTCAAACACATAGAATCTATTTCAGCGTATATTGTATTTATTCTACTAAATGTTTGCCTAAACTGCTGTAGGGGAGACCTATATGCGTGTGTATATACATGTGAGCGTATTAAGACGGACAGAAAAAAAGAGGGTTTTTTTTTCATTTTCGATAACTTTACCTTAAAAAGCCTTTTTCTTAGCCAAGCTTATATATGTATATATATATATATATATATATATATATATATATATATAAAGGACAAAAAATTTAATTTACCAATTTTGCAATGCTATTGTTTCAACTGTACATTTCGGATATAAGATGTTGAAATGAATTGAAATATTTATTGCTTATGTAAAAAGCTCAAAAACGCTGTTTATTTTAAAATAAATTTAGCAGTATTTCAAATTTTTATACCGTTTGATTTTTTCACCTTGAATAAAAATAAACATTAGACACACTTTTCTTTTGAAAATTATCAATCCTCTTGGGGAATATATTCCTCAACTACTATTTTAGTTTAAAAACTGCTTTCCGTAGCGATGACTTAATCTTATGCGCATGTACTACTATTTAAGTTCCTGTCGTTGAGTATATGAGTTAATGGATCAGCGTGGATCGTTAAGCGTGAACTCCAAGTGTTAGTAAACGTCAACATCAACTGGTGGTTATGCGTTTTGAGATTAGAAGTCGACGTAGAATCCACCAGGAAGTGGTGAAATAATCAACCTTGGAGCTGACTGAGCTATCAAGCGTCAAGAAGAATCATAGCAAGGATATTTCATTCAGATAATTACATTCGATAATCTAGTTATCCGATTACGGGTCAGGATTTCAAATTGCTTGTTATAAATTTGTATTCTTTATAAATTGCTAAAGATAGAATAAAAATAGTATTCTTATATATATATATATATATGATCACGTCTGCTTCTTCCTCGAATCTTCTCCCACCCGTGACCTTCGGGCTATGACAACTTAGTTTAAGTTCAGAGTTTTAAGAAAATTCGGGTATCCTTATTGATAAAAAGCGTTGTTCTGATGATGACATCTCTTAACTGAGTGCCTCAACATTCTCAAAACTTTTTTGTTTTGAGTTTGACAGAATGCTTCACTTCAAAGGGAAAATGAGGAAGATTCTGCATATGAATGTTTTAAGCAGTGCATCTCAAGATTTCAATATATATATATATATATATATATATATATATATATATATATATTTACGACCCAATATTCACTCGTAATTTCTTCCCTTCCTCCATACAACAATGTATTGAACTCAATAATACTACACTTTGGCGCTAAAGCAAAAATGCGACTTAAGCCTCTTAAGAGCCACTGGTGTTCACACAAAGCCAGTGCATTAACTGCCCCTAACGTATATATACGTCGCTTCAATGTACGATATTTTCTGCGCACTGCTATCCATAAAATTATTCCGAAGATTTTGGAATGAAATAAAATGCCCTTGAAAGTGTTTACGAAGGATTTACTTCTTTCAGTGGAATTGGTTAATTATTTCTTTTCTTCCTATTCCCCCCTTCCTTATACAACACATACTCTCGTCAACGTTTTAAACAATGGCATTGGGGAGTGAATCGCATAATTTTTAATCGGCAGTTAAGGGATTAATTATAAACCCTACAAATTATCAAGATAACTGTTAATTTGTGTATATAATTTTAGATGACAAGCCCACGGGGTCACTGGTAATTATTAAACTTGTTTTTAGTATTGTTAAACTTAATGAAATACAATAGGCAGTATTGATACATTTATAAGTATATTCCAGAGTTTAAATTTGTAACTTTTTTTTATTATGTCAGAATGCATTTTGTTTGTTTACTTTCAGTAAATGAATAATTTTTTTAAAATAATCTTTTGTTTTTGATTTATTCAATATGCTCGCGCCTCCAATCATAAAGCTCTCAGGTCCCTCTAGTAGAGCGCACCCTTCAATTTGAGAAACGCTGATTTAAAGCCTTTATTCGAGTCCCACACTACGTTTTGAATGTTAATGCTATTGAAAGCGACTCGGATTAGAATCGAACGTGGAAAAATTCGTTGGATGGGGAGAAATGAACATGATGATACTGACGATTAAACAATTACAGGCTCATGTATGTACTTAAAAATTTCTAATACTGGTAAAAGAAAATAATTATTCACTTATTATTAGTCCTCATTTTAACTTTTTTTTAAAAAAAATCGTAAATTAACCGTAATTTGATAAACCATTTTGCAGTTTTCTATTTTTTCACAAAAACGTGTTCAGAATTTGGGGTTTTTCCGATTCTAATTCGCATCCCTAAGCTTAGATTCGAATAATTACGGTATTAAAACACAAGCTCGAAAAGCAAATGACGCAATTTTGCAGCTGTTACGTTATCAAAACCTATATTCTACAACTGGTAAATGATATTTTTAGTTTGGAATAAATACATAAAGCAGTTTAAAAAAATTAAATCTGTTAAAATTCAAAAACAAAAAATAAAATATTTACTGTTCGTAATGGAAGCCAAAAAAATTCTATTTTCTAAAAAGAATAAAATTAGTAAAAAATGTAATATTTTCTATTTTTTTTTAATTTCTTTTTCCACCTTTAATAAGAAAATCCTAGTTAATAATAATTTCTCGTATCTATTTTTTGTAATTGAAAAATATATGTCTTTAAAGTTTGATTTCTGAAAAAAAACTCCAACATATAATCAGCACTAATAACCAAAGTATCAATAACAGGTTAACAGTTTGACACCTTGGTCTTCTCTTATGTAATGAACAACTAACAAATAACATATTTAAGTTGATAAGGAACCTAAGACAGTGCTTCTTAAACTTTCACTACTGGCAGCCCCCTTTTCATTCACAATTTTTATCGCGCCCCCCTTATACATTAATAATGTACTGAATACAATAATAATGCACTTTGACGCTAAAGCTATAATACGCGATCTTAATATTATAAACCATACAAATTAATACCATAAGTATTAAATTTTGTATACTACTTTTAAGCAAAAAAATAAATTAAGTAATAGGATAATTATTGTATGTTATTTTTCCTTTCTCTAATTTTTAAATTGAACATATTGCAAAATGCGGTGGCTGCTTAGAAAACAAAATATAGATATCTGCTATATATAGAAAAAGAACAAAGAGAGTCAATTTCTAATCATAAACATTCCTTATAAAAACTTTGCTTTGCAAGATAAGCCCATGTAAGCCGTTAATACTTTTAAAACTTGTTCTTAATTGAATATTAATTAATAAGTTATAAAATACTCCGTGCAGCACTGATACATTAAAAGTTTACCGGCTGAAGTGCCAGCTCTTTGCACGAGTTCATTTGTAAGAAAATAAAACACTATTGATATAATAGCTGAATCGTAAGGAGAGTAAAGCCAAGTGCGCGACAATGTTTACAAAAATGTAAAATTATTTTTTTAAAATGATTGCTCAAGTTATAATTAGTTTTAAGCGAATTGTAATTTTAAGTTTCACAGAATCAGCATTTATAATTGATGTTAAATAATGAACAATAATACAAAATTCCGATTAAGAATAATTGTATTATTTTTAATATTTAAAGCGAAAAGATTTCAACATGTTTTAACCCGGGAGCAGGCGCGCACTCGATACGGTCGAGCGGGGTTATTGAATCACCCGAATCCTTTTTTTATGATTATTTTATTGTACACGTGTAAAACTTTTTCGTTATGCTTTATATGTTTGAGAATTCTCATAATAATAAGTCTTGGCCAAGTAATCCTTCAAAGTGCTCTCCGTGGTTTTCCAAATATCATAAAACTCTTTTGCATGGAAAAAAGCGCAACAGAGAAGTGCATTACTTACAACTTCCCTAAATGAAAAACAAACACATAACAGAGGGGTTATAACTAACTGTACCAATAACTTAGAAGGTCAAACAGATTACAGCTATAATGTGCATTATTTCAAAATTAATGACAGTGATGAATTTTTTATGTTCCTAAATTTTTTCGATTCAAGGTCTGGGATCTGTTTTTTCTCTGAAAGAGTAGTATGTTAAGTTTAAAAATAAAACGCAATAAAAAATCTCTCATTATGGGATTACAGCAAATCAAATAAAAGTTTTTTTATTTGGTTATAGGATCAAAAAGATAGCTAATTAGGTATTGAAGACGTTTCTATTTTTGATGACATAATATTCCGCCTATAAATTATATCAGAGTAAAAGAGCATTTTTTATTATGTCTGGAAGTATTTCGTTTTTATTCATTCCAGTAAATTAATTATTTTTAAATCTTTTATTTTCGATATGCTCGTGCCCCCTTCGTAAGGTTATCGCGCCCCACAGTCTGAGAAACACTCACCAAAGACATTGCTCATTAGTGAATAAAATTATTTATAGCTACTCCAGAGCTTCTCAAAATGGGGGGTGCACCCTCTAAAGGGAAGTGTGATAACCATAGTATAGTAGGTGGGCATATAAAAAAGTCGAGAACAAGATTATTTAAAAAAAGTTAATTATTAAATGAAAGTAAGCCAGAAAAATACATTCTGACGTAATGAAAAAAATATTTACCCTGATGTAATACACTTGTAAATGCATCAGTTCTGCGCAATGTATTTTATAATTAATTTAACAATTTTAAGTTAAGAACAAATTTAATAATTACCAGTCACCCCATGGGTTTGCCATATGTAAAATAATGCGCAGAAATTAACATCTATTTATAATTTTTAAGGCTCATAATTAATCACTTAATTTCCCTTAACTGACTTAATTTAAGTGATTTGCTCCTCAACGCCATTGTTTTGCACGTATGAACGCGTATGTAGTGTATTGGGGGGAGGGGAAGAGAAAGGGAATAAATAAGTAAATAATCTGAAATAAGTAAATCCTTCGCAAACACTATCAAGCTCCTTGTATTGCATTCCAAAGCCTTCAGAATAATTTTATTAATAAAAAGGAACCGAAAAGATCGATTTTCGAAAAGACGTATACATACGTTTGGGCCAATTTACACACTGGCTGAGCGAGACGTTTTTATACACCAGAGTCACTTAAGAGGTTAAAGTCGTGTTGCAGTTTTAACGTCAAAGTATCATATTATAGAGTTGAATACTTTGCTGTTGTATAGAGGGGGACGCGATTACAACTATGATTGAAACCAAGAATTGAAAGTTTGAGAAGCATTGAGCTAATCACCAACCAATGCTATAATGTAAAAAATATTTTCTCTGTAATCATTTTCTTTTCATACGCGTTTTGAATGTTCAGTGTTAACGTCAGAAAACTGTGGTAAGAATGATTAAGTACAATAAACTCGTTAATAGAAAGGGTTTTTTTATACCCAATATTCGATAACTCAAGTATTTTTCTTTCTAAGTAAGCTTCCCACCCACAAAAGAATATGTTTCCAGGATCGATATGAGATTTTACTACGTTTCAACAAAAAATAAACTTTTTAAAAGAGACTGAAACTATGGTTTAAAAATTAAATATTTGTATCCAAAGGCTTTAATTCTTGCGGATTCTGAGTGCAGGATAGTATAGTTAGTTAATACGAATCACGTTGATTATTTTAAATTAAGAAATTCCTAACACGTATCTTTTTACACAAAACTTAACTTTTAAAAAAGGCTGATAAGTTTAAAATATAATCTTCTCTGTACTTGGATGTAGTAGCAAATGAATGACAATAAAAGAAAGCCAAATTTGTGTGAATCCTTGATTTCAATTAGTTGCTGTTGTGATTATGTCAACCAAACTCTTTTAATTGACTCGTGTTTTTTGTTCCTGAAAAGAATATATGAGTTGAGAAAGTTTTTGAGTAGGTGGACTTTCAGGGAAAAATATATGTAAATTAGAACACACACGCTTAAAAGAAATAGTCCTGAGCTTACTAAAGTATTTCAAGGGATATTCGGGAGATCCATACACATCGAAACACATTGAAAATGAATAAATAAAAGCTTATCATCGAGGATTTGATAAGCAAGATAAGGACAATAATGATAATCATTCCATCCCGATGGTCTGGAATCAATCAAACAATCTCATCACAAATGAAGATGAAAAAATAATAATAGTGTCGATGGTCAGTGATAATTAACACTAGAAAGACTGAAATTTAGTAAATACCTATATTGCCCAAAAGCAGTCAAAATGGCTGCATTGGGAAAGAATGATTATTGTGTACGGAAATTGGTTTCCAAAGTTATTTTTTAATATTTTTTACATTATTTACAGTCATATAACAAGCTATTAGTAAATATCAACAATAAAAAAATTTTCTTCACTTGGTAAAAAAAATATATTCTAAAAAGTTCTAAGAAATTGTTCATTATATAAGTAATTTTTTCTTTTTGAAATTGAAAAGCAGTCAAAATGTTTTCCTTTGAGGCATTCTAATGTTAAGAAGTACCTGATCGAGCCACAGCAGCAATGATGTCATCTGTCCGTCAAAAAATGCTGTAATAAATAACTCAGATATTTATTTTCAACGCTTCTTCACCACTGTGCCAAACTTAAGACAGGAACATTTAAAAAAAAGTGTGGTATTGATGCAAAATGGCTCTTTTTATCAAGATGATTTATGAATTTTGACAAAAATCAGACTTAAGGTTAAGTTAATTGAATGAAATGTAAGCAATTTTATAAATTATGCTTAATAAGATGTCCAGATGTAATGTTAAAGTATTTAACTCGTAAATGTAATATATCTTTATCTCTTATAATGAGTTTTGTTTACTAAAGATGAAAATTCAAATCGGATACAATTACGAAATATTACTAATTGGGGGGAGAAACATGTGTTTGAGAGTTTTAATGATTATTTTGATACATTTTATTTTTTATATATATATATATATATATATATATATATATATGTATACAATACGTTCCCGTTATTCTAATATTTTTTGAAGTAGGGGTAAATATTCCAAGTAGTTCAACATCAATGAATTTCTTTAGATAAATTTTTTGAAAATGAAATGTCTTAAGCCATTTATATATCGTTATTTCAGAAAAAGGATTTTAATCTCATCTTCGAAATGAAAACAACACGCACACGGTTTTTTAAAGTTGGAAACGTGCCAAAAATCACGCATGGCAGTATCAGGAAGTAATGCTTAAGTATTCCATTATTTTTTTTTTTAACTGTAAATCTTGTTGAAAGATAAGAATTATCATTAAATTTATTCCATTAACTTAGTAAAAATTTGCAGGAGACAGAGAAAAACCAATTAGCTGAAATGGTAATTTCTTCTAAAACAATAGCTTTGGTGATACTTATACTTTCGATGAAAACAATTTACGTTCTAACCTATTTACGTTAATTTCCTCCATTCTTGATTTGAATTCATTTTTAAAAATTCTCTATTTTACTTTCTTTACGTGTTGGAACGTCAAAAGGAAAGGAAAGCTTGACATCTTTGGGAAATGGAACGTGAAATGTTCCTCCATACCATATTGAAATGTATTTGAGCCTTCAAGTGAGGAAGCCTTGATTGAGAGGGAGCTTCCTTATTAGTGGACTAAAATAATCATTGAGTTAACTTTCTATTCGCTGCCTTTAAGTTATGGTACAGGAATTGATTTGAAAAAAGGGCTCACCTGTGTGTGTTGCAGATTGAGAATAAATTAAAATTTAGAAAAGAAACATGAAAATAAAGTAAAAATTTAAAAAATGGTCATTTGCCACTAGGGGAGTGACACAATTAATAACTAGGGGGGATTATACGAATCCAGAAAGATTCTTCTGGGCCTCTTAGTACTGACATTGGGATTGTAATTTTCAAGATTTAAGACATTAAGTTTATTAGAATTTGACAGATTGTCAAAAAACTTAATTGCAATTTTTGAACATATTTTTAAAAGGATAAATATTAATATATTTGTAAATGTTAATAGCCTTAGTTATATTCCCGATTAAAGCATTTTGGGCATTTTCTAAAAGTTTAATGTTTGAATTAGCTGCATAACCCCACACAGGGCAAGCGTACGTTAAGAAGGCCCGCAAAACATCAGCTCAGAAAAGTACTTTGTTGTAAATATTCATTTGGGAATTCCGGCAAATTAAGGGGTAAATTGCGCGCCAGGCGTTCCGGAATTTTTCGCGCGCGTATGAGACGTGTTGTTTCCATGAAACGTCACAAAAAGGAATATATATATTAGATAAACAGTTGTGATTTAAAAATAATGTGGTGTCTTTTCCTTACTAAGTAATTTCAGAGTTTACTGATTATTTCAGGCTTCTCTGTTAAGGTATCCGACTTAGGCTGAAAACGAGTTTTTTAGGTGTTAGAACAAAAAGAAATATGTGTATAGAGAAAAAGAAGGAATATTATTAAAGAGTATTAAATGTATATTTTAAATTACTTTTAAGTAACAGGATGTGTTACATTACTGTTATAGTTCAATGTATTGTGTTTTGCTTCTTTTCAGTAAATTAATAATTTTTTAAATATTTTATTTTCCACACTTTTCAATATGCCCCCAACGTAGAGCTATAAAGCCCTCCTGGGGAGGGGCGCCCCATAGTTTGAGAAACGCTGCTGTAAGGCGATTATCTTATCTTGTTAACTAAATGTTCCAGCCTTTAAAAAAATAGCTCTTCAATATATATATATATATATATATCATTTTATCATTATCTCTCAAGTATCATCATGACAAACTGTGCATGTTTATTAACCTATAAAATATTACTTTCAAAAAAGAAATTTTCTTTCAAACCAGAAATTTTATTTAGGAGATCTGCAGCAGTTGAAAAAGTTGTTTTCTCGTTGACTGCTCGCTACTTTTGTATACTGTGAACTGTTTTGTAACTGTTCTGTATACTGTTTAAAATTTTGATACCATAAATATTTTCCTAATACACTCAGTATCTTATTATATTACTACTATTATTATTTTATTTTTATCCTTATTACTTTTTGGCAGATCAAGTGTCTTCTATGAGAGTTTTGAACCACTTTCCTTAGAGAAAATCTTGGGAATATAAGTTAAAATCCAGTTATGGCAACATAAAACACACTCACTTATACACTATAGCTACTTATACTGTAACCGAAACCACGTGTATTATATTTTCATCTTCCAAAGATGTATTTACCATTTTGAAATATAATCATACATAACCTCATTATACCTACTCACACAAACATTTGAATTTAATTTTCTGTATTTAGATATTTTGTTAAAACATTTGCGTTTATGTTTCTCAATACTCAGCTTCTGAATAACTTCAAAATTCAAAAATGTAAGTAAGAAATAATTTTTGATCTATACTTATGGTAAATGTTGAAGAAATATTAAAAATATATATATTTATAGGGAAAATGATTTATTTATAACAAAACCAAACGGTTTTTACGAAAAATTTCCTTAATACAGATGAAAATATGCGTTAATTTAGTTTTCATCTAGTTTAGCTTAGAGCAGCATTTTAAAACTGTAGAGGGCGCGAGCATATAAAAAGTTCAAAATAAGAGATTGTTCAAACAATTGTTAATTAACTGAAAGGAAGCAAAACACAAAATACATTCTGAGTAGAAAGGGAAAACTATTACTTATATATATATATATATATATATATATATATATATATATATATATATATATATATATATATATATATATATATATATATATATATATACTATGTACTAATTTACTATTCTCTCTCAGTACTTATTTTTTACTGTGCTATTACTTCCATTTACTTGCTTAATATATCTTTTTTTAAAAGTAACATAAGCAAAATTAAATACTTAACATGAAAATTTGTACTAAGTTCCAAATGCAGCTTTAGCCTCACAGTACATTATTATTGCATTCAATACATTGTCATTGTATGGAGTATGGTGCATTGAAAGTTAGGATCGAAAATCGGGTCGCAAATATTGAATGTTTGAGAAGCACTGGCTTAGCGATATTTTACAAATTCTTTTATTTGCTATACGTTTTTAATAATTAGGGATAAAAATTGAAATTGTTTCGAAAAAAAACTAGCCCTTTCCTCAAAAAAATTATCCAAATATATTTTTAGCCCTAAAAATGGTTTGCATTATTTAATTCTACTTGTATTTTATTTTAAAGGAAAATTTTAATAATTAAGGACTAATAATAATGAATAATTGAAAAGTTTTTTCTTGAGCTATTACTATACATTTTATTGAACTCAGCAATAATTTTATAGCTGATAGCTATTTTTCTTTAACATTTAAAAAAATAAATAAATATATATAAGTATTTTTAAGTGATTTTTTTTCTTCACAAACTTATTTTTATAAGTGTCATAAACGATAAAAAAAAGGATAGAAGCTTTTCAGACGATGCGGTTGCATCGGCATCCGGAATTTGGGACTTATTTTTGGCTTAAAAGATATGGGGTTTTCTTTTCACTCTTTTTTTTCTCTTCAGAACCTAAACCTATCGAGGGGGAAAAGTCTTCCAAACTTAAGCTTTTTATACCCTGCGGCTTGTTTACTTTGAAGGAAACAGCTTTTGTTTCATACATTGTGTTTCTCTTTCTTCCTTCCTTTTTTTTTTTCTTTTTGCGACGAATTGTATTTTCTTAATTATGACGACCAAATGAAATTTGGCTAAATTTTTTTTCTTCCATTTCTAAAAGTAAGTAATTTACTTTCTCTGTAAACCATGTTATACTACCGAAGTTGTGCAATTTGAAAGGAAAAACTTGTTTCGAAGCCAAGCAAATAATATATTGTTTTTTTTTTTTTATTTACAAAAAATTCGTCATTTAAGTAAAATTATTTCTTATGAAAAACATTTTCAATATTTTTTCCTCGGGGATAGTAAATTACTTAAAATTATAAAGTGCAGTAAGATTCTAAATACTCTGAGTTATATGATGTAACATAATCAAATGTTTGCAAGATTTATAATTCAATAAAGAAATTGTGTCAAGGATTAAATTTAAGAATAAAGATTATTAAACGGTAATGAAAGAAACAACAGACAATCTACTCAAATGAAGTTTATATTCATCATTATTTAATCTTTGAAAATATTTAATATGTAAAACAGAACAGAAAAAAGTTATGACAATGTTTACAACAATTCTAGAAACAAGAATTTACTAATTTTGTTTTAATTCAAAAAATTATTTTTGTGTAATTTTTAGTTTTATTACGCGAAGCTCTCCCTTCCTATACTTAGGCTTTAATTAAAAACAAATAATGTAAAAAAATCATCAAAGAAACATCTTAGATCAACTAAGAACAATTTTGTTTTAGCGAATTTTTATTAAATAGTTACAATTAATATAAATATGTATATACATATGACATAATCACAACATTAAGTGGCAATTAATTTGTATTAGTTATCGTATCGCGCTGTCGCACTGTCATCCAAAACAATCGTGTACATAAAATTTCAGTTCAACTGAATGCTTTAAAACGTAAGAAAAAAACCTTTTCAAGTTTTGACACAAATCGCCAAAATTGTCGCTAAGTCACCAATGTGGCTGTATTTGTAATTCTTTAAATAATTAGTTTTACTCAATTAATTTTTATTAATTATAGTTAAATTATTGTATTGTCACCCAAAATAATCATGCACATAAAATTTCAACTCAAATGAGCGTTTTCAAATGGATATACGATTGAAAACTCCACCAAGATAAATAAACAAACAAGCAAACAAATAAATATATATAGAGAGTACGAATAGTACGAATAATACGAGTTAATAGTACGAATTGAATGACAAACATCAATATGGATTTTAAATGGTAATAGAAGGGACAGCTTGCTGCTTTTGTGATGGAATTAAACGTTCGAACTATGCACATGATGGTTCTTAAAAAATAGTTGCACTGATACTGTAGAATTAAGAAGCAAAGGATTTATTATATTATATAGATTGTCTCAGATTGAATTCAATTTGGTTCAGAGATAATCAACTTGTGTTTTGAAAGCTATAAGAGAGCGAGAATTTGAGATGAGCATTGTTACGGTTGAATTAGCTGTGTAATCGTAGTATTATCGAAAGAAAGCTAGTGTATTTTTCGGATTTTTTGCAACGTAAGTAACAAGGAGAATTACAAAAAGTAACAAAAAATCCATATATGTGTTAGAGTTTTTTACATTTAAGATATATGAGCATAACCCCAAGTTTAAACTTTTGCGTCCACGTTAAAAACGGAGTCGACTCAATTCTTCTATTGCTGGTGGTTCGCAATAGTCAAAGTAATTATTGGTCCAGATAACACCATATAGTCAGTTTCTCAGCTTTATATGTTCTAAAATACTATCATGGAAAATATTCCACCCTGAGCATGAATCTATGTTGCCATTTCCAATCAGAGGTGGAGAAATAGCGACCTGCATGCTCCCCTGTTGGGGATGACTTCACCTCAAAAGACCACCACACCCGGTGGTTTCATGAGGACTAAGACAGTCCGAAAACCACCAAATATAGGGAAAAAATATTCTCCATGTTTGAATGAGGATCAATAAGAGTACATACAGATACAAGTTCATTGATATTAACTTGCAGGCTGTAGTTAGAATTTCAAGAGGGGCATCGCTCTTGATTTCAAACAAATTGTAGAAATCTGTGATAGGGAACATTTGTCTCATTAAACTGTCTAAAAATTAAATGTGCTTTCAGCTATAGATGGTAATCGCGGTAGCCTAGTGGTCAAGGTAACGGATTCGTGGTTGGCGTGTCATGAGATAGAGCCTAGTACTGATAAAGACCATCTGTGTAGGGGAAAACCGATGCAAGTTAAGTCTGTCGAGGTTCAAATCTCCTCCCGTTGGTGTGGTGGGGAAGTTAAGAGAGGGGGTGCCAGCTCAAGTGTCTTCCTCGTTACTTGGCCATGGTTAAGAATTACGAGGTCCGTCGCCAAAAGCCCCCTGGTAGCTGAATAGTGCGACGTTTATATTCACCCACTGACGCAGCCATATATGATTGAAATTAGCCCAATAAATAAATTGAGCAATAATGCTACTAATGCTATGATGTAGACAGCATTACTGTAGACGTATCTTTTATCTAACTACCTGTAGAAAGTATAAGATAGAATGCACACGAGTAATTGTTATTATTACTACAATTTTGCCCCGTGATTCAGGGAGTTAATCGATTTGGAATGTGAGAGAAAATTTTTGGTTCAAATTCAAACTTCTAACTATTTTTTTTTATTACTGAAAAACAACATTATATGAATATATGTTTTATTAAAGATTTTAGCAAAAGTGAATAACAACTATTCTGTTACTTTACACAATATTACGAGCATTGTTATTCTGTTAAATAAACTTATCATCAATATAAATATGGCATTCTTCGTTATCTGTATTGCAGCTCCCGTCATGTCCATTTATCCTTAAAGTTTTAGATTGCTCATATCTTCTTTTATTTCTTTAAACACTTCAATCCCATTTAGCAGGATTGCACAGCTTCTTTTTTATACAATCGAATTATTTATTGCGATTTTTTTATTGCTATGATCAGATGACGAATCTGAATAATTACAAAATCATATTTTCTTGAGCCGAATTTTCTGAGATTAATTTTTATTGAAGGTCCATCCGATTCATTATTTCCTTGTTCAAATCATTCCTGATAACATCTTCCATATTAAAATTATAACAGTTTAATTTTTTTCTTAAGAAACATATCAAAATTAAACTGAAATTTATAAGTATTTGCTACTGTGGCAATTCGAATACAGTTGATTTAATTTTTCTCGTACTTAACTTATGTGAGCATTAACAGCTCTTGACTAACAGGAACAACGAAATTAAGCACACAACTTTCAGATGTCTTCGTAGCAGAGGTAAAAAGGAGTGCAGTGGGTTAAATAGATTTTTATTATTATATAATAACAATATAGTATGGAGTTAATCAGATTGGTTTCTGAAATAAATTATTTATTATTCAATGGCTAAAAAGATATTGTCATTTAATGGTGTTACTACTTATTATTAGGGAAATTGTGTATGTGTGTGTGGTTTCAAATATATACAATTATGAGCCTGTCAAGGGTTTTGAGATTAAAATGTAATGAAATGCAAAAAATGGAATTAATTGATTCAGCAAGTGAAGCATCCTCACATGTTTTACGATTAAATCAGCAATCAATGCATAATATGTATTAAAACTATTTGTAAATAGAGATATTAAATATAAAGAATTGATAAATAAAGTAATTAAAATTTTTATGAAACTTTCTTAAAAAGCCATAAAATATTCTTTAACTGGTATCTTATTAATAGCATAACCTAATTAAAATGATTTATTCTCAAATTAGTGTTTTTATTTTCTCAAATTTTAAGTCAACTTAGCAAATGTTTCCCAGTAACTTATGATGGTTATAAAAATCATAACATTCATGATTTAAGAAGGATCATTTATCTAAATGATTTAATATTAGTTTACATCAAACTATGAAGTAAAAGGAGCATTATTGGAGAATGCTCGTAATTCTGAATCTCGCTCAAGTGGCAAGGATGACTTCAGAGCGGGTGCCTCACCCTCCGAGCATCCAAAGCTGTAAATGCGAATACTTTGGGACTTGACAGATTTAACGGGCGTCCACCTCTTACAAGGCAAATAATTTCTTCGAGTGGTGTGTGGTGGCGGTGGGAGGATGTTACAAGCTGGATCACTGATGGGAAGGTGGTTACCACGCCTGCGAGAGTGTACAAGCAAATCTAGAAGCCAGACTAAGAGTCAATCATATAGTTAGTCTGGAAAAGTATAGGAATGTTTCTTGGAGTGTCTCCTCAAGTGTCTGGGTTTCTAGATTTCATGTCTCTTTAAAGGTGGAATTTGTCACACTTTTAAAAGTGACACGTGAAACAGCATCATTTCTTCTTAGATGTAGCCGGGAATAACAATCAGCCATTGTTTCTTGTCCCCCCTCATGCGGTGGACTTTGAAGCTGGAGAGAGTTGGGAGAACTGTGCCAGTCACTTTTTTGCCAGCTTGCCGAAAGAGAGGGCGAAGGTTTACTTGCCTTCGAACTTCAGCGCTTGCCTCCAGCTTATTGTCCTGCCTTGGGTACTTTTTCATGTGAAACTACTTAACCCTCGGGAAGTTATTAGTTCTTTAAAAGGAAGTCGATCACCGCCTCTTACATGGCATTAGAACTCGAGTCCACAACTGAACAATACCGGGTATTCTATCATGGGTGCTCTGGTATATGTATATAAATTAGGGACTCAGGTATCGTCATTTGATCTTGTTTACAAGATCTTTACTTCAGCCAATTTTCTTTATTAGAAATGTAATTTAATTTTGTATGTTTTACGTAAACAGTGTATTCAAAAGAAGTAAAATTCCCTGGAAAGAATCTCATTTTTATAAAATCTCTACTTTACGTTTTACTTCATATTTATTTGGATGTTTACGAATAAAGGTTCTTCTTGAAATGTACAACACATAAACATTTGATTTCTATATTTTTACTACTAGATTTACTTTGTGCTGTCACTTTTCATTTTAGTCTTCCAGCTTATTTCCTCTCTTTTATGGAGGTGAAGTTTTATTTGCATTTTTGTTTACATTCAATTTCATAACATGTCTTCAGTTTATAAAATTCTGATGTGTTGTATATGAAAGACAGAAAGTACATTTTATTTTCTGAAGTGCTTTCGGTTAATTTTTATACCACTGAGAAATTTTCCAAAAGTTACAATATTTTTTAAAATATTTTTAACCAAAATAACCAGTTTTTTAATATTTGAAAGACTGCGGAAAGGAATTTTTAGCCTTTAAGTACGAAAACATCTTTTAATTAATTTTTGAATTCCACTGTGTTTTCTTGTTTTTTTTTGTTTATATGGGTTTTCATTGTTAAGACTTCTTTAATAACAACACTAATTTGGAATGGATTATAATTTAAAGAAAACAGAAATTTCTTAAATTCATTTTGCAAATTTGACCTCTTCAGGCTATCCTAAATATTTCCTAAAGTAAATAAAAAAATGCACAAAATATTTTTATTTCCTCAATTTTTAAAAAAATTATTTTAATTCTTTTTGTTAATAAAATTCAAAAATCGCCATAGACAAGATAGAAAAAAAATAAGAATATTCATTAAAAGATCCGTTTTTCTGCAATCTATTATTTTTAATAGAAAATAAAACATCTGAGAATATATCAAATTTCTGTTTATATATTTTTCCCTGTCACAAGAAATTAAGTAGTTTCCACACACATTTCTGGAACTGAAGCATTCCATTTTCTTATTTTTTTCCATTTCCTATCGAAATTTTGCATTAAGGAATTTTGTCTTACTCTTTGGTTTATATATTTAAAAAAAAACCAAATTTTATTTAAAAAAATCAATCGTCTGCTAATAGGAAAATAAAATACAAACCAATTTTTTAATTGGTTGAACAAAATCTTTCTTAACGAGATAATTAAAAATAATAATTTTACCGATTTTGTTCAAAATGGAAACTTCAATGATGAAAATTATGAGAATGATTCACATTTACGAAGGAAGTAAATGAGCTGTATTTTCAAGCTTTATTAAGAATCATCCATGGCCTTTTGACAAAACAATCCAAACATCTGTCTTGAGTAAGCAACATAATATTACACGTGTTATACGTTAAAGATTTGAAAACTTTTATTTAAAACGACTGAATTCCCGATTGTATTGTTCTAAATCAGTTGCTGGCGGGCTTTTCCAGGGTATGGGCTATTTCTAGTGATTTTAAAGTGTTGCGGTCCACCCAGTGGCGTGGATGGAGCCCTTTTGCATTTTGCCCTTTTTTCGTGACGAGAATACCCGTTATAATAATAACAATATTTTGAATATAAATAAAAAACACATTGTTACTATGTGTCATCGTAATCTTTATAATTTTGATCTAGCTTCATGTCTATTTTCTGCGTATTTTTTAAAAATTTTAGGTAACTCCAAGGCTTTCAAATGAATTACTGAAATACACATACACACATTCACACAATATATATATACGAGTATATACTAGAAACTGTATATGTAAAATGGGAACATAATCATTTTTTCCCTACAATTTAGTCTTTGTAACTATTCTTTATCACGCTACACTTACACTGTGTTCATTCACTATATAGATCATTATGACCAAAAAGTAAATGAAGTGCAATAATTTTTTTAAAATGTGTTTTAAATTTTACCACTTGATAACCTTTTTCCTTCCTTATTAACGAACTGAATTCATTATTACTGCATTATTAAAGAGTCATTCCACATTTTTCTCTTACTTCTCTAAATTAATTAAATTCCAGAACATATTAATAATTAAAAATGTAACATATATGTATCTAAACATTTATAAAGTGCTCTCACATCACGTTTACATTAAAATTTCAAAGTAATGTAAAATATTCCTTGAACATAAATCTGATAATATTGTCAGTTTTGAAAATGTTAATATATGGAAATATATTATGTGAATTAAAGAAAGGGAGCCACGTGTTTTTATATGCATAACTTGTTTACTTTTAGATAAAGCCTTAAGATATTTACAATTTTTTTCAGCTGTAAGAGATTTTAACATTTTCTAAAACTTTTTATATTTATGATGATTCTATTTGGGTTATGTTTCCTTTAAATGTCTCTCAAGGGAAAAATATGAATGCGGTGGAATTTAATTACAAACACTTTAAAATTCAGGATAATAAATCTTCTACATTTATGTAATTTTTTAAATTTTTATTTCATTCATGAAGGCTAACATCTGCAAAAACTGAATACACACATTTAC
This sequence comes from Trichonephila clavipes, assembly GCA_019973935.1. NCBI lineage: Eukaryota > Metazoa > Arthropoda > Arachnida > Araneae > Nephilidae > Trichonephila > Trichonephila clavipes. The sequence goes on along the minus strand of BMAU01001373.1, from coordinate 568,604 downwards.
ATATCAATTTATCTAATATTTTTAAATAAATGGAAAAAAAGAGACATAGACACGCATATATATACTGATGGCTATTAATTATTTCCTTATTAAGGAAATGACTTCGGTCAATTCTTTTTTTAATCTCTGTTTGTCTGTGTCTTTGGTCTTTTATCAACTTTGTGTTTTTTAACGTATATCTACGTTGTCAATGGAAATAAAAGAATTTTAAGGAAAACAGAGAAAGTCAAAATATTTAGTAACGATGCGTTAAAAAGAGATTAAATTGAATAAAAAATAAATTTTCAAAGAAAGTTTAAATTTTTATTTAAGAATAGTATGACACAAAAACATTTATTTATGGTTATATGACGAAATCACAATTGCAAATTAAACGTCTTAAAATATAAAAATTTTGATACATGTATCTTGTTGAATCTAATATTATTTGGTCTAATAGACATAAAAGCGTACATTATAGAAAAAGAATATTAATAAATTTTATATGTACTACATTATTGCTAAAAGACTTCGTCAAACGTATCCTTCACACGATTTCTATAAAAGTCGTATGTTTTCAGTACAAGATTTGAGGCTTCGAATTAATTCTTAGTGAAGTTTTGTATTATATTCCCTACTAGCCAGGTGTTTTTTCTATTTACAACAAAAGTCACCTGCCTATTTAAAACACGACCGAACTTTCCGTACAACCCAATAGGTTTTGTGAAAATCAAATCCCAAGTGGCACAGCAGGTGCCTAAGGGGGGTTATACATAATTATTTCTACTTTTAAACTATTTGACTTACAGTCTTGAAATTTATTATGCAGATACCTTTCATGGCGTAGAGATCCGTTACAAAATAGGGTTTTGAGAAAATTGATTTCTAAGTGACGTTGCGGTGATCAAAAGGGCGTTCTACGTAATTATTTCAATTTCTCCACTTTTAGAAGTACAACATTGAAATTTGGTAAGCGGAATCCCTTTCATAGAATAGAGATCCGCTAGAAAACGAGTTTTGATAAAATTGAATCCCAAGTGGCGTTGCGGAGACTTAAGAGGCGTTATAGATAACCATTTCCGTTTTTAAATTATTTGAAGGAAAGTCTTGAAATTTCGTAAGTGGATTTCTTTTCTGGAGTTGAGTTCAGCTACAAAATGGGTTTTGTGAAAATCGACTCCCAATCGGCGTTGTACAATTAAGAGGAGTAATAGGTAATTACCTCCTTTTTAAAAAAAAAAAATTAGACGTAAAATCTTGAAACTGAGTAAGCAGATTCTCTTTTTTGGGTAGAGATCCGCTATAAAATGGGATTTTTAAAAATTGCTTCCTAAGTGGCGTTGTGGGGGCTTAAAGGGCGTTATAGATAATTATTTCCATTTTTAAACTTTTAGACGTACAGTCTTTAAATTTCATAAGGAGATTCCATTCATGGAGTAGAGATCCGCTACAAAATAGGTTTATGGAAAATTCACCCCCAAGGGGCACTGAGGAGGATTAAGGGGCGTAATAGATAAATATTTCCGTTTTTCAACTATTAGACCCGTTTGCTTGAAAATTAGAAGGTACGTATGTTCCTTTCATGGAATAGAGTTCCTCTAACAAAGAGTTTTGCGAAAATCGAAACCTCAAAGGAGTAGGTTTGCGAAGGGTTAAGGAGAGTTATGGAAAAATTTCTGTTTTTGAATTTAACCCATTTACTTGAAATTTGTTGAGCATGTTTCTTTAGTTGAATAGAGTTTCACTAAGACTATTTTACTGAAATCAATTCCAGGGGAAAGCGGGAGATGTTATTGCGGAGTTATGATACAGAAAATTCCCGTTTTCGAACTACTAGGACTGTAATAATAAAATTTGGTTTGCTTATTTCTTTTGTTGAATTGAAATTCGCTAAGAATGCTCTCCACGGGGTTACGGGACGTATTGATGATAAAAATTCTGTTTTCGCTGTATTAGATTTAGACTTGAATTTTTGCACGTATGTTTATTTTATGGAGCAGACATCTACTGAAAGTTGCTTTGGCGGAAATCCACTTGATTATTGGGTTAAGTGAGCGCAAAAAAATATTTCTACTTCTATTTTAAATATTAATAGAAATTAGAAATCATAACTTCTGTCATTTTATATCGTGATATCAATACTTTATATATATTTAAACAGTATATATTTTTACAACATCGTGAAATACCCAGTGAAGGGGGTGATTAACGACTAGTTATATATATAAATCCTTTTCCTAAGAGAAATTTTACAGTTTTTTTTTTTTTTTAAAATTGAAAATTCTGTATATGTGTAATAAGACTTATTTATTAAGGGACCTATGTGTATGTACTTTTTACGTTGATTATAAAAATAATTAAAGGATAAATTGTGGAGTACAAATAAAAGTAAGTCATTGTTTTGGTTCACAATTTTGTTTCAGTATTATAAAAATCTTAGTCATGATATCCAAAGAAATATCAACACTTAAAGGAATTTAATTATTAGTACAGGCTAGTCTTCTTTAAGTTAGATTACTTTCAACAACTGAAACTTTTATTCCAAAGTATTATTCAGCCCCATTCATGGATTTGATTATAAAAAGATCTAATTTATAAACAATTTATCAAAAAAGTATTGCTTGTAAAAATAGAACGTATACGATTAAATGATAGAAAATTTATACTCAGAAGTAGATTATTATAACATTTCATTGAAAATAATTTAGTAAATATTTTCATCATTATAATTGTATTAATAGAAATAATATCTAAATTAAAATATTTTTGTTACTTTTGCCGCATGCATAATTGAAGATGTTTTGATCTTTAAAAGTACAGACCTTTTCTTTGCTTGTAAACTAAATTTAGTTGCATTATTTAATGACAATTTAATTCTCCTCTCTACTTATTAATTTTAAGTTAATGAAAGTAGAACAGATAATAACAAATTTTTAAAAGAAATAAATCAAAAAATAGATATGAATATTTAAAGGATCAAAAAGTATGATGCGTTGGAGCGTTTTGAATATCATAATTCTCACAATATTATTAATTTATTTTATTTTGATAAAATTGATAGAGAGTAATTAATAGTTTTTTTTAAATTTTCCATGTGAATATTGATTTTCTTCGGATTACCAATTTTCTCTTTATCGCGGCAATTATACTTAGGGTGGTTACTATATAATTTCATGTATCGAAGAATTAACCGGAATAATTCCACAGTTCATGAATATGACGTTGGTAAGCTAAAACACCAAATAGGGAGCAAATAATATGTAAAAATAAACCAAATTTAATGTATTTATATGTTCCTATTTAAGTAAAATGATAATTTTTACTTCTTCATTCAAAAAGAGATTTTGTTCTCCGTGTTATTCTCAGACTTAAGTATAATTTGATTGTAGATTAGTTGTCATTACTCTCGACAGTTCCCTTTATGTGAAATAAAACTAATATCAAATAATTACTTTAAGATGCCATATGCTTGTGATTTTCAAGTAAAAAATAAAAATTAATTTTTTAATCTTTTGAGAAGTAAATTAAGTTTTTAGTTATCTATTTTTCCCTGGTTTAAAATCAAATGTTCCTTTCTCTATGTAAGGGAACGAGGAGTTCGTAGAATTTTATCTTGGCTATATTGTCTATTAATGTTTTACGCTCTGTTTATTCTCATTCAAAATCAGGTGAATTCAGGGAAGCATAATAATCTCTAAGGAATATCTTCTGGGGGAAAAATTTAGAACGAATTTACTCGCTTATTAAAAGGGATGCAAAATATTATGAAAAATTATTTTGAGAAATAATATGCATCACTCTCTTCGATTGTATTTCATGAAAATCGATATCTATATATACTTCGTGTATTTCAATAAAGACTTTTATTTTATAAATGAGTTTAAACGTAGATAAACACATACTTTATATTGGGTTTAAGTGGTCATTTAAAATGTACAAAAATCCTATCTTAGAGTATTGAGAACAAAATTATTTCAGTTTCCATACTTTATAATTAAAAAGAACATTTAAAAAAAAGTTGATTTTATATTAATGAAAATATGGTTTCAGGGTCCAATCGATTCATAAAATATTTACCGTTTTGAATGAATTAATAAATAGAAATAAGATTAAATAATTATAGAAATATTGAATGAAATACACATGATATAACTTGCTGAAAACTCTTGGAATTAATGATTTTAATAGTAATTATATATGAGCAGCAAAAAAATGTAGAGCCCAATGTATTTAAAACCTCTATAATAAGAATTTAATTATATGTTAAAATGCATCGAAATTAATAAATGCGAGAAACATGATATTAAAAAATAATAAAAGTAAAGAAAAATAATTATAAAATATATTTATTTTAAATCTTCTTTAAGGAGGCCTTTACAATCAACTAAAAGGGCAATTGTATACTCAATAAACATATACGTTTATTTCATTTGAACTAGTGAACTGTTACTTGACTGGATTAATTGTTACTGATCTAATCTTTATTATATGCATTTAATTCAGTAATGTTGTGATGTTTTATATGTATTCTAAAAAAATCTTTGTTTCCCGTGCATTTTAAAACCTATTTAAAGGAAATTAGGCTACTACATTTTCAGTCTTAGGTAGAATTCAAAGATATATTAAGAAAATTTGTAATTTAAATACTTTATATTCAAGCTTAATTGATATAAGTGCAATACATATAATTTTACACCATTAAATTTCGGATTTCGAAAGACATTTGTTCAATCTGTTACTCTTATCAGAGCATACATCACACACATTATTTTTATGTATCCATACTCATCTCCGAAATTAATACATCTTTTTTTTTTGCCGATACTATTTTTTTAATCTAAAGCATTTTTTTAAATAAAAGAAAATCCGAAGATTCCGCAAACAGGATTTTAAAATAGTGATCGGAAATATGTGACAGGAAGCTGAGAATTCAAAATAAATTTACTTATGACATAAAAATAAAATTTAATTTTGAAATTACTATGATTTTTAAAGCTATATCTTTCTCATTTTTGTTTCTTTTTTAAACCTTTCAGACATTACGTAACAATTTTGGTAAATAGAACAAAGAGCGCCCTTATGCACTTCTGATTTATCAGTATAAATAGAGAACTGCATAAGGGATGGAGACTGCAGTCCGGTTGTCATAGATAACCGTTTCGTAAGATGTCACAATACCTCAACGACGACTGAGAACGTCACATGAACAAACTATGGAGCTTAAATTTAGACCAGTGATTGATTTCTGTGAAAGAGTATTTCATATCTTGCAATAGCATATTATTTGGGGTACAATGCGATGATAGTAATAAAAATATAAGCTCGAGAGAACCTGATGAATCGTAAATCCAATACTCCACGATAAAAGTGATGCCAAAACGAGATGAAAAACAGCTCATTTTTATGATGAAAAAAAAAAGATGGATTGTCTGTCTACCAAAGTTGACCGAAATTTGGAATGTGTTTTTTTTATTTCCACTTCTCAGGGTTACAAAAGACCACCACGCCATAAGGGGGTGAAAAAAAAACAAAAAGAGACAAAGAAAAGAAAGTAGGAAATAACAAAAGTTGGCGAGAAAAGTCTATGTCCCTAGCTTGCCGATAAAGGTCGCACAAAGGGAAGTCCTTTAGTGCTGGACAGCGGCGAATATGGTCAGCATCCATGTCATCCCAAATATCACAGAGTGTGCAGAAAGGGGTGTGCGCAACACGAATTCGATGAAGATATTTGAGGAGACAGTCGTGTCCAGTAACCAGACGAAACTTGGTAACTGCTTTATGTCTTGACCACATGGGAAGATATTTGGGATTATATATTCGACCATATCTTATTGGAATTTCTCTCTATGTATTTAGTTGAAATGAGACCATTCATCTTTTTCTTAATAATATTGGTTAATAATATTGGTTTTCTTAATAATAATGTCCTTTGCCATTGGTTAAAGGACAGCTTTCCTTATTGTCTGTTTGATGGGAGCTTGCTTCTTTGCCAGGTGGTCCGCTAGCTCTTTACCAGTTGCACCGCAGTGTCCAGTGGTGGAATACTACTACAGTGTATTATCATTTGCTTCAATAATTCATCGTTGTCTGTTTTACCACAGACTGTATACAAGGAAAATTTTCCCCCGTACTCAAAAGCATGAATGCCTACGCCTTAATAGGCTCGTCGAAATAGTTAGTAGGGTGGAAGCAATTTTTTTCAAAATTTATATGTGTGGAAATAGTTGTTTTTCTTTGTTAAGTAAATGAAAACGATAATACTATTAAAAATAACTGCTGTGGGAAAATCACAGTGCAGAAAAAGACGAAGAAAAGGAATAATCCAACTGATTCAGTGGTGTGGGAAGAGATAGCTAGATTATGAGATGTTGCAATGCACATTGTACTACTTGATACTTTTTGCTTAAGTATCAGTAACCCTCCATTCCTCAAAAAAAGTAAAACTGCAACACCAAGAAATAATGTACGTAGCGTCATGCAAATTTCAGGAGCCATAATGGGAGGGTAGATATGTAAGTAAAAAAAATATAAATCATTATATAACACTTTTATTCAGCATCTAATATGCCCCCTTCGAGCAACTATATAGGTCTTAATCTGGTGCGGCATTTTATCAATAAGTCCATTGATTGTTGCATGAGGTAAGCATTGCCACGCCACACCCATTGCTGTGTGCATATTATCCACAGTTTACGCTAGTTTGTTCTCGGTTCACGTCACGTCCATTGAGATCCCACAGGCGTTTGGTGAGATTAAGATCTGGAGAGTTTTCTGACCACGAAGGAGGACAAATCCATCCAGGTTATTAAGAGTTTACCGTGTAATATGTGGCCTGTCATTGTCCTCCCGAAATACCGTGTTGGTTGCAACCCTGCAACAAGGGCAGAAAAAACAGGTTCCACAACATGTGTGACGTTGCGGTCTACTTTCAAACGGCCATCAATGTGTACCAGAAGCATCCTGTGATCAAATATTATACCATCCCTAACCATGATATCCGGTGTAGGTCCAGTTTGAAGCTCATTGAAATGGATTGGCTCGTAGTGTTCTCTTGGTAACCACCATGCCTTTCGACGGCTGCCATTCCTCCACAGACAAAAACAAAATTAATGCGTGAACAAAACCCAGTCCATCTTGGTGTTGCATTTCGTGTGACAACAACATGATACATACAATATTATTATCATCATAAATTTCAACCTCTGACAATAAATTTCAGTGAATGAAGTCAGAACGGCCGATCTGGCAAAACTGGCGAAACAAAAACGATGCACTTGCGTAAAGGCAGGTGTTGACCATCTTCTCCCTCTTTTGTTCAGATGAGTGTCGTTTGTGTTCCATGTAAATTTTTTTTTTGACAAAGTGCTTGCTTAGTGCGTTGGTTCTTAAATGAGAACAGGAAAATAAATAAAAGATGAATTTAAAATTTTTGTTTTAAACTTGTCAAGATAACAACAGAATATTAATCGATGCCGGTACGTATTTATGAAGTTTTGTCCATAGAGTTTGTTTACGAGTGATTCGCAAGTTTTCGAAGGCCGGGGAAAGTATTTCTGACAACCCCTGTAGTGAAAGACCTGCGATTTCTGCCGGTGACGAAGACATTGAAAATGTGAGTAAGTTAATTACGAAAAATCGTTAATTAATTGAGCGCATGATAGCTGGACGATGAATACTGTGAAATTTCATTGAAATTTTTGACTCCGCTTCATGAAACGGTATGACCCCAGTACACACAACAAGGTTCATGGTTTTTCTGTTCTCGACAATGCTCGCAATAAAAAGGGGGTGGTACAAATGAAACACCACCCTCGTCCGATCTCAACCCGTCCAGTTTCCTTCCTATTCTCACAACTCAAACCCACTTTGAAAGGAAAGAGATTTGACGATATTTCTGACTTCCAACGAAACGTGATGATTCTTTTGAATTCCATCTCAAAAGAAGACTTTTGCAAAGTTTTCCAGGACATGTATATCATATCTTAGCGTTACATTGTTATGGGAAGAGACTGTTTCAAAAGACAGAAGTGAGGCACATTTCATTAATATTTCTCCTGCTTTAATGATACAGTACAATTCACCAAACTTTATTGTATCTTTTTCTCTTTCTCAGAGGAAATATATTATATAATATATGCGCGCACACTACACATTTTCCTTTAATATTATTAATATTACTATCGTTCCTATATTTTTAAGTGTCATTTTACTGTACGTTTTTAAAGTACTATATATATATATATATATATATATATATATATATATTCAAGTTGTCACATTAAAAATCAAAGAGGTTTTTTATATTTCATATTCATCAGATGGACAACAAATGCTCAAAATAAATTTTAAAATGTTTGCAAGTTTTTATTGATGGAATATATATAAGAAATTTAAAAGCGCTACGTATTTTAGTACAAAAACATTTTTCTCAGATTTCAAGCATGAGTTTAAATTAAATAATTTGATAAGATGCATTTTTTAATTAAAAGTCTATTGTTTTATTTTATTTTAATATTAAACTGTACTTTTTCATCCCAAATATATCTGTAACGTTATCTTTTTAATATAAAATGCATTATAATAAAATATTTGTTGCATTATTAGATATTAAGATTAAATATTGTT
>BMAU01001373.1:202500-552500 GCA_019973935.1 Trichonephila clavipes | reverse complement strand
CTCGGTACTACTGGAAAATATAACTACAGAAAAATAATAAGAGATTTAACAATGGGGTTAAATGCATAGATATTTATGTCATCTTTCTCCATCCATTTATTATTTCCTTTAGTCCAATTAATTCCACTGTCAACGTAAGAGAGTAGAAATGACAACATGCGTGGGGGTTGTATTTCTTGTTTCTTTCTGTCATTTTCAACTTTTATTTTAATGCCTTCGTTAGACAATTGCAAAAATATTTTAACATGTGTTAACATTGTGCCGAAATAATTAAGACATTAATTTTCTCTCTCTTGAAGACAATATTTTATTTTTTTATTAAGATGCCTATAATAATCTTTCACATTGTTTAAAAATTGTTACGATTTTTAATTGTAGGTATATTTAAGGTATTTGCATGTTTTTAAACAGTAATGATTATAATTGACGTTTGTCGAAATTTTAATTTATTCTAAATATTCTCTATTGTTTTTATTTTCTTCGAAGTTACTTTCCATTTTGTGTTTTCAAATCAATGAGCAATTAAAATTCGTTCTTTATTTTTAAATGAATGGTAGAACGTGTATTACATTTTGAAATGCTTTCTAAAAGAAACAATTATATAATCTCATTGTTTTTTCTCTCTCTTTCTTCCAAATTATGAAAGGTTTTCCAGACTTGATTTAAAACGCTTAGGTATTAAAGTGATATTTCAATCGCAGGAAGATTGAGGGAACTTTTATTATTTAAACGTCCACATTTTTTATCGATGTCTACATACATAAAACAAGCAGCAACACACAAATCCGGAAACTAATACGTACGACTTACAAGACAGTTTTAAGCACGTTCTGTTTTCGCTACTGAGATCTCAACTATTTACAGATTTGATCAATTGGAAGGTGCTAGTATCATATTCAGTGAAAAGTTTTTTCTGATTGGTCCAAATACATAGGTGATGCAAGACTGTATCATCTTGTTTCAAAAACAGTAACATTTCAGGTTTGGGGAAGACAAAAATGTGGTTATTAACCTCTCTCTCTCTAGCTGGCTAAAATAAAAAATTATCACGAGAAGTCTTCGATGAATCAAGACCAATATGAATTAAAATCCCTCGAGATAAAATTTAAGTGTTTATATATATATATATATATAACGTATTTTCCTTATGACACAGTGTATAGGCAGATTACAGGTAAAAATTGGAGGGCCAAAAAATATGTTTATGCCGGCAATCTTGGTTTCAAAGCCCAAGAGTACTATTGAAGTTAACTTAATTCAGTGGCGCAAAATCCCCTGAGGGTCAAGGCCTACTGTGCCCAACTCAGTATACGCGACCTTGGTTCCTGAGGAGCATGAGCAGATGCTAAGGTCAGGTTGTCAGCCTGACGTGAAATCCCCAGTGTTAAGTTCCCCAGCAAGCTTGGTATTCATTTATGAACTCACTGAAGAGATGAAAAAATGAGTCAACATTGCCCAGCCCGGGGTTTGAACCTCGGACTTGTGGTGTGGAAGCGCAATGCACTAACCACTCAGCCACTGGGCTTCTTACTATTGTACTGCTGTGTGGCTAATATTTCTTCTTGTTTGGACACATTATACTTAGATTTATACCTATTTGTATATATATATCAGGTTGAGTAGAAAGGTTTCCGCCAAGGGGAGATACCTCCACACGAACAGCGGTCACATTTCTATGGTAATTCAATCTTTCTCCAAACGGGTTTTTCCATTCAACATCAGAAAGTTGGAACTATACGACTGCGTAATTTGTTCGTCAAATATTTATTATCTTGTGCCCCCAAAAGTGTTTAAACACAAAGCTATCATATGAACATATCAGAACGATTATGTAACATGAGTTCCGAAATAAACTCGGTACAACTGAATGCCACAAAAAAATGGGTTGAGGTTAAGGTTTTAGACCTGTTTCTTAAGATACAGTAAAAGTTTGGTGTCAGAAGTTTACAGCTGATAATTTTTACATTGAAGATGAACCACGTTCTGGCCACCTTATTGAAGTTGATTGTGACTAGTTACAGCAAATCATTGATCAAGGCAGAAATGTTTCAACACGAACTATTGCTTTAGATTTTGACGTTTGTCAAAAAACAATAGTTAATGCTCTCAATTGCGTAAACCTAACGTTTAAGTTAAATTACTCGGAGCCACACAAATTGACTGCTGGAAATACAGAAGAGAAAGGCGGTCTGTTTGGTTCTGCTCAGAAATTATAGGAAAGAGAACTTTCTGAACAGAATTGTGACCTGTAATAAAAATGAGTGTACTACAACAATACAAACCGTGAAGGAGGGTGGTCAATTCCCAGGATGTCATTCGGTACGATTGCAAGACGAACGTTAACTAATAAGAAGATTCTTCTCTGTATCTGGTGGGGTTGTCGTGGAATTAATTATAAGTAATACCTCAAAAAAGACAGACTAGCAACAGTACAATATACAGCAACATGCAAATCAAAGTTAGTGATGTCTTTATGGAAAAACGAAAAAAGAAGTTCAGAAGCAAGGTGGTTCTCTTTCATGTAGATAACACCCAACCCCATGTTGTTGCGAAGACTGGCTGGATGCTCAACACACTGAAGGGAGATTTGATGCATTATCTTCCATACATCCCAGACTTGGATCCTTCGGATTACTATCTGCAGATACATCTTGGTTGCGCAATCTTCCGTTCAAATGATGAAGTCAATCATTTTCTGGAATCGCGCTTCCACAGTTTTTCGTAAAATGGATTGAAAAGCTGCCAAAACACTAACAGGCCATTGTAGATTTCAATGAAGATTACTATCCTCATTTGCTTTGTTCATTTCGTACGTATTTATCATTTTACAAGAATGTTTTCTATTAGCGGGAACTTCACTAAGTAATTACGGTAGTATACAGGGCAATACGGCTTTGACTGTGCAAAAGAATGACAACACAGTACACACAAAGTTGACATGACAAATCTGGGCATAAAAAAGACCCTCAATGTAGTCCCCTGCTACTGTCACCACAACGATGTGGGAGGTGCTGAATGCCATCAGCGTCAGCATTTGCCACACCTTGTTGCTCATCATTGGTTGACACACCATGCTACTGTACGGTTTGGTTGGGCATTATTGGCAAGGGCTTCTTCTAATTCACTGTGACATTCCATCGCATTTCTCTCTCGGAGAACGGCTATTTTGATGTAAGCGCGCTGCTCAACACGAGTTACTTCCGTCTCACACGACACTCACCAACTGACTGATTTCACAGACCTTGCTGCGCTACTATCAGCTATCTCAGAGACATCTTTTGTTCTACATACATGCTATGCCTGCAGAACTTCCACACGACACATACGTTTGTTGTCCATTCACATATCTACAAGAAAAAAATAGTTGCTATGACTTATGCTCCAATCCTCGTGTTAATAAATATATGCGTGTGTGTGTATGCGAACAAATCATGCCCTTTAGATAAATTGTGTAATAAGAATTGAATTTTATTCTTAAAAAAACAAACTTTAATCCTTCAAAATATAATGTATAGTACTCAATATAATCACAAGCGAAATCCAACTACGCAGTCTCTCTGGAAGAAAAATTTGAATGGTAAAAATCCTTTAGTTACTTTCCTAAAAAATGTCCTTAAATACAAAGTAAGGGAGAATTGTGGTCCTGTTATTTTTAAGCAAATTTGAGTTTCTTTTCCGTTAAGAGCATAGTTTTTATTTTTAAATAAAGATTTAGACAGATTTTGTCTTCATTAAAATGAATATTTATGTGTATGATGTTTTCTCTCTGAAATGTAGTCACAAGAAAAATTCATCAAGTAAAATATCCTAAAACCTCTTTAGACCCAAACGATTCTCGTTAAAGTATAGGGTTGTATGGGATGAGTAAGTGCAAAGAAAGTATCGCGTATATATGTTTTGTTCTTGAAGCATTCTTACACCTCTCATGGGACTAAGGCAGGGGTACCCAGCCTTTTTTTCTGCTGGGCCGCATACATTTGATAATTATTTCACGCGCGCCGCATACATATGACAGCTATTTCTCGCGGGCCGCAACAGGAGGATTAAAGGGAGAGAGGGGGCGCTGTAAGAACAAAGACATTTAAATTGCAGAAATTGATCAAAATATTAATTGTTTGGGGTTTCATTTTAAAACTATATTAAACTCCATCACAAACTCAAGTCCCAGAAGAAAAAAAAAAAGATTTCATGCATTTTTTTTACTCTGTAATGGGGTGACTTTGATGTGCTTTTATATATCAATGATCCCAAGTCCCTCATCCCCAAATATTTTGTTGCAAAAAAAAAAGGAGCCATTGAAAGATTTGTGTTGGGTATAGTGACGAGCAAAACTATAATTTTTAAATATAGCATTTTTATGACAAATTAAACAAGTTGTTGATCCATGTTTGTTTTTTCTACGAAACAGTCAAGATCCAAATCGTCTTGAAATACAAAATATTCTTTAGATAATTTTCGCTTGGAAGGCATGAGGGTTAATTAAAAATTAGTTTCATCCATAAAATAGTCATTATTCTATTGTTATTTCTTACACTAACCGTTGCAATTATAAAAGAAACACACACACACACACAGTAATATATTAAAAATTTTAAGTCAATTCCTACTTAGATCAACAAAGAAAAATTTTATTTTAGCTACTTTTTATTAAATAGTTACAATTAATATAAATTAATTAATATGTATATTCATATGACAAAATCACAACAATAAGTGGTATTTTTTATTAATTACCTTTAAAGTATCGTATGATCATCTAAAACAATCGCGTGTATAAAATTTCAGTTCAACTGAATACTTTAAAACGTGAGGGAAAAAAAACAACATTTTCAAGTTTTGACACAAGTCGCCAAAAGGGTCGCTAAGTCGCCAAAAATGGCTCCAACGTGGCTGTATTTGTAATTCTTTAAATAATTGGTTTTAATCAATTAATGTTTATTAATTATAATTAAATTATTTTATTGTCATCCAAAATAAAATTATGTATATAAAATTTCAGCTTAATTGAGAGAGCGCTTTAAAATGTTTTTTATTAACGATTGAAAATTCCACCAAGATAAATAAATAAATAAGGAGAGTGTGTGAGCTAATAGTAGGAATTGAAAAAAAGGTATCCTGCAAATCCTAGCAGCACCACATCGATAGTAATATCAATATATGGGATTGAGAATTTATAGAATTTCTCACTAAATTTTCAACACATTGCTCTTAAATAATTGAATTTGTTAGTGAAACGGAGCATGACTGGGCCACTCAGAAAGGTCTGGTGGGCCGCGGGCTGAGTATTATTGGACTGAGGGATCATGCGTGCGAACTCAGTACCGGCGTTATTTTTGTCGTGTCATGTAAGAAAGTCCTAATGCCGAGGAGAATCCTCCATGTTGTGAGACTGATCCTCCTTAAGTTTGTCAAGTTTCAAAGTCCTGACGTTGGTGGGGTGAAAAGGCGTGGAGAGTGGGTATTAGCTCATTATTTGATTGATTTTCAAAATGAGATCTTCATATTGCTTCAAATGTGACGTTGATAAACGATCAACCTATCTGGTACCTAATTATCTTCAGTATGTCTAAGATTCCCACAACTGCTCGTATGATCGATTTTTTTCCAAAAATCTCATTGACTTTCATGTCATTTTTATACTAAATATATTTTTGGACATCCACATTCATGAGTGAATTTGTCCATATGACGATTAAAATATGAATATTAAAAAATAATAATAATCGATACTATATAGGAATAACTATTTAAATTACAATGAAGTAGTCTTTTAAATGTCTTTTAACTTCCATGAAAATAATTAAAAATTATTTTTATACGTATAAATTACTTACATTTTCCCTATTTATGAATAAAGAGAAAAGGAAGCCCTAATTATGGGGAGTTTAAAACATTTATAAAGTTATCCCTCAAGAGTTTAAGCTCATTAAAGGTACAACTTTCAATGCCTTTCTCGAAAGGTTACTTTTCATCCAAAATCTCCAGAGCAATATAAAAACTAAATTAGTATCAACTATTTTTTAAATGCCAGCCTATTACATATTGCAGTATTGTATAATAAATATATATAAGCTTAGTTTTTTTTTAATAACACATCATAGCTAAGTTTATTTTTTTTTCTTAAAAATAATTTACTGGGATACGTTAGAATGAAAAATTTAAAATATAAGAAGATGCTGAAATGTTTTCATCAGATGGTATCACTTTTTTAATGTTTTTTTAAACAGAGAACGTATATAAATTTTTACGTTTTTTGTCCCCCTGTAGTTCTCTCATATACTTGCAATATAGCATTCAAATGTCCCGAAGTAAGCAGTTGTTTCAAGATCAAGATAAGAGTTTTTGATTCATTATTTAAAGATAATGAACTTAATTTATATATATTTTTAAAAAGTAAAGCAGTATTGTTTTTATTATTGATTACTTAATTAATTATTTAACAATAAAATAGTACGTTGTCTCTTTTTTATGGTTAAAACTAGATGAGTCTGTAGACTTTTAAAAGCAGACGGTATGTAACGATTGATTGCTAAATGAAAATTTCAAATCCGCTTTATTATTTTTTATAAGAAAGTAACTATAGTTAGAATAAGGAATATGCTTTGTTGTATTATATTAGAAACGTTTTCTTTATTACTTTAAATTAATATTGTTTACTCACTAAAGCAGTGCTTCTCAAACTGTGGGGCGCGCCCTCCTGGGGGGCGCGATGACCTTACGAGGGGGGCGTGAGCATATCGAAAATAAAAGATTTAAAAATAATTAGTTTACTGGAATGAATTAAAACAAAATACTTTCAGACATAATAAAAAATGCACTTTTACTATGATATAATTTATAGGCGATATTAAGCCATCAAAAATAAAAACTTCTTCAATACCTAATTAGCTATCTTTGATCCTATAACCAAAAAAAAACTTTTATTTCATTTGCTGTCATCCCGTTATGAGAGATTTTTTATTACGCTTTTTTTAAACCTAACATAATACTCTTTCAGAGAAAAACCAGATCCCGGACCCAGAATCGAAAAACTTTAGGAACATAAAAAATTCATCACTGTCATTATTTTTGAAATACTGCACATTATAGCTGTAATCTGTTTGACCTTCTAAGTTATTGGTACAGTTATTTATGACCCCTCTCTTACGGGTTCTCTGTTGCGCTTTTTTTCATGCAAAAGAGTTTTATGATATTTGGAAAACCACGGATAGCACGCACACACAAGCACATGAATGATTACTTGGCCAAGACATATTTTTTATAAATATTCTCAATGTATAAAGCATAACGAAAAACGTTTCACACAATTTTTTAGTAGTAACATACATATTATTATAAAGAATACACTTTTTACCCGGAAGTGGTCGCGCGGGACACACAGATTACGAAATCGTTAATTCTGGCAAAACTGTTTATTTATTACCAAAGAAAAATTGAAAAGTCCTTGAAAGTAGGTAAGTAAACTTTCTCTTAGCTAAATTATTCACTGGAATTATTATTTGTATCGTGTACAATTAAAAAATTATAAAAAAAGGATTGGGGTGACTCAATAATCCCGACCGTAACGAGTGCGCGCCTGCTCCCGGGTTAAAACATGTTGAAGTATTTTCACTTTAAATATTAAAAATAATACAATTATTCTTCATCGATATTTTATATTATTGATCATTATTTAACATCAGTGGCGCATACAAGGGGAGGGGGGTCTGAACCCCCAAAGCCGAGATTTTTTCGTTATTCCGAAAATGTCCCTAAATCTGAAGATTTTAGTCAATTAAAATCCATCATAATTTTATCTACTTCTATCCACTCAAAAATTGAAAAAAAAATGTCGAGTAGTGCGGAGTGCCACTGAAAATTGTGTTGCATGTCCTAGACTACCGACCCCTAGTTTAGAAAAACGGCTACGTCCCCGTATTCGTTCGACTGTATAGCCTTTACCCTTTATAATGGCACCTGTAGCGCTTGAAATTGATCTTAGGCTCAAGAATTACGAAGTTTGGAGTATTATTTTAGGTGTTCATCTCGGTATCTGATAACTATTTAACAGTCAATAAATTTATGAATAGGATGTATTAAAAGTTACATTACAACACATTAAAATCTCATATTATTTTCATTTGCTGTTTAGGATATAGTACACTAAAGCAGATTTTTCTAGATGCAGGAAAGTTTTTAAGTGTGGGGCTTAGTAAATTTATTAGTCAAATTAAGTAAATATGTGTGGGTCATAATTAAGTATAAATAAATGATTTTTTAGAAAAAAAAACCTTTTATTTTACCTGGCAATGCATCAAATAACTAATCTTTTAGGTATAGGACTACGTTCGGAACCGTGATTTTCAACAGTGCATAAATGGATAATTTTCATAATATTTAGTTTCACTTGGATTAGAATATATGCATAAAAATGTTTTAAGATCATTTCGACAATTTTTTTTTTTTAAATACAATATTTTAGCACAAAATTGACTTAGAATAATCCTTTTCCAAATGGTCTCCTTTTGTGAAAAATGCTTCTATTAGAATAATATTTTGCCTGCATATAGCTCAGACCTCTGTTCAGAAGCTCAACTAGAATTGTTGAAATACATAGCTTAGAAGTGAGTTTATTCATATTTTACGACACCAGGGAGGAGCTATTTTAAGAAAAAAACGCGAATAATTATTTCAATGGGTGGTAAGTCTGAAAATAATGTGAATTTTTCAAAAATTCTAGTTGAGCCTCTGTAGAGAGGTCTGAGCTATATACAGGCAAAATATTATTTATAATAGAACCATTTTTCCCAAAGGAGAACATTTGGAATAAAGATTATTCTAAGTTAATTTTTTCCCAAAATATTATATTTAAATAATTTTTTTTTCTCAAAATGTTCTTAAAATAATTTTATGCATGTATTCTAATCTGAGTGACACTAAATATCATGAAAATTATCCATTTATGCGCTTTTTTAAAATCACGGTTCCGAACGTAGTCGGATATCTTAAATAATATTTTGAACATTTTTTTTGAGTGAAAAATCTACGGGCATAATTATTAAATGTTTTAAAAAGTTAAATTTTCGAAGAAAATATAGATTTGTGTGTTTTTAAAATAATGAGGTACTAAAAATATGTTTGTGACGTAGAAAGGATTCGTTATATGGTTTGAAAGTGAGGAGCTAATAATTCTCTATTCCAAACACCGTTTTGTTTTTTCTATTGTTTCTGAATGCTTAAGAAAATTAAAACGAAGAAGATATTATTTATAATCTTAATTATTTATAACGTCCATTTTAAATTAGTTAATTAAAAAATGATTAATGTTATCTTTTGTAGAACTAATCTAATTTTTTCCCTTTTCCAATAAACTCTGAAATGACACGACTTGTTTAAGAATAAAAATTTCAGTGAATATATATATTATCATTAAATTGTCTGCGTGAGTATGTAATTCAGATATTCCAAAGATTAACTAGGTATTTCATAAAATAACTAGACAAGTAAGTTAAAGTATAAAATAGATAAAAAAAATTCAACGTTACCTAGTTATTCTATGAAATAACTAATTATAGTCCTATAAAGTGAAAAACAAACAATTTCAAAGCTCTTTTATGAATTATTGATCTTAAATAGCTAAATTCTCTCGAAAAATACATTTTATCCATGTTTCAGATGATTAATTCATAAATAATAAGGATAAGCAGACGATATAATTTACTGTTGCTGATATTGCTCAAAACAATAAGAGAATAAAAAGACTATGTTGCAGAAATATAGTTATATTTAATCATTATCAAAGAAAATACATGCTGGGAAAAAAAATGTTGCTTTATAAAAACAATGTGTAACTTTTTTCAAACACACACAAAAATGTAAGTCAACATTAATTTTTTTTATGAAATACCTTTTTTTTTATTTTTAATTATTTATTAGGGCAAGGGTTGTCGTGATGACACTTTGAATTGTTGTTCAAAACTGACTAAATGTGGCTAGAACCGGTTCAAAGAGCTTTCGAAAAAATGCCGTATTTCATACTAAAAAGATCATATAATCGTTATTCTGCAGAATACCTAGTTAAATCGTAGAATTCAATAATTATAGAAACTTTAAATAACTTGTCTATTTACTTCATGAAATGCCTAGTTATTCTGTGAAAAACGAATTTCATACTGTAACGGTAACATGTATATTTTATAAACAAGCAGATAATTTTAAGTAAACTAAATTTTATTGCCATTGATTTTTTAAACTCTCTCAAGTTATATTTCATAACATTCCATTTAATCTTTCAATCACTGCTACGATAAGCAACGATGAATCACTAATTTGATAAAACAATTACGCATTTCACAATCCCGATTTCAACAGCATCGCACACAAACCCCTTCCCTGCCACTTGTTACACCCCATCTGTTCTAGTTCCGAGTTGTCGCCAAGGTGTCGCCAATCGTTGTTTTGTGGCAACCTAATGCGTGGGAGAGATTCAGTGTCCGCTGCCAGGCAGAAAAACGACGCTCGCTTCATCCCGAACCAGGGAAATGTCAGGTGCCGTGTCACAAACAAAACGTTTGTTGTTTGCTGTGGCGATACCGGAGGATACTTTTTTTTTTTTTTTTTTGCTTTTGCGAACTGATTGCCCAGACCTGTCAAACACGTAATGGATTTCTGATAGTTGTATTTTAGTATTGTTACTTTCTACAAAGTATTTGATCCCAGGGATTGCTTAGAAATAATTGTAGCAGAAAAGATAAATATTAGCTGTATTTCTTTCATTTTATATAATTTCACTTTTGTTTTACTCCGAGTGTTTTTTTAAGTATATTTCCTATTTGTATAAAGATAATAATGCATGGCTTATATAGTCTTGATTCGTATGCATTTGAACTACTTTTTGTGGGTAACGTCTTTCGATGGTAGTAAAGAGGTTTAAAAAATAATCATTAAAGACACCATGAGGCTGCATTATTCAAATATTTTTGTTATTTTGTAAAAAAAAAAATAATATCTGTTGGCAATCATGTGCACTCACTCCCTCATCAATAGTCTGTTGCTGTTGGCAACCTCTGAAGCTAAAGAAAATTTCAAGCAAACGATTATTCTTCATTATTCACTTCTATCTTGTTCTCTATACCCTCAACCATAGTAAATCTTCGTTATTTTTCTCGAGTTTATCAATTTCAACATATTGTCTTTAAAAATCGGTTCTTTATAAAATGCTGTGATTTGAAACAAATATAGATATAAACTGCTGTTTGTAAAAAAAAATACACCATGAAAAAATCATCAGAATTAAATAAAACCTAACGCACGAACGACTTGTATTAGTACAAATTAATGACGAAATTTTCAAAGTAAAACAACAATATTAAGTGTCCGAAATCAGTATTTGGTGTAGCCACCACGCGTTGCAATAAGTGTTGCTATACGACGTGGCATGCTGTCAAACAGGTTTTGAATGTCTACTTGTGGAAGAGAATTCAATATTGCTTGCATGCGTAGCCAAAGCTCGTCTTTTGAAGCTGCAGAACGCGGATCGCGATCAAGAAAGACAGCGCTCAAACAAATGCCACACGTGCTCAATAGGCGACATATCCGGCGAATAAGCAGGTCAAAGAAGAAGTTGCATGTGCTGGGCTTACCAGAGAAGTCTCTGACAGTCTTTAAACATGTGGACGTGCATTATCCTGCTGAAGGATAGCTTCAAGGAGGCCTTGAAGGAAGGGAATGACTTCGGGCTGTAGCACTTCACGGACGTACCTTTTGCTATTGAGATAACCCTCATTTTGTGTCAAGTTGGATCGTCCATTATACGGAATCACACCCCAAACCATAACTCCATGTGTTAGGCCTCTATATCGTTTGATAAGGCATTCTGGAAGGCAGTGTTCTCCGGCATAGCGTCTAACACGAATTCTTCCATAATGGTCTCACAACTTGAAGCAAGGTTCATCTGAAAAGAGCAACTTAGTGCCAATCAACCTGCCAGGCTTTGTGCTGATGTGCCCATTGCAAACGCAGTTGTCGAAGGTTTGCCGTGAGGAGGATCCTGTATAAAGGCTCCCATGCACGCAATCCACGGTGAATCAGACGTCGATGAATTGATGAAGCCGACATTAGTACATTAGTAGCAGCAGACGAACGGGCTGCCAACTGCCTGGAGAAAGCTGTACGTTCATTCACCGCCATGCGGAGCAGGTGTAGATCGTCACGCGCTGACATCACCTTCCGTCGTCCACTTCCAGTTCTTCGAGTTGTTCGGTACTCTTCGGTCCACAGCTTCCAAGCTCGCATCACCGTGGAACTGTTCTGCTGCACACGAGCTACTGTTGCACGATAGGAAAACCCTCCTTCTCGACGGCCTATTAACCTCCTCCTTTTTAATTCCATAGGTTTTTGGGATTTCTTATTTCGTAGTGGAGGCATACCTAGGTCTCACTAAACGTTCACCACTAACAAATAATCATCAACTAATTTCAACGACCCTCAACAGACCTCTATTTATTCGCTTACAGCATCAAGTCAGACGGTGCTGCGCACGCCACGCATGCGCGTTGGCTATGAAACTTTACTATTTTACGTAACATCCTATAATTGATATTTGCTGCGAAGTTCATTTCATTCAGATGATTCATTCATGGTGTGGTTTTTTTAGAAATAGCCGTATATGTTTAAATTTTTGTGGCATTAACTGTTAACAATTCCATGAACGCAGTGATAATCTAATAGTTTTAATAAAAGTAGTCACGAAAGTCACGAATAGAGTTTTCATCAAAAAAGAATTTGTTAAAACAAGGAAATTAACATGATATACTTTCTTATATTTCATCTAATGAAATATTTTTTAATTTAGAACAAAAATAAATTAGAGACAGTTTTGTTACACACTTACCATACAAGTTCTCATTATCTACTCGTGTTTTTTCCGCATCACTTATGCGGACTTCAAATTTTCTTTCAGCACCGATGTCTACCATGTTTCTTTATATTTCAGAAAATGAAAAGTATATGGCTTCGCTTTAAAAAAAAAACACATTGCTTGTATTGAATCTTTCATTCAAGTCTGTCCTTTTGTTCAGATACAATGACGTCAGATTAATATTAGCTAATGGGCTATGGACAAGAATAACCTTGCTACTGATCCACGATGAAATAGAGGCGAAACGCGCATCTGTGAACTCCAAAATACGGATAGAATTTTTTACTAAAGTGTCAAGTGCGCGGATATTATGTAGGCACACGCACACGTATTCACCTTATCACAAAAAAGTAATATAAAAAAATTTAAGTCAATTCCCCTACTTAAATCAACATAGAAAAATTTTATTTTAGCTACTTTTTATTAACTAGTTACAACTAATATAAATATATATATACATACGACAGAATCATAACATTATAAGTGGTGATTCGTTTTTATTAATTATCATTACAGAATCATATTGTTATCCTAAGCAATCGTGTTTACACGCATTCAGTTCAACTGACTGCTTTAAATCGTGAGAAAAAAAAAACCCTTCCAGGTTTTGACACAAGTCGCCAAAACGGTCACTAAGTCGCTAAAAATGATGTCAACGTGGCTGTAGAGTTGTAATTCTTTAAATAATTAGTTAAAATCAACTAATTTTTATTAATTATAATTAAATTATTGCGTTGTCATCCAAAAGCATCATGTATATAAAATTTCAGCTCAATTGAGCGCTTTAAAATGTATTTTATTAAGGATTGAAAACTCCACCAAGATAAATAAATGAATAAATATAGAGAAAGTGTCAGCTAATAGTAGGAATTGAAAAAGGAACAATGCACCAAGAAGTTAACTAAATGGTATGAAAATAATCAGATTTGAAGTACATGTATTATACAAAGGGAAATCTTCAGGTACATGTTCACCTGCCACTGAGTAAGAAGGATCCCTTCGATGAAAACAATTATAGTCTTTTCCACGAGATTGCAAATTGAATGCTTCCCGCACAATTGCAAACGCGACTGAAGGTGTACTAGGTTATTATTGATGGCATGGCAGTCGCTGGTGACCCGGTTACATATCAGACTTTGGATATGTGTGCATCAGTAACCGAAAGTATTGATTACTTATTCTTCAAGTTCTGTCGTCGCTCACGACCGACATTTACATTTTCGATGTTGTATGGATATACTAAATGCATTCCCAAATTATCAGGGATCGTAAGATTTGATCACCCTGTTTCCATTGGTCCAGTGACATGTCATCTTTGCTATTTGCAGCTTGCTATTTTTTCTAAAATGAGTCAATTTTGACTCGTTTGTATGAAAAGACTTTTTCAATCGGTCTGTATGGCGTTCTTATAGTTGCCATCATTGAGTATCCGTACTAAAATAATCCAGACTTTGCTTTCTTAGAATCATCTCTTTAAAAAATCAGATTTTAAAAACTTTCTTTTGTACGATTTTTTCAAAATATACTCACAATTTGATTTAAACAATTAATAATTTAACATTTTTATAAAATGATTACACAAACTTTTTCTGTGTATCAAGCGTTACTATCCGAATTGTAACCGAAAATTGAAAAGTTCACCTAGAAAATCCGGATTTACGCGTTTTTCGTCTAATAGACTTTTTTGCGGATTCATTTATTCAGTCCTTTCTTTACACCAGCGTTTCTCAAACTGTGGGACACGCCCCTTTAGGGGAGGGTGTGTGATAAACGTAGGTGAGGGGCACAAGCATATTGAAAAGATGAAAGCAAAAGGTTATTTTAAAAAATTATTAATTTACTGAAAGGAAGCTAAACAAAATACAATGACATAACACAAAATAAAATACATATTTAGACTGATGAAGGCATCAGTACTGCACAATGTATTTGATAATTAAATTTAACTAAACTAAGTTGAGAACCAGTTTAATAATCACCAAGGATTCCATGGGCTTGTCATACATAATATTATATAGAGAATGTAGAACGTAATTGATAATTTGTGCGGTATATAATGAAAATCATGTTGTGTGTGTGTGTAACATTAGCCACAAAGTATATTAATATTGAACTTAATGCTTTGTTATTGTATGGAGGGGAAGGGAGGGGGTGCAATGAAAATTATGATTGAAAATTGGGTCGCAAATATTGAAAGTTTGAAAGGCACTGTGTGGTATATTTAACTGTAACCAGTTAAAGACTTAACTGTGACTGAGTGGAGGATTGTATATAAGTAACACGCAACTATGAAATTGAATCTATCGCTTATGCCTGTCCAGTATGGGGTTATGCTGCTAAAACCAATATTAATATTTTAAATACTCTGCAGAATTCATATATTAGAATGATTGTAAATGCCTGCCGCTACATGAAAAATGATCGCATAAATAAAGCTCTTAAAATCACTAGTTTTAAAGCACATATTCAAAAATTAGCTATAAATTTTTTCGATAATTTGCCAAATACTAATAATGTAAATATGTTAAATCTAAACGATTACAACTGTAACGATAATACTAAAAGGCCAAGAAGAATCCTTTTTGGATTCTTACAATCCGCCTTAGTTTTTTATCCCTGCAATAATTTTTTAATTATTGCACCCTAGTAAATTTTTAAATTTTTTTTATTTTTTTCTTTCAATATTTATTTAATCTCCACACCCAACTGGACAAGTATATATTTTTAACTTTTACCCCCATGGGCAGCCAGCCTGAGGCTAAATTCACTTCTACCTCCAATTCACTGAGAGAGCAGTCCTAAGCTCTCAGCACCGTATAAAACTTTAACTCCAAGTAGTCATCTCTAAGCCCCTCCTCCCGGATTCCATCACCACAGCCAAATCGCCGACATGTCACTCCGCAGACTGAAAAAACCAACGAAGTCAAGTCCTGCATCACAGACATCATGATATGGGATTGAGGACTGTTTATCAGTCCAGGTACCCAAAAATAGACTGTCATCCACTGTCATCCACTGAAATTGAATCTGTAATTAGTAATGTGTTGTACAGTGAAGTAGA
Organism: Trichonephila clavipes; assembly: GCA_019973935.1. Taxonomy (NCBI): domain Eukaryota; kingdom Metazoa; phylum Arthropoda; class Arachnida; order Araneae; family Nephilidae; genus Trichonephila; species Trichonephila clavipes. The sequence goes on along the minus strand of BMAU01001373.1, from coordinate 536,541 downwards.
TATATATTAAAATAATATTTAGAGGAAGTTGAATGTGCATCTAATTATAGTTTGAACTCACACAACACGATAGTTGGCGACGAGGATGGGATAAATTGGAGATTCTTTTGGATAAGGCATTGCCTGAAAACTGCTCAAGGTAAAGGAAATTTTTTTCTCTCTCTTTAATCGGAAGGAACCATGGAACAGCAAATTGCAGACTTACTCCGGCAGAATCAAGATTTGATTCGAGCGCTGCAAATTAGAGAAGATTCTCATAGTCATAAAGTAACTGTACAATTTGAAAAATTTGATGAAGAAAATGAAAATTTCGATAGTTTCATTGAAAGATTCGAAACTTACTTAGATGTACAGAATGTACCAGTAGCAAATCGAGCTAAGGTTTTTGTTTCGTCTCTTAGTGCAAAATTGTACCAGTTACTAAAGAATTTGCTTGCACCTGACATTCCTTCCGACCAAACGTTAGATAAATTAAAAGATGCACTTAAGAAACATTTGACCCCAAAACCTTTAATTATACCTTCTCGTCACAAATTTTTAAACAGAAAACAGACTGAAGGGGAAGGTATTAGTACATACATTGCCGAGCTTCGGGCTCTAGCAATGAATTGTGATTATGATAAAGATATGTTGAATATTATGTTACGCGCGACGTATTTGTAAGCGGGTTGCGGGATAAAATGGTTTTAGATCGATTATTTGAGGAAGATAATATTAATCTCGAGAAAACGCTAAATATAGCACTGGCTATGGAAAAAGCTTTTAAAGGGACAAATGATATTATGGGCCGAGCAATAAATTCAATGCAAACTTTTAAAAAACACATGGATAAAAAATCCAATTTTACAAAAAACCGAAAGAAAACTTAGATACTATTCTGGGTCGGGAATGGATCTATAAAATTCATTTAGATTGGCCGGCTATTAAAGCTTTTAGAGCAAAAACCGAACAAAATTTAAATAACCTTCTAAGAGAGTATAAGGATATATATCTTCGATGATAAATTAGGAGAAATAAACAATTATGAGGCTAAATTAAAACTCAAACATGGAGTAAAACCTATATTTTGTAGGGTTCGAACAGTACCCTTTGCTCTCAAAGGTAGAGTTGAAAACGAAATTGACAGACTTGAAAAAGAGGGTATCATAGAAAAAGTCGACAGCTCTGAATGGGCAACCCCAGTAGTCCCTGTTGTTAAATCCGATGGTAGTATAAGACTATGTGCTGATTATTCAGTAACCCTGAATCCAGATTTAATTGTTCCTCAGCATCCTTTACCAAGATTGGATGAAATTTTTGGTAGTTTAAATGGGGGAAAACAATTTACAAAATTAGATTTTAAGCATGCATATTTGCAAATGAAAGTCCATCCCGAAAGTCAGAAATTAATGACTATAAATACCCACAAGGGATTATATATTTGTAAAAGACTTATGTATGGATTAAATGGGGCACCTGCTATTTGGCAGCGCTATGTTGACGGACAATTTCAGGGTATGGATGGAGTCAAGGTCTTTATGGATGATGCTAGAATAACAGGGAGCGAGATGAAATTTCGCATTTTTATAGCTTTAGAGGAATTTTTAAGAAATGTAGAGAACACGGGCTAAAGCTTAATTTAAATAAAAGTAAGTTTTCCAAAATGAAATAAATTTTCTTGGGCATAGAATCGATTCAAAGGGTTACATAAAACTGACGAAAAGATCTCAGCCGTTGTAAATGCTCCTGTACCCCGAAATGTTCATGAGTAAAAGTTTCTTAGGGTTAGTTAATTTTACGGGAAATTTTGTGAAAATTTAGCTACTATTGCTAATCCTCTTAATAATTTAACAAGAAAAAATGTTAGATTTTTATGGTCGAAGGATTGCCAGGTTGCCTTTGAGCAAATAAAGAAGGAAAATTGTTCACCTAAAATTTTGGTGCATTATGATCCTAGCCTATATATATATATATATATATACCTTTAACTTTAGCTAGTGATGCATCTCCAGTTGGTATTGTGTGATTGTGTTCTATCACACGTATATCCAGATGGCTCTGAACGTCCGATCGCGTTCGCATCAGAACTTTATCTGGGTCGAGAAAAAATACTCCCAAATTGATAAAGAAGCTCTTTCAATAGTTTGGGCAGTAAAAAGTTTTATCTATATTTGAAAGGTAGAAGATTCACTTTGATAACAGATCACAAACCTTTGATAGCTATTTTTGGTTCAAAAGAGGTTTACCAGTGTTGGCAGCTACCCGACTTTTACATTATGCGCTCATTTTGCAGTCATTTGAGTTTGATATAATATTCCGTAAAACGATTGAACACGGAAATAGACTTTTTCTTTTTCTCGTTTACCAAAAACATCCGAAGAGCTTGAAGTTAAAGATGACATCACAATATTTCAGATGTCACAGATTGAAGCATTACCGGTTACTTCTAAGGAGTTACGACGGGAGACGAGTAAAGATATTGAGCTGGGTCCACTCTTAAGAGCCTTAAGGGAAGGTAAAGATTTGCAAGGAGGGAAGCCCAGTATACCATTGAGGATGGTTGTATTATGTACGGACAAAGGGTCTGTATTCAAGAAATTTCGGAAGAACGTTCTGGAAGAATTACATGCTGGACACTTCGGAATAGTAAAAATGAAGGCTATAGCTAGATCGTTTGTCTATTGGAAAAATATAGATAACGATATTGAAGAAGCCGCAAAAAACTGTGTCGATTGTGCTAGATATAAGGCTGATCCTCTCAGAATCTGAAGTTCATTACTGGGAATATCCCAGTATGCCCTGGGAACGTATTCATGTAGATTTTTTGCTGGACCAATTTTTGAACACGTTTTTCTGATCGTTGACGCTCATTCAAATGGTTAGAAGTATACCCTATGAAGGTAACCACAACCAAAAAACATCGAATGTCTTCGAGATAGTTTTGCAAGATTTGGATTACCTAGGGTACTTGTCAGCGATAATGGATCTCAGTTTATATCCTATGAATTTCAGCGATTTATGCATAAAAATGGAGTTAGGCACAAAACTAGTGCACCTTTCAAGCCTTCTAGTAATGGACAAGCAGAACATTATGTTGCTACTTTAAAGCAATCATTAAGAGCTATGCATAAATACGAAGGTACTATACAGCAGAAATTAAGTACATATACTTTAATACATATATATTAAGTTTATACTTTTTGTGTAAGACTATCGTTGATTGTTATCGATGTGTGTAGTTTGAAAGAATTAAATCCATGCCCTTAAAAAATTTTAAAGCTTCACGGAGAGCTCCATTCTGCGAAGCACGTGAAACTTCCCGTTCAGTTAAGTTCACCGTTTCATCTTAAGGAAATAAAACCAGAATGCTGTGCATGCATTTAGAGTACATCTAGCCTCCCTGAAAGGGAAAGTAAAAGAAAGGGGAAAAAAGTTGCAAACAAGTCTATTTTAATAGACCGTAAAGGGAAAGGGGAATTTCCCAGGAGAAAAAAAAGGCTTACTCAAGTATGGCTAAAAAACTGTATTCTTTACTTAACAATAATATGTTTGAATTAATATTTTTATAAAAATTAAACCAGTATTTTATTTTCCTAAATCAGAAGTAAATTAATTTTTTAATTATATAATCGTGCATTGTGTGTTCACTTTCTTGTAGATGGAACTATGCTTGTTGTTAAGGTCATTTCTTAAGCAAATAGCTTTTAATTCCAAGCAAACGGTATGCAACAATTAATTCGTAAATGAAATTAGTGAGGGATTGGTCTCTTTTTTGATGGGGAAGGGGAGTAGAATAGAATTAGAAAAATGAAGGTTTAATGAAAATACACATAAAGATCCCCAGGAAGAGCTGACGTCAAGACGATAAAAAAATTTCTCAGAGAAATAAAAATAATGCATTCGAAAAAGCCCATGCAGCGCCGGGCCATACAATTAGTTTTTTTAATACTTCAATCACTTATAAGAGAAAAAAAAAAGATTGATAACTTAGGAAATCGGACCAAAATAAAATGTGTGGCTGAAACGGTAATCTCATTTAGCACGAAATATTGAAACTAATTTCTAAAAAATATAATAATTTAAACTGTAATATTTCTTTTTAAGAGAAATCGTCATTGTAACATAAAACTTACTACTTCAAATACAAAAAGTAATTCTGTCAGTTCTAAAAAGAATGTCGTGATGTCAACTGAAGAAATAAATATGAATTTCATAAATGAAAAATAGGAATCACATGTTCACAGTGTCTAGGACTGATACCACAAATGATTGCTTAAAAAAACGCAATCACACCGCAAGTTATTTAACTGCATGTCAAACGGATCAGGCTTTATGTACTTCAGAATGACAATTTTTTCCGAAAATGTCAACAAATAGAATCTCATATTATAATAGATCTTCATGTAGGGTGTACAGTTGGAAGTAAGTAGGAAACTCTTTTTGTGAGGAACTTCCCCAAAAGTTAACAAAATGTGAAAGGAGATTCTGAATTTTTTATATTGATATTCATAATGAAGTGGGGGTATTTGTACTTTGCACGATCATAAAAATCTTTAATACATAAAGCCGCTGGAAATGTGATGTTTTCGACCGATGCTAAATCGTTGATATTTGCTCAGCTGAAAATCTACGTTTTTGTCCAATAATTCCTCGAATTTATCGTTAATTACTGGATAAAATTTTAATTTCGGTCAAAAAATTTTTTACGCGTTAGACAATCTTCTTTTTGGTATCAACTATTTCTACAAATGTCTAATATCTGGTATTTTAAACTCTTTTTTCGAAAACACTAGCTTTTTTAATCATTACATACCTTAATTAGACAGAAACATATCTATATTAGTACGAAGTAAGTCCTTCTATAGCAGATGGCCTCTTCAAGTCTTGGTAGTAGCTCCACTATTGCAACGCACATGTTCTTCGTCATCATGGAACCACACTTCTATAGCACTTTTATCATTTGTTCTGTTGTCGTGCAACTTATCTTAGATAAACGATTCTTGAGAATATGTCATAAAAACTTTCAAATAAGATTTAGGTCTGGTGAATTACCAGGCCAATTAAGCGCTTTTAATTTATTTCCTCGCATAAATGTGTGGACCAATATCGAATCGGAACAAGGCAAATCATGTTGAAATGTTCCGTCAAACGTTTCCACGGAAGATACAATTCTATGTATTTGACATAATTCATCGTGCCTGTAAAAGGAACTAAGCTTTCAATACCATTTGTTGTGAAAACTCCCGAAAACATCTGTTTAGAGGAGTGTTTTACAGTTGTGAAAATCACCTTGGATCTCACTTTGAGAACGAGAATAAATTGGAGTCAGATAAGAGCCAGTAGCCATTTTTATGAATAACTTTCTTTATTTGGTTATCTTTTCCAAATAGAATCAAAGACTTATTAACAAATATATCTAGATAGTTATATGAGGTTTAAAAAGGGACTTTCCTTTAAATAAACTTAAATATTTAATGATCCAATTAATTAACAATTAGAATATCGATCACGCAGAGATTACCGCGATAAGAGATCCCAGATTTATATTCAATAATGTTCCTATTGAACATTTAACTTTAATCCCACTCCTAATATAAAACTTTAACGAGACTTTAAATATATAAATCAATATTTACCACACTGTGCAGCTCAGCTCTTCCTGAGATTTATCCACCTAGAAATCTAACTTCACCGTTATACCTTCCTGCTTCAATCTCTCTCCTACTGCTTTTTGCTTTACTATTCCGTTTGACTTAAATACTTTATCTAATCTGCATATATATAACAAGGAATCTTGTCCTCTTTTTGGAGCTGATTGGAAATAGGTAGGGGAATTAAATTTCCCTAAAAGAGACGACTCAGAAGGTTAGTGATAAAGTTCCGTATAGGTTTGTCACACAGTCTATTGGGTAAGATCTGGCAGCAGAGTTTCAACTTCACTTCGTCTAACAACATTTGATTTGTATTCCTGGATAAATTAATGTTTCATGACTAAAAACCACCTTCCGTTAGATGTCCACGATCGGTATTTGTAGCCTAATTTAATAGTTTTTTTATCGTTTTCTGAGTTAGAAATTGTTTTTTTCTTGGTATTCATACCTTACGATGATTAACTTCCAGAACACCTTTTTGTACAGTTGAAGTTTTCACTTCACCACCATAACCAAATAAATCTCTTCGAAGGTCTGTGCTTGTCTTACTTTGATTTGTTTTGCTATTTCTTATTAGAATATTATCATTTCTTGGAGTAATTTTCCGTCTGAGCCCACATTTTCCTCAAGAATCTAGAAGTGTTCTTAAAATTCTTGAAACACTTGAATTGCCACCCTCTAAGATATATCGTAGTTATATCTCTCACAGTCATAGAAGTGTGTTCATTAAGAGCGATTATTTTAGAACGTTTCCTCAGAGTATCCATATTTAAACAAAAAAAAGTAATACGTGTTACGAGGAACGCAAAATAATCACCAGCTACCACACTGAAAAGCTTACAACTGAACCACTAATATACTAAAACTAATCAAACAAGTAAATTATAGTCGAAGTCGATCCACTACATGAATTCTGAGCAGATATAACCGGTTTGAAGTGGTTCGAGACAGAAGTGGTACTCACATACCAACTTAGACAAGAAAAAAAACTGAATGACCCAATTAATTCGAATAGTATACAAACAGTGTGTGTGTGTGTGTGTGAAATGTCAATATTACTCTCAAAATAAATATACATAGTGGTTTCTTCTATCACTATTTTCAATTATTTTGTCAACCATCTGTGTTATGTCTATGTATTTTTCTGAGATGTATGTACAAAATATTTCTCAGAAAATATGAGATACAATCATACCTCGATTTAATGTAGTTGCTCAATTTCGGAAAAAGTTCGTTATATGGAAAATTCGTTATACAGAGGTTCATCTTTTAAAATACTTTATACGCCACATGAAACAAATTACAAATTCTTAAACACTATATATATTAAAAAAGTAATTATTCACAACTTTTTAAAATTAATATATGTTTATTTGAAATATCTTAGCCATCAAAAAGAAAGAAAGAAAGAAAAACTGCAAGGAAAACAAGGAAAAAGAATGTCGAAGAATTCACTGTATTTTCAATATTAAGAAAATAATTTTATACTAAAATTAATAAATATTAAGAACATTTTATAATTTAAAGCATACAAGTAATATTAAACATACATTATTTTATAATTAGAACACGGGTACTCCACTGAGGGTGAAAGAGGTCTTCGAAGATGTTTCTAGTGAACTGGGCAGTGGGGATAAAGAGTTGCACTTCTTGGATGAAACGTCCAGAACTCTATTGCTCTAGGCGATTTAATATCTAATAAAACCAGATCAAGATTTATGATCACCATAAAATGTATTAAAGAGAGAATAACTTGAATTTTTTTTCAGAAATACTTTAAAAAAATGGAGAACAAAAATGGAATCACAAAAGAAAACGTTCGTTCTATAGAAAATGCACTTCGCTACAGAGAGGTTGTTCTACGAAGAAAATCGTGAAATGTCCAAGGTTCCATGAAAAAGTTCGCTACATAGAAAAATTCGCAATATAGAGGTTTGACTGTATTTTCAAATGCTTATTCAGTAAAAGACATTGGCATATGCTTTGAAGTATGACAAATAAAATATTTAATTTTCTTTTATTCTCGACATCTAGTTAATTGCTATGTTTTTATGTATCTCGAATAAAAAAGGTTGCATGGCATGTGAGAATGGACTGTGAGACTCAATGGAAGTTTATTTTGTTGAAAACTCACAAAATCCTTTCTCCACGATAGACGCGGGGATTGGATTTATCATCATTTGAACAGGTGATTCGTGTTCTGTTTTAATCATTTTTCGAAACTCGTTGGATTTTGTTTGTCAAATTCTATAAAATACGTTATCCTTCACACGAACAATTATAAGAGGAAGAAGAAAACAAAACAAAAATATACGATAAAGAAAAAATGGAGATAAAAGAACAGGTTATAAATAATATAAGGTTTTAAATCAGATTAAAATATTAAACAATATCCGGAAAAATAAATTGAACTTGGCCGTTTATAAACTTGCTTATTTATATTTTTAATGTTTTCTAATTTCTTACTTTAAAAACAAATAGAATTTACAGATATTTAACACAAAATATGCAACATAAACTTTTCATTTAATCAATAATAAACATTATTATTGATAAAAGGGTACTACAGTAATGAAATAACATCAAACATAATTTTAATGAGCCTGTTAAGAATAATTCTGACAAAATAATAGATTGCTGTTATGTATCTTCAAAGAAAACAAGTTATTTTAAATTTTAATGCAGTTTTTCATCGAAATTTTCAACTGTTGAAATAAATTAGAAATAATTATTTCTTTTTAAACATGTTTGCATTTGTGTACTTTAATTAAGTTGCATCAGGCATAAATATAAATTTCAATAACACATTTGAAAATGTTCCACAAAATTTTATTTTTAAGAACATGGATTTTTTTTGGTAAAGAAAGTAATCTAAATAAATAGTGATAAAATATATTTAATATTTTTATACATAAAAATATTTATCGTGTTACGTAAATATATACTTTCATGTATTAGTAGTTACACATAAATATTCATAATTAAGTAATTTGTTATTTTTAAGCAAATTAATATATAATCATACTTTTAAATTTTCAGGATTATATACTTTCTTATAATATATATATATATACATATATATATATATATATATATATATATATATATATATATATATATTTTAAAATATATATTGATTTTAAAAGGAGAATACACATTTAAAATTAATAGAATTTGATGACATAAAATGACCGTGGTGGCCAAGTGGTCATGGTTGTGAACTTGTGGTCAACGCTGTATCTAGCGAGTCATGTGATCGAGTTCTATTACCAACGTAAGACCAAACGTATACATATACCGTTAAAACTGATGCTTCTCATACTTTCAACATTTGTGACCCAATTTTCATTCGTTATTTTCATAGCACTCGTCCCTCCCCCATACAATAACAATGTATTGAATATGTGACGTTCTTCTTTCGAAACGAGTTTCACTCTTTCAGGACAATACTAGACAGAGTTTTAGGTGCACGTGCAGCTGGGGTTCATTATCACTTATTTAGCGTCTGGACTTTGGTGCTAGTTAGACTAGGCAAACATTTGTTTGACCATTCTACTGTGGACAAGATGGCTTCCGAGGCAGTTGACTGTCGCCATACATACACAATGGCGAATTGTCCTCAAAGGCGGTAAAACGACGACAGTGGGCCGAAGGAGTTCGGCCGGTGGAGCATGTGTCGGACACCTGCTGGTTTGTGAAGAAACCGGGTGAGTGGACGATTGGCGGATTATGGACCAATGGGCTCTAATGAGTTGAGGTTCAAGGATCGACTCATATGGGCCCACCAATGAGAAAACGTGAGGGGGGAGAAATGGACTGCCCCTGATGTTTTAAAAGGCTGTAAAAACCGAGAGAAAGAAAAAAGGAGAGAATAAGAAAATGAGAAAAAGAGAGCTCAAAAAGACGAGGGCTGGTCGTTTTAGGAAGCGGAGAGGAGAATCCCAGAGTTTTTTGTTCCGTGATGCTGACCAGGAATCCAAAACGCGAATGAGAAACAACGCCTTGCGGACTGGACCGAGACAAGCTGTGGAGTGAGCGACTTCAAAACGGGGCTACCATACTGGCTAGGCACGGAAACTATTAACTTCACACTCTAACTTAAAACGATTATCCTATTGGAGAAAAAAATTAAAAGTATTTTTTTACTCCCAAAACCTTGCTGTGATGTATTATTTTCACGCTACCTTCTGACGACGTTACAAATAATGTATTCTTCATATAATAATGTAATAACTATGCACTTCAAGTAATATAATAATATCACTATATTATTATATTATATAATAATAATGTACTTCAACGCTAAAACCTGTAACGTAATCCTAATTATTAGCCGTACAAATTATCAAGATAAATATTTAATTTTGTATAAAGCATGCCCATAGGAGTCACTAATAATTATTCAACTTGTTCTTAACGTAGTACAGATGAAAAATACATTGAGCAGTACTCATACGTTTACAAGTGTATTATATTAGTGTAAATTTGTATTTTATTTTTTGTTATGTCAGAATGCATTTTGTTCTGCTTCCTTTCAGTAAATTACTAGTTTTTTTAAAAAATAATCCTTTATTGTTGAATTTTGGATACGCTGGCACCCCCCACGGAATTTTATCCCACCTCCCTAGGGGGCGCCTCACAGTTTGAGAAACGCTGCTTTAAAGCACATTAAACTTCTTGAGGCTTCAAGCCCTCAGTGAACGCGTATGAAAGTTTAGGGAATGGGTGTTCACGTCACTTGATTGGGATTGAAAATTAGGTCCATTGTGTCAATATTCCTCCCGCTGCTTTCTTCTCTTACGTTAATAAAGAAACAATTGATAATATAAAAACAGAATATCCATTAACACATTTTATTCATATTTTGGTTCACGGATATTAATTTAAGGGCAGTATTAAGTTCGCAATACAGAGACTACTGGTGAAGGACCGTGTAATTTTAAATCAGAGTCAAGTGAGGAAGTCTAAACGCGAGTGCCAGCAACAAACTCTCCAAACTTATACACTACGCCGACGAGAGAATTTTCAGCCACGACAGTTTTAACATGTATCAGCCTCTCTACACAATGACTCCTTAGAGGCACTAGGCTCGATTTCATGACAAGCTGGCCACGAGTATATGACCATAACCATTAGACCACCTTCACTATGAAGATTAGTTTAAGTGAATGAAATGAGATATACAGGTGATTCATTAGATCAACAAGAGTACAGAGACGATTCGGAATCACATAGGAATGCAAGGTCGCTAATGCCGTAGCTGCGAGCTATGGTGCAAAGAAGCAGAAAAAAGGTCTGAAAGTGCACCACATTAGTGGGACAGAAAACATTTCACTGAAAGGTTGTACTACAACGGGTGTTCTAAATTACAACCAGGAAACATCTGGGAGGCATGACAGCACACTGCATGGAACTCTGTACCTTCTGGAAGGTTCCTGGCATGTCACATATTCTCCTGGCAATTACAAATATTTGAGCGATGAAGCTCTTAGGTGAAGAAACGGGTGTGTCGAACACCAAAAAGAACCAGTTAACTTTTTAAAGAACTAATCCCTCGTAAACTTCTGTTAGCACTAGGGAAGATCATGTGAAGGGAAACACCCATGTTCTGGTAACGTTCCTGCTACAACTGCCGAATGGCATGTCCGTTAAAATCCGCAACTCCATATACTATCAGCATGTCGACGCTTGAATACGAATTCATTCTACTATCTCGTGAAACGAATCGCAAATGACGACTTCCAGCAGGATCTGTGTTCACGAAATCATCCGTTCAGCGCCAACTACAGCAAGACTACCAGGAGGAATCTTTCAGAACATCAGGAATTTTATGCAGTGTCTCTGTCAGGCATGCCAGATGACTTCTGTTTGTAATTTTGAATACTTGTTGTAGTCCAAGCATTAAATAAAATATTTTCTGTCCCATTATATAATGTGTTACTGTTCCTGTTCTTTTTTCTCTTTGCACCATTGCTCGCAACTCCGGCATTTGCGACCCTGAGTTCACATTTGATCTCGAATGGTCTTTCTACCCCTTACACCCCCTGCAAGTTTTTCGTTCTTGACAAACTTTCAGTATGTGTAAGAGAAAATGTATAGAAAATTCCCCCTGTGTAGAAAATTCTTTTTCATTACAATTAGAAAATTTAACTTCTTTTCTTAATGAACATATTATTTATAATATTTTACATTATGGTTATATTTAGTTACATATGAGAACTTGCAGTTTTTTTTTTTTTTTTTTTTTTTTTTACAAATAATATCAAAAAGTCTATTTACTCAGATGTTTGTTTTGTGTACCTTTTAAAAAATATATATACTTAAAAAAAAAACTTAGAAGTCTTAAATTGAAACTGACAGGTCATTATATATATATATATATATATATATATATGTTTAAAAATACTTGTTGATATAAAAGCAAATTATTCCCATTTTTATTTGAATTAATTTGAAACACTTTTCTCCGCTTTAAATTAAATTATAAGAATGATAAAGAATAACTAATATTAAATTTGTATTAATAAAATTTGTTTATATACATGTGGTAACAGTAGTACAGCTCCACACAAACATCAAAAATGAGAATTAAGGATCAAATTTTAGAAACATGGAAATGTATTTCCTTTTCACTGTAATCACATGCGTAATTCTCTAATGCCATTCAGAATGTAAAGTTGCTTATGATATTTTTTTTAACTTTCTTTTGACTAATGTAGAGCTTTCTTTAATCAGTGTAATTAAAGTTCAGTAGTTATTATTTTACTTTAAATATTTTAACTAAGAATATCTTTTCAGCATTTTCAGAAAATTTTTAGACACCAAAAAACTTTGGCTTAAATATAACTTAATTAATTTAAATTACTTAAAAGTTATTCTATATTTATTTCTTTTTACTTTCACATAAGACTTATTTTTAAATGGTTTAATTAATTAAGACTTTAACAACATACAACGTTTCCTTCCGTTTGGCATTTAAAGGAGCGAATCGCGAATAATTATCCACTAGGATTGGATTTTCAAATTTTAACTATAGAAATATTATCTTAATTAACTATATTTTTAATGCAATCCTCAGCGATTTCTATGTTACCTCTTTAATTTAAAGAATAACAAATTTATTTAACAAAGAAGTGAGATATACACAACATTTATTCGAGAACTTCAGTTTAGATCGTAATAACAAGAGGAGAAAAAAACCATTTTTCCAAAATCTTTGAATGCAATATCGTATTTCACAGCACACAGTGGATCTTTTCTGCACCAGTTTCTTTGGAACACCCTTTCGGAGGAGGAAAACATTCGATTTGCTTCCCCCAACAGAAGAATAAACAAAGATGGATCGATCGAAAAGGGGAATGTTGTAACTTGTTGACTCGTAAATCCTCGAGCGCTATTTAATGAGAAACTTCGCTATTAACAGTAATGAAAAAATATAAGACGTCGCCGACAACTAATCTCACCGACTATCCAACTAATTATCTGTTTTTATGTAAGGCACATATCATGTAGTAAGAGGGGATTCTAGATTATTATATTACTTTCTTAAGAAAAGGAATGCCAGATTAATTTCATGTTTTCATATGTCAATTATTAATTATATTTGTCTGAATAAAATCGTTTGCTATTTTATAATAACAATTTACGAGACTAATTTGTAAAAATAATTGAATAAAACACGAGTGGATCTGAAATGAATTAATTATTGTTGGAAATAAACCTTAAACCTGTTTTTACCTCAATTTTCTATCTCAACCTAGAATTTCCGCTTGGTGAAGTAATCCGCTTTATAATGTTAAGGAGAAATGAAAAACGTTGTATTTCCTTCCCTTGAAAAAACTTTTCGTTAAAAAAAAAAGTTGGTTTTTGTGAAGTTTAGACAACATTTTTTTTAGGTATTGCTAGTTATTTATTAGTTTAAATTGGTATTAATTCCTAAAAAAAGTCTTTATAATATTTTTTAGTTGGATATTTTTTAACAAAATACTCCAAATGTGTTCAAATACTTTAAAATAGTTTCGCCATAAACAAGCAAGTGATCTTGTTAGAGGACTTACACAAATTCAAATAACAAGACCAATAGACAAAGACAATACCAAAAGAAATAAATCATATTTTTAGTAATTAAGTTACTAAATGGATTCATTTCCGTTTAAATGATAATGTAACCATTTCATATAGCAGAAACAATAGTAATGTACTCTTTCTCGGTGGTTTTTTTTTAATAATGTTTATCTATATTTGAGAATATTTAATTATTGTTATTTATCTTCCGGCGTATAACTTACCTATACTTGCAAGCATTTTTAAATTTTAAGTGTATTCACCATATAACCCTCAACTTTTGTTACAAAGAAACTTGAAAGGGATATATGTGTAATGCTTATATATTTTGAATTTTAAATATAGTGTGTGTGAGGAGATAATAAAAAAAGCATAGAATGAAATTTAACCTGAAAAAAAGTTATTTACAAAATGCAGTATAACTAATAATCTAAATATAATGGAAGATGAGTATTTATTGATGGATCAGTGATGGAGATAGAAACAGAATTTGGTGATGTGCCTGATGATATAGCGAAAGACGAATTTGATGAACTTTTAAAAGTTATGCAATAATGAAAGTTCATTACTTTTAAATAAACATTTAAATATATAGATGGAGGTGTGTACGTTTTAGACTCATCATTTATTCTTAAAGAATTTATAATTATTATTATTATTAGACATTATTAAGAAGTATCCTCTGTTCACTTAACTGTGGACCGACCCCCATCGAACAAATTATACAACTGTTCATACTCATTACTGAAATTGTAAAACTGTATTTTACAAGTATTATGCAATTTTATTTTATTTTCTATGAAGTGTAAGCAGGGAAAATTAAATTTGAGAATTCTTCATCTCCTCCTTTTTTCAGTTAAATTCAATATTAATGACTATACCTTATGCATAGATAAATTTATCACAGCATCACGAGATTTACATAGAGAGAGATTATTTTTTTATTTATAAATTGTCTTTGCAGTTATTGATGTCTTGGTCTTATGGCAGAACGTTAGTAAAGAAGCATCAGGGACATTCTATCCTTACATTTTGTTATCGTTTTCACACACAGTTGACTACAGCCTTCTTTATGATCTATGCAGTTATAGTTCACTTGTGTTCTTGTCAATATTATTGAATGATGGTATCTCTGTCACCTAAATGTCGAGCAATGCTGCAATTTGGCCATTAAATTTCATTTAACCCAATTGCACGTCATATAGTTCGCGATTTCGTCAGCAAGGCATTGATATAGTCCATGTAGATCGATGGAATCACATTCGCATGTAAATTATACCTTAGTTTTGAATTATACTTTGTCTTTTTACACACACCTTTTACAAACTCCGTTACAATGTGCACGGAGCTTCATCTTGTCAATCATATTCGCCCTCAAAAGTTAATATTTTGCATACTGTAACGAACTCCAGACCCGTTCTGAAACTCTAGGTGGTAACGCGGACTGATTCGAAGCACTGCGCATGCGCGAGTGCCACGTCATAGTCGATCAGTGATTACCTCTCAACAAGAGTGGTCGATTTTTTGGGGGCTCCGCCAGCGAGCGTAGAGTGGAGATTTGGATTTAGCGATTACCTCTCAACGAGAGAGGCCAAGCTTTTTTGTGTTCCATCCGTGATCGTAGTGTGGAAATTTGGAGAGAGTGAATTCCTCTTGGCGAGAAAGATTGCAATTTTTGGTTGGAGACCACACCGACTTACTTTATTTCTCTACAAATGTCATGAACTCATACTATTTAAAATTTTTACTTAAAACGGGTAAATACTGTAAATTTTTTGTGTCTGTGAACTGTCATGTGTGTTTGAAAATAAACCTTCAAAATACCAATCAAGTTTCCTCACTTGCATGGTTAGGACAATACAATACACTATTGCATGCACGACATCCCATTCGGATTTCTTTGATATATATATATATATATATATATATATATATATATATATATATATATATATATATATATATATATATATATATATATATATATATATATATATATATATATATATATATATATATAAGTCACTTTTTACGTTAAAGAATACATAATTTTGTGATGGGCTCATCGCGCTTTCTATTAATTATCCTCTTGGGTTCTTTGGGGCCGAAAAAGGCAAATTATTTCCAATCAAATCCAGAAGCGAAAAGCGATTATGCAAATTAGGAACCTTTAAATAGCAGAAGTTTTGCGTAAGCGCGGGGGCTTTTTGGGAAGTGATTATGCTAGTCTGAGTTTAAGCGCGTAAGCTGAAGTGAGCCGATATTCCAGAGTTCAAGTCAAGGGGATACCATTCCACGCAAGATAAAGAAACAAGATTGAGAGTGTTGCTGCTACCTACGATATAGAGGTAGGACCGTTCTACTAAATATTAGGAATTGTGTATAAACATAGGTTAGGAGTAAGCGGTAAAGTAATTATAGTGGTCAGGATCGCGCTTATTTGGTAATACGTATTGTGTGTTTCTTTACCTCAGATCCTCCAAGTTAAAATATAAATATTACCTTTGTATAGTGTTTAAGTTAAGGTCTTAATAAAGAGATATTAAGATTATGGCAACGCCTGGTTCTTCTTTCACTCCCACACACCTACGTCACGAAGATAACTTAAAAGTAAGACATCACCCACGGGCTAATGCTTTACAATTTAAATATACTCATTAATATAAATCCTATTAATTAATGGTTTCTTGGAATTATGAAAAAAATTCTTCGAATTAACGAAGAATATTTCGCGTGTTATATATCCTCAAGATTTACATTTATGAAAGCAAGCTAAACTAGGGAAGGGGTGGGCAACTTGTTTTAGCTCGCAGGCCACATTATAAGAGGGAATGATGCTGGAGGGCTGCACCTTTTTAAAATGATTGCGTCCATTATAAAAAACCTTAAAATTGAGTTAAATAAAATCGAGGCAGTTTTATCCAATGTATTCGTTGCGCTAATAGCATATTCTCTACAGCTGTAAACACATTAAATTTTAGAATCAGCTTATTGAGATAAATGTACCTTGTCACACTCACCTCACATTTTTTTTCTTTTGAAATGAGAGGTGAAATTGCTTTTTGAAATTCTCATCCCAGCTTGCAAGTTTATGTCAGCCAACTTACATTTATATTTACTTCTGTTGATCTCCATGCAAGAAAAACGTTACTCACAAACGTATGTTGATTAAAACATAAAGAACAATTTTTCCCCAAATTTTTTAATGCATTGAAATTTTTCAGCTGACAAAGAGATTTGTTCATGTCAGCGCTATAGCAATATAAACATTTTCTTCGAAATTTATTTGTGACACACATAGACAGAGAAAAACTCCGAAAATTTAACTGTGCCTTAATTAACACATAGATGCAATATCTCCAATTCCCAGCATAAATTTATAATTTATCTTAACTCTATTTTTTTAATATTTCTTTTAATATGTTCTGTAGACACTGTTACCGATTATTTTTTATAAACAGATGATCTGATGATCGAAAACTGAATTTTAATGCCATTTTTTATTTCATTTTCATCAAATGAAGCTTTGTGTAATTTCTGGTAATCATTATTATAATATCTTGACTTAATGTATCTGACTAGGTTGAAAAAGTGCTTTTTAGGTGTTTGATGTTTGGGTCATTAGGGAAAAAAGAAATTAATTATTGAGAAAGAAAAACTAATACATTGTAATACTAGAGGGTTTCTTAAGTTCTTTTTACAGCTTTTACTTTATTAAAAAAAACTAATAAAATATTTTTTTAAATTCGTTTTTTAAAGAATGAACTTGTCATGAGAGATAATTTGTGCACGAAAAACGGGATATCTTTAAACAATCCAAACAAATGCAATGGAATTAAGAACATATATGCTATGGGCCCTTCAGAGTGTAACAAACAGCAGGTTTTATGATAGCTACATTTAATCACATTTTACATCAATTTTTAGCTTAGAACATGCAGTAATTTTAACAAAAAATCATGATCAATTTTTTTTAAAAAAATGCTAATAAAATATTTATTTCTTAAAATATTTTTTATCCTGCGGTTTATTACTGAGGACTCTTTAGAGGGATCAAGAAGTATATCAATGACGTTAAAATTGCGTAATGTGCAATTTGTTTTTATTTATCTTGTTTTTCTTAAATTAAAAAAAATTTGGTAAATTTTCTTAAAAATATTTTTTTTTCAAAAAAAAGGGCGATACATGTTAGTTATTTAATAGTTATGACTTTTTAAGCCTATTTATGTTCTTTAAAACAATAAAATTATTCAGAAAATCAATTTTTGAAAAATTTATCTCCGAACCTAGTCAGATACCTTAAGTAATTTGTAAGAATCGTTTGCCTTTTGAAACTCTAATTTGTGCTTACGTTAAAATATCGTCTGTAAATTAGAAAACTTCAAACTGATTTCATCAAAAGCTTTAACACATACATTTATATTCTCGTATCTTAAATTGATATATAATTTTAAAAAAAATTAAGATTTGTTGAATATGGAATTTTATTTTATTTTTATAAATTCATTGTAATTCTAATCCATTAAAAACATTGTGTTTATAATAAATAGCAAGAGGATAAAAAAGATAATATATTCTATTTTCATGATTCTTAGAAAGGAAGAAAAAATAATCATAAACAAAACGTCTGTATGAAATTCAGGAAAATAAATGCATCTATTAAAATTAATATAATTTACAGTAATTCATTCAGCTAGTTTTTTAGTACTTAAAACATTTTTGTGTGTAATAAAATAAAGACAGTTTACTTTTAATCGTATACGAATTTTTAAATCTTTTTTTTAAAATAATTATACATATTTCAATTTTGCCTCTAGAACCAATTTTTGTATCGAAGTTAAAAGTATTAAAATAAAGTTTTTAAGTACTAATAACAGTTTTAAAAAAGGAATATGGCCTTTAAGAATTCATACGGTTTGGGTATATATACAATTACAAGTTTTCGGTTCATTAATACAGAAAATCCGCAAACAGTTAATTTTTGTAAAGTAATGATGTTTTTCTCTCTTAGAAAAAACCCATAAATAATAAATATTTACTTAGAAAGCAAATTTTTCTATTTACATACTGAAACATTTTAAATATTTTTTCAGTTTCAGACATTTTTTGATGTAATCAGAGCAGTTTTTCTTTATGTATCAGTCAAAAAATGGTAAGTTAAAAATGCGTAGTTAATCGTAAAATGAGGTACTATTAATCATAGAAAATCACTAATTTGTAATTTTTCGTAACGATATGTAACTTAAAACTTTCAAATGTATGATCAATCAACGCACAATTAGTCATGAAAATTTTGCGGTTTAAATCTACTTTTTTTTTTAAAATAAGATGTTTCTATTCAACATGAAGCATCCATGGAAGCAAGTATAAAAATCCAGGAAAGCACCATTCACAATTTACACAATCGCAGCACATGTCAATTCATCTCTGTTGTCAAAATATCGTATGACAGGAAAGGATCTCTCAGTCGTTTGGTAAAATAGACTCTGAAGTATATTTTAGATCAGCGATCGTCAAACATTTTGGCCTCACGGACCAGTAAATTCATAAATTAAATCCCCCGAACCATTAATAGGATTTTTAAGTGTTAAATATATTTATAAAAAAATGTGTTCTAAGAACGCATAAAATGTACCTAGTTAATAAAATTAAATTATCAATTGTAACTAAATTGCGAAAGCTTTATTAATAAACCATAATGAAATAAACAAAAACTGTAAAGACAAAACAATTAAAAAATGGTTTAAGTATATCAGACTTTTAGCATTATACATTCCTAGTGTGATGAATGTTCCTGTTAGCTTGAAATAAGATTATGTATATTTGGATCCAATTTTGTTGCTGCATTAATATTTCAAGCTGAGATCGGTACCGTGTTTTGAGAGCTGTGACAGATGAAAAAAGGCCTTTTCACACATAAATAGGTTGTGGAGAATTGAATCAGAATTTTCATTGCCTGTTCACTAAGAAAAGGGTATTTTTTTTATATGGAAAGCCAAAACTGAGATTTTGATAAGGATAAATGAAATTTAAATTTGATTGATGAGTGAGTGAATATTAACGTCACACTGTTCAGCTACACGAGGGCTTTTAGCGACGAACCACGTAATTTTAACCATTGTCAAGTGACGTGGACGACACCTGAGCTGGCAGCCCCCTCTCCTAATTTAAATTTGAAAGTTTCGTCGGATAATAGGTTGATGAGTATTTCTTTAAGATGCATGCTTAAATTATTATCCTGACATTTCACTGAAAACGGATACATTATCCACATATTACCATGTCGGAACGACTTTTTTATATTGGCGTTATTCTTTGAAACAGCGTTTTTATAACTTTCACGAAGTATTATGATAATTTTTATTATGCTTTAATGCAAGTTAAAATATAATTTAACGTGATGAGTAAGTATATCCCTCACATTTTTCTGGGGACCAGAGAAATTTTCTTGTGGACCACTAGTGGTCCACGGACCATCGCTTTGGCGACCTCTGATTTAGTGACTCTAAAGGTGTCACTCCAAATAACCATTCTAGATCCTTCTAGATTTGTCTCGGGGCAGCTATGACTGTAGCTAATTTTGGTGATTTGGCTTTACTTTGCGTTCAAATATGCAGCAATTTCTGTCGCAAAGGCTAGCATTCAGCATTGTTCACGGTATGTTGTAAACCGTCTTTCCTCCAGCAATACCTTTTCGGCTGGTCGATGTAGTAGTTAGGAGAGGGGGTGCCAGCTCATGTTTCGTCTACGGCACTTGACCATGGTTCAAAAATACGTGTCAGTCGCCAAAAGCCCTCCTGTAGCTGAACAGTGCGACGTTAATATTCACTCACTCACTCACCTCTTCGGCTGGAAAGTGAAAGAAGTCTAAGTTTTTTGTAACTATGCTTTTGTCAATTTTCTTTAAAGGGAAATTTTGTGTAACGTAAAGTAAATTTGCAAATTTTTCAACATAATTCTTCCTGGAAAACGTAATTTAAAATATTAAAAAAGTTGTTTCATATGATAAACTAATTTTAATCATTATTCTCAACATTTTTATAGCTAGAAAAGTATGAGCTAGTACAAGAAATTTCAATTTATGCACCTCTATTTATACAAGCTCGATATTCATTATAACCTTTGCACTTTGTTTTCTCTCGAAATGCAAATGATTTTAAATTTTAAATAACAATCGATATCTTCTTTCAGTCAAATTGTATTAAAATTGTTTTCTTTCAATAAAATTCGAAGTGTGTCTTCTATTTCGATAAACCGAGATAAAAACGGAGCTGAGATTATTTAATGTCAGATAAAAATGAGCCTAATACATATATTTTAATACCATTATTTTTATTTCAAAAATGAATTCATAATATTCCAACGATTTGCAAAAATAGGTTTAGATATAAGCATGAAAAAGGAATATTAAATTTTTAATAGAACGAATTTAGAATACAGTCTATCCTAAATATTTTTTTTGGTTTGACAAAAGTATCCATTTTTATGTCTGGAGATTAGAATTTGAAAGGGAAACCAAAAACTCAATTTCATGCAGAAAAAAATGGTTCTTTGAAATTTAAACTATATGAATGAAAAATATATTTTAAAAAAAGCCTTCCAATTCAATTTTAACAACAAAATAATTTAGGTTTTTGAGACAGCCTCCATTTAATCAAAATACCTTAAATTCAAGATAAAAGATTTCGTACGCATATATTTATATATGAGAATATAATCCCCGTAAAAATTTATTTTGCTTGAACATGGAATAGATTTAAAATGAAATTTTTCGTCGCATATTAAAATTATTTTTTCGTAAGGAAGAAATGTTTTTTTTACAATGTTTTCGTTATTTAATATGGGAACTTAAGAGAATTCAAATTCTTTTAAGACGCTCAAGATTTTTAGGGCTTCGTGATGTAAACAACACACCCACCTGTCTGGAATATAAGTCGCATACTATGTTCGTTCAAGTGTATTTTTGACTTAAGTGGTATACAAAGTTAATAAATAAAATAAATTGCATGGAGAAGAATAACTTATTTAAAAGTATTAGTGTTTTTTGTTGCTAGGCAATGAATCTAGAATGCAGGTAATTAAATTTATAAAAAAAGCATAACTGTTTTTATTAATGGTGATTATTTAACTGAATTTATATATATAAATAAATGTAATTGCAGTCTTAACCAAAAATGTTATAAATCACATTTTAACATTGTCAAAAACGTTTATGTTGATTAATTAAGAAATAATATAACTTAAATAATAGCTTTATCTATTTACTCTACGTTAGGATTTTAAATAAATTACAATGTGGAGTGACGAAGACGACATGTGAGTTGGTACGTCATTTTCTCAACTGCCTCATCATAATACATAAAGTATAGGGGGTTCATTTTCAATGGGTTTCGGAAATATTTTTATATCTGTTTTCATTATTTGTTGGGTGGATTATACAATCGCATAGAAATCTTCCTGTTTATTATTAATTCTTACAATTGTATTTCCTTGCTAACTAATAAGTACGCATTCAGAATAAACATTCCACTCCGTATTCGAAGAGAAATTTGGAAACTTTTTAATACAGAAGAGTTTCGAAAACTCCATCTCATGTGGACCGAGTGAGTGAGTGAATGAATATTAAGGTCATACTGTTCAGCTACAGGAGAGCTTTTGGCGACGGAACACAGAATTTTGAACCATGGTCAAGTGACGTGGACGACCTGAGCTGGCACCCCTTCTCCTAACTACCACACCACACCAACGGGGTAATGTGGACCGATGTGTGGCCGAGGTTGTGAAAATATCGAGTTATCGAGAATGAGATTAAAAAAGAATAAGGACGAGGGTTTTCTCAGAAAATATTTTGTTGCACTTGTTTGTATGGTTTGCTAAAGTATACAGAAAATAAACTGCCCAAATATCCTTAAACAAACGAAAAAAACGTACTTTATGAATGCATAGAGCAATTATTACATGAAAATTAGTGAATACATTTTATACAATTAATTTACCTAATCACAGAGACCTTCGAAAAATACTTTATGAAGGCATAAATCGGTATCTAATAAAATTAAGCAGCCGACTTTGCAAAAACTGGCTACTCTTTTAAAGAAATGTGTAATGTCTTGTTGTATTCGGTACTGTACTCTGCATTTTGATGCTCCATCACGAAGACTATGAATGAACAATGTCCATTACCGACGTACTTTGTTATTCAAAATACTGAAAGGTGGTTTTGAAAGCATTTAGATCGTCACTATGTATTTTAGGGGTTTGTAAGATGTTCTCAACATTAGCATCTTCATCATTTTCTGGCATTTTTAACTTGAACGGTTCTGCACATGTTGTTTTTCCAACAGCAAGGGTGTTGCCGAGTTATCCTGATTACCGGGTTAACGAGAGTCGAGGTTTTAGGACTGTACTGTATTACTAAAGAGATGATATTTTATAAAAATATATACATGGTTTTTTTTAATCGTAAACGTCATTCAGAGTCGCAATGAGAAAAATCTTTTTAGAAGATGAGGTATTCGACTCTCTAAATATCCCGTAGTTTAGCAATGAAATAAGAAGTTCGGGGTTCAGTGTACACATTTTCTGGCATTTTTTTAAATAAATCCCTAAAAGCCGTCAGCATATATATGGGTGGTCGGCATATATACGACAGGTATGTAATATGCCCCGGACGTATAAATCCGTCCTTCCCAAATACTATTCTTTTCTTTGGGCAACTCACAGTGAAACTATTCCGAAGACTTTGGAATGTAATACAGTCAGTGGCGCACACAGGAATTTTTCAAGGGGGAGGGGGGTCCGGGGTCGAAAGTTCACCATTCTTGTATCATGCTCCTTTTGATTTTGTCGATTTTCGGGAACAAAACACAGTAAAAAACTAGTTTTTGAATAAATAATTAGCATTAATTAATAAAACTAACCATTAATAGAAAGTAATTAATTAAATTTTTTACGTACTATATACTTAGAATTATAATCAATCGGAAAAAAATCAAGGGCTTTGGGGGGGTTCCGGACACCCAGGACCCCCCTTGTGTGCGCCACTGAATACAGTCAATTCCACTGTGTTTGCAAAGGATTTACTTATTTCAGAGAAAAATTCGCTTATTTGAGCCTTTTCTTTCCCCACCGTCCCCCAATACACTGCATGCGCGTGCCTATGAGAAAGACGGTGGCGCTGGCAAGCGAATTGTATACATTTTAATCAGCAACTAATGGGTTAATTATTGACATTTTATCATTAACAATAATTTCTGTATCGGACCTTAAACGGGTCTTGCACGTGGGTGTTTTTTTTATCTACAAGGGTGTATCCAAATTATCCGGACTGCGGGTTATCTTGTGCTGAGTTTTTTAGATCTTTAAGGTATCCGACTACGTTCGGAACCGTGATTTTAAAAAAACGCATAAATGGATAATTTTTATGATATTTTGTGTCTTTCAGATTAGAATACATGCATAAAATTGTTTTAATGACATTTTGACAAAAAAAAAATTATTTAAATATAATATTTTGGCAAAAAATTAAATTAGAATAATAATTTTCTAAATGTTCTCCTTTTGTGAAAATGGTTCTATTATAATAATATTTTGCGTATACATAGCTCAGATTGATTGATTGATTGAATATTAACGTCGCACTGTTCAGCTACACGAGGGCTTTTGGCGACGGACCACGTAATTTTGAACCATGGTCAAGTGACATGGCTGACACCTGAGCTGGCATACCCCTCTCCTAACTACCACACCACACCAACGGGAGGACGTTTCAGCTCTCGACAGATTTAACATGCATCGCTGCCCTACACGGCGGCTCTTTAGTGGTACTGGGCTCGAACTCGTGACAAGGTAAGCCACGGTCCGATACCTATACCACTCGGCTGCCAAGGCCACCATAGCTCAGAACTCTCTACAGAGGCTCAACTAGAATTTTTGAAAAATCAACATTATTTTCAGAGTTACCACCAATTGAAATAATTATTGGTGTTTTTGTCTTAAAATTGCTCCCCTCTGGTGTCGTAAAATATGAGTAAACCCACTTCTAAGTTTCTTGTTTCAAAAATTCTAGTTGAGCCTCTGTATAGAGGTCTGAGCTATATACAGGCAAAATGTTATTATAATAGAGCCATTTTTCACAAAAGGAGAATATTTGGAAAAAGATTATTCTAATTTTTAATTTTTTGCCAAAATATTGTATTTAAATAAATTTTTTTTCACATTGTCCTTAAAACAATTTTTATGTATATATCCTAATCTAAGTGAAATTAAATATCATGAAAATTATCCGTTTATGCGCCTTTGCAAAATCACGGTTCCGAACGTAGTCGGATACCTTAATGTATCAAAATTACGTGCAGTAATATAAAATGTGTGATACGCTTAATCACAGTTAATTATCCACAACTGTATTTATAAAAATCTCTAACTTCATAAAAAATATAGATTTGGTTTGATTTCAAAATTTTCTATTTTCCAAAATATATTTTATGAATACACCAATATCAATAAAATATTGGCCCAAATCATACGCATCGATTATTTACTTCAAAAATTCACGAAAATCGCACAAATTTAGATATTTTAACATTTTGTGCTGCTTAAACTAGAAGTATCTCTCTTGCGTTTTTATTTTTACTAATTTATTCCTTTAGTTCTATCACGCTTTTAACTTAGTTCAAAGTGTAAAATTTCAGTGGATTTTAGTATGTAATTCCATTCAATGTGAAACTAAATCCACTTCAATGTTATTTCAAAATTTGCACGATCTTGTAAGAAAAATCGGAGAAGAGTCTCCACACTTACCGAATTAACATATAAATCGCCACCACACGGAGTTCATTATATTTGGACATACATGATATAAAAGAGTAGATCACAGTATGATCTCAGAGCTCTGTAACACCGTGAGTAGAATTATGGTAATGAGGGGAAAAGTTGTAATAAAAAGGATTTACGATGCTTACCAAGTGATACATAAAACGGGTTTTTAGTAATTGCAAAGCACTCGCAAAAGTTTGTGAGAGGAGAATACTAGAGACTCAGCGAAATTGCCTCGTAATAGCAAAGATAATATTTAATTTGTTTCATTGAGTGTTAGGTTTGTGAGAAGATTTTAAAGAGAAATCATATTGTTTCGTAGGTTTTTGAATTTAGAGTTATATGCAGTTTCGTGTTATTATTTCGAGATGAAAAGCGAAGTAAAAGAATTTCGGAACGGTGTTTATAAATAAGAAATGGGACTCTAATAAGCAAAAAGTAATTTTGTAAAATACGAGAACTTTATAAACAGGATACGAAAACGGCTTTATTTATTCAAATCTAAGCAGCAGTATTTTCAAGCAGATCAATATTAATATAAGAAAATCAGATATAGTGTAACTTTATTTCAATTGCTTTATTTCAATTTCTTTATTATAGTGAATGAGTGATTGTGTGAAAATTAACGTTGCACCATTCAGCTACTTGATGGCTTTTGGTGTTGGTTCTCGTAATTTTGAACCATGGCCAAGTGACCAAGACGACACCTGAACTAACACCCCTCTCTTAACTTCCACACCACACCAACAGGATGAAGTTTGAGCCTCTAGATATTTGACGTACATCAGACCCCTCTGCTCTGCGGGTCTTTAACGGTACAAGGCTCGAACTGATGACATGCCGGCCACGAGTCCTTTAACTCGTCTACCATGGCCACTTTATTTAAACAGATTTGTGAATATGATTTTGTTACCTTTGAGTCATCCCGTGGAATAGATTCTTCCTCTCTAACAAAATCTTGATAAATACAGTCGAACCTCTATATTGCGAATATTTCTATATATAGCAAACTTTTTTCGTGAACCTTGAACATTTCGCGATTTTCTTCGTTAAATAACCCCTCTATAGCGAAGTGCATTTTCTATATAACGAACTTTTTCTTTTGTGGTTCAATTTTTGTTCTCCCTCTTTTATAAATTATTTCTGAAAATGTTTCAAGTTATTCTCCCTTTAACACATTTTATGGTGGTCATAAATCTTGAACTGGTTTTATTAAATGCTAACTCGCCGAGAGAAATAGAGTTCTCTCTAGACGTTTCATCCAAGAAGTGCAACCTTTAATCTTCATTGCCCAGTTCACTTGTGAAACATCTTCAGTATCTTCAATCTCCCTCAGTGCAATTGTCCCGTTTCCCCATGTTCTAATTATAAAATAATGTATGTTTAATATTACTTGTATGCTTTAAATTATAAAATGACATTAAAATTCAGTAATTTTAGTATGAAACTATTTTCTTAATATTGTAAATACAGTAAATTAGTCAACATTCTTTTTTCATGTTTTCCTTGCAGTTTTTCTTTCTTTCTTCCTTATTTATTGGGTAAGATATATGTCGTTTATAAAGTATATTAAAAGATGAACCTCTATATAACGAATTTTCCATATAACGAACTTTTTCCCCGGATTTAGCGACTCCGGTCCTATTACAAGACGATCATATCAAACATCGATGTAAATTAACCCAAGAGATCAGTTAAAATGTGTATGAAAACAGGCCACAATCGCTTAAATTGTTTTCTATGGGTAACATTGGTGAATTAAACAGTCTTTATATGTCCCATTTTTTTTTGAAATATCCTAAATATTTTAAAATAATTTTAATTTAATTTTTCTGAAGCATTTATTATTGTTTACACTGCTGGCCATTCAAATTGAAATATCATAAATAGGGATTGCAATACCGGTATACAGGGATACCGAATACCGGTATTTTGAGCCATTTGTATAATTTTGAAATACCGGTATTCACAAGTTTAAATACTGGTTTTTCAGTATTTACTAGACATTTTTTAAAATGTTTCTACTATATTTTCTGCGATCGCCAACATAGCAAAATAGTATACGTTTTTTTTTATTCCTTAACGAGCGAAATTATTTATGTGAATACAAAGTTGCATCGTACAATCAAGAGAAGTGATAAAATATGTGAATCATCCAAAGAGGTGGACGAAAACTATCCAATTGCAGCTCCGAGCCATAATGCACGTGCACAGAATTCGTAATCTGATATTCGTATCTGTGAAAACAAGGTTGTAGTTGTGAAGAAAGTGCGCAATATTTTGATATTTTCCAAATTGTGAAGTTTGCTATTCACATTGTATTTGCATATCATACTTTAGGGCGCAAAATATTTTTTCAGATTTTTTACATATATTCTCATAAATAATAATCCATAATAATGAATAACTTTAAAAAAAATTTTAAAAAGTTGATAATGCTTCGATTTGGTTTCATTATGTATATGATGAAAACCACGGACCCCAGACTGAATAATGATATTTACACTTTTTTTTGTGATTCAAGTGAATAAGATGTTCCTGTACTTTTATGTGATTCTTTATATACTGTTATATTTTATAAGTTACACATTTTTTGTGATATTTACACTCTAATAAAATTGGCAAATAAAACAAAGAAGCACACACACACCTGTGTTTCCTCTCTTTTTCTAAAATTTCTACTACCGGTATTAAAACCGGTATCCAGGTATATTAAGATCTAAAAAATACCGATTACCGGTATTGAACTTTTTTTCCGCTATTGCAATCCCTAATCATGAAGGAAGAATGATACATTCGTTCAATTTGTATGAAGGAAATAAGTTAATGGAATATGCAAATGACTGAATTTAAGCGCTACAGAACGATACAGAGAAGGGAAATGGCATCTTAAACTTTACAGAAAAAGAAGGAAAATTGAAGCGAGTTTGACTGAATTCTGACATTCGACTAATCTATTAGAGAATTATGATAAGCAACTTCATTAAGAAAATGCTTAATTATAATTTAGTTTAACATTTGCTCAAAATGAACACATTATCGGTGAAAAAGATCAAGAATTTCAGAAAAAGTTTGTATTTTTAATAATGTAAAAGACAGTTATATAGTTTAATAATAATAAATATAATTTTGTTTAATTGATAATGGTAGCATTACCAATATAGTCACGCTAACCGAGTAGTCATGGTCGCGAACTGCTGGTCGTGACCATAACCATTAAGTTACCAAAGTCACATTCGTTTTTCAAACGGTAAGAAAAAATATACTCAATGGAGGAACTGCTTAAAAAAATGAATGTGCCATCTCTTGAATGATTCAGACATCAATATACATTCATGCGATAAATTTTTGAAATTAATCCTCTTTCCATACTTAACATAAATTAAACAGAATAGAGGATTTGGTAGCATGTATCTTACATTAATATATCAGATTATTAATGGTGTATAGAATAGAATATCGGTACAACGTTCATGACCACAATGATCGTTCCAACACATCAAACAATGATTTCCATCTAGTGTTAGTACCAACCAGCATCTCTACCTGTCACGCTTGATATTAATCTATATTGCTAACGAACCTTCAGTGATGTTGATTTGTCTTGTCAACGACATATTACTAAATAATATTATAACAATACCACACAATGTTACAACGCATGTACATTAAAGCTATGTAGAAGTGGTTGCATATGGAGCAATCAAGATATTTGCCCTGAAACCATTTTAGCACTATATTCACATTCAAATTGCTTAGATATTGCAATGTGTATCTCCTTAGAGGAAACAGTGTATATAATGCAGAGATATTGATATATTAAGTTTAAGGGTGTAAATATAAGTTGGTAATATTAATAAGTAGGATTTAATATTAAAACTAAAATTTGATTACGAAAAGAGGAAATGAAGTGATTAATTTGTTCAAAGATATCCTTTTTAATCATAACTGCGACGAAATAATATTTACTTTATGGGGCGCGGCACATGAATTTTTGAAGAATTATCGATTTTCCCTTTTTAATATTTTCTGAAATGTTTCTGTTTACAATGATATATGGTATGAGGAACTACGATAGTTAGAAGTACTTTTATTATTTTTTTAATAATGTTACTCCTTGAGGCGCATCAAATAAGCTCTGCTAAGAGCACCTGTGTTTTCCCTTGCATAAATTCCTGATGAGCACAACTCCACATGCTGTTCAAGTGGAAAAATTCAAGTGGATTGAGAATATCCAAATGTGTATGGGTGCACATCTTTTATTCAAATGAGTTAGTTAATAACACCATATAGTCAGTGATTCCAAACTCTACATTTGTGGAATTAAAAACGCTAAAATTGGGGTAAATATGGCTACTGCGCAGTTCAAGTGTGAGCATGTAGCAAAATGAATGATGAATGAATGTGTGCCATGCTTCAAAAAATTAGATTCACGTAGGATTCGTGTAGCCAACGAAGGCATCTTGAGATCCCCAAAAAGGCTAAATTGTTAAAAATGATGAAAAAACGAAAATTATAAGAGCCTTTCTTAGGAGCAAAGGGTAAAAAAATTGCTTCATATGCTTCTGAAAAGTACTAAAAAAAGTAAATGCTCAAAAATTGCAAATCTTTACTTTAAAGCCTGTTTTCTCAGAATGTAATATTTTTTACTTTATGTACCTTTTTCTCAAAAACTACTTATTATGTAATACTCAAATTTTCAATGAGCGCACTTTTAACATGTTTACACATTTTAATGGATGGAATTAGATATGTCCAGCAAACCTTTTTAGATAAGGCTTTTTTAAACTAAATTTTAGGGGAAAAATTGTATATTTATTGGAAACTTCATAATTGTTTTAATTTTAAACAAAATAGCAAAACCGTTCGTTAAAGTCTTATTGATGGGACACATAACTTGCTGCAAAAATTTTATCCTTGAAAAGTAAGTAGTTTCTGAGAAAAATTTGCATAAACTTACGTAATTTAACATTGGCTCCTAAGGATGTGCCGGGCCCCTTTAAAGAGTTTTTAAATTTTAACTTTATTTTTGTGATTCTTGTGATTTGACATGAAAATATTTATCTTACTATTTTTTTATTAGCATGGCATGAAAACATGTATCCTTTTTCTATTTGATTTGTCTACTCTATGCGTTATTTTCTACGTGTACCTGATGTGAAATTGACAAATAAAGATCGTGCATAAAATTCAAAGAAAATCATACCCAATACTAACGAAGATATATCTAGAGCTGAGATAGTGTATGTGGTGGAAGAAACTGAGCGCGAGCGTTTTTCCTTAAGAAAATCCATAAATTACTCATGATAATGAAATTAGGACAAGATGTAATCTTTCCACTTCAAAATCATGCTCATTTAACCATGTTTTAACATTACCGTGTGTGGACATAGTAGTGGTGTTCACAAGTCTGGGGTTTGGGGATTCAAACACCTCCAATTCATCGAGACATTTTTAATATCTAGCATAAACATTACGCCTAGGCCGTTTATCTCCCATTTAATTGTTTTTTTCTAAATGTAAACTTCTACCATAAAAGTAGTCTGCGTGCATTGACATAGATGCAATGACATTTTGAAACAAATGAAGATCTACTAGAAACGGAGAAAATTTTTCCGATAAAATAGCAACGGTATTCAGTTACAATCTCCATATCCTCTAGATTCCTTTTATATTTTACAGAAAGGTCCATAATACTTCTGTCGGTGAGTACCAGTTGAACATACGTACATCAAGTTTTCACTAAATTTAATTTATGCCCCACTCTAAAGCTACAAGGGGAATATTTGGAATGAACATTGTAATTTTGAATGACCTTCAAGTTACGAGGACAATACCTGAGCCGTCTTCCATCCCTCTTTTCACACCCTGCCAAGGCGAGGGGGAGCTTCGATCCTGGACAGATTTAAACAGCATCAGTTCTCTGCACGGCGGATCTTCAGTGGCAATAGGTTTCGAAGCCACAACTTAACAATGTCATCCACTAGTTTGTTACCATGCCCACTCAATTACATCATATATCACACGTCTGGTGGTCTGATACAATGTAAATAATGGTTTCATTACACATTAGAAAGACCCAGTGGCGCACACGAGGGGGGGGGTCATGATTTTTTTCTGATTGATTATAATTCTAAGTATATAGTACGTAAAATTTAATTAATTATTTGTTATTAATGATTAATTTTATTAATCAACGCTAATTATTTATTCAAAAATTAGTTTTTTACTGTATTTTGTTCCCCCAAATCGACCAAATTAAAAGGATCAGGATACAAGAATGGTGAACTTTCGACCCCGGACCCCCTCCCCTCCTTGAAAATTTCCTGTGTGCGCTACTGGAAAGACCTGTTACTTTTGTTGCTGTGTTTAGTTTAGGGATTACAGCGCCATTTTTAATATTTCATATCATGTTCAGGTTACACTTATGACTATATATATGGGATGAATGGTCGCAGCATGCAATTCCCAATTTAAAGTTGGATTAATGTGGGGTTCTGGAGTGATTATTCTTTTCGGAGATTATGTTCGAACTTTTTCAGCCCTCATCTATACCTGAAACTCAATTTTGACTTTTGATACTGTTCTGCTTTGTACACAGAACATTGTTTGGGTTGGTGAAGATTGTCACGTCCACACACACATTATTCTTGACACAGTGGTTTTGAAACACACTCAAGGTTCCCTGATTTTCGAAACAGATGCTCCGGTGAGGCACGCTTTATTGATGAAGTTTCTTCGCACGTTAGGCAGTTCGGACAAAATACAGCTTACTGGGACAGAATACCATGATAGATTCTTACTGCCAAATTCTTGACTGATGTCTTCCTTTCTGAAACCTCTAGATGGCAGATTTTCGCGAAACATAGCGAGGCTGTTTTTCACAGATAAAATACGACATATTTCGGGATAAGTGTTACTAATACTTTATCCTATATAAAAATAGGAGATGTATTCTACATTAATTCACAGATTTTTCAAGTAATAAATTATTTTTATACTACCTCAACAACACGCTACTTCCAGAGTCCTATATTTGTAGCGACTCCTCTCCAATTTTTAATTTTTAAAGTAATTAGGTCTTCCTCAATGTCATCTAACTATCCAGTTGGTGGTCTCTCTTTAGATTGGGTTCCCTCAGGTTTTATATTTGTCAAGATCTTAAAAGGTTTTCTTCCAAGATTCTCCTAATATGGCCAAGCCATCTTAATCTATTACTTCTTATGACGTATTATTTGTGGTTGCCGATAAAGCCTGCACAGTTCAGAATTATGTATTGTTCTCCACTATCATCCTTCCTTTACTGCGCCAAAGATAGTTCTGAGAATTTTTCTCTCAAGTTAGACTTTGAGCGCATTATATCTTTGTTTAAGATTCATGTTTCATTTCCATAAAGTAAGACAAGTAATATTAGTGTTTCATAAATTGTTAGTTTAGTTTTGCGGCTAATTAAATTATATCTTAACTGTCTTCTCAGCCCTTATAGAGACATTTATTAGCCATTTTGATTCTGTTATCTACCTCCTTTTTGGTTTATTTCTATCATTAATTATTGTGCCAAGATATTTATACTCATTATTTTTTTCAAAGGTGTAATCATTAATGCTCAAATTTGTAGAATAATTTACCGTGGAGGATGAGATTTCCATAAATTTCGTTTAAACCTCGTTGACAGTGAGGTCCATATTTGCGGCAGAAGATTCAAGAGTTGAAATAGCCTCTTTGACCACCCTTTCTGACCTTCCAGTAATATTTGTAACATTTACGCAGGCCAACAATTGCAGCGATCTATTCTACAAGGTGCCTCTTTGGTGTAATCTGCTGTCTCAATACTCTTTTCTACATCTCACATTACTAAGTGAGCCTTTGGCTAAATTAATGTTTTGTGGGAATTCCAAATTCTGTCATTGCCTCAAATAGCTTATCTCTCTTATTGCTGTGATACGCCGCTTTAAGCTCTACAAAATAGGTGGTACGTTTAAATACCCTATTCTTAAGTTTTTTCAAGGGTTTGGATTTGGTCTATGGTTAGATCTTTGGGATCTAAATCCATATTGGTAGTTTCCAATGACTAAAAACAAAACCCTTCACTCAAAGGGCACCTGTTTTGCTTACAGTAAGTAAGATAATATTTTATATGCCGTATTGGGGGGAAAACAATATCTCTGTATAATTACGACGTTCAAGTTGGTCTCCTTTTTTTGAAAATTGGATAGGTGCAGTATACTTGAAGTAATCTTGATGTAAAAAGTTATCCTAAAATCTAACTTAAAATTTAAATATTTAATAGCCTTTTTCTTATCAAAAATGTTGCTGGTGTAACCTTAACCCATTCAGGACCAGTGGAAGGAGAAAGAAGCGCTTCTCCAGGTCCGTAAGGTCGGAGAGAATACGCACGCACGGAACCGGTCAAATTTCCCTGCTAAGCCTAATTTCCTTTAACAATTCATATAAAGTTTTAAGTGCAATCAAATACACTAAAACTTACAATTTACTATCATTGATAATATTTGAACATGGAATACAAAATTTTCGTTATATTAAAAAAAAAAATTGCGAATTTTAAAGAAAATGTTTTCATTTTAAGAAAAAAAAAATTCATACACTTTCAAAAAAATTGTCAAAAATCCCATACATTTAAATACGAATACAGAAAATATTAGAAAACTAAATCAACTTATTCAAAATATAAACAGAAATTAATAGAGAAATAGATCACGAACCTCCAAATGTCCGATTCTCTCGAAAAATAAACATGTGCAGTTTTTTATATTCAAAAATATCTCGGATCTAATTTAAAAAAAAATACGAAGCTGAAAGCACATGTTGAAGTCCAAAGTTTTATGAAACATTATTAAAAAAAACGGTTTTTAACCGCCATCTAGTGCTTGTAAAAATTAATATAAAAACGTTCCTAACCCTGATCACACAGGTGTGATCATGGGTCTATGAGGAAGGAAAGCTCAATCACATATATGATGCCGTAGAGGGAGAAACACGTGATCCTGAACGGATTTTGCCAAGATTATGTCCAATGATATTTCGGTGTACTTTTTTATATATTCTTATGTTATTTTTTTATCTGCCTTTTATTTGAGGGGGTCACCTCAACAAAAATTGCGAATCACTGACTTAAAGCAAAAATATTTCATAACTATCTTGATGGCTTATGAGCTCCTGATAAATTTTTAGTTAAAAAGAATTCAGTGTTAAATGATATTTGATTATAAATAACACCGTTTAAAGCAGAATAATATCACATTTTAAAATTGTAATCGAAAAGTTCTCTTTTACTCTTGATAAAAATTTCCTATCATTCAAAAAAGGTAATTGAAGAGAAAGCTTGAACATTTATTTACATGTTTACATATTCTTGTGATCACAAAATACAATAAAGCTTTGAAATAAATCCCTGCACAATTACAATTTGTTGAATGAAAACAAATGTTTTTTCTTCATAAAAATATAATTTTAATTTTTTTCAATTGAGGTCTTTTTTTTGTTACAATATTTTAGCTTTTTACTATTCTCATTCCATATTGGTTAATGTTCCAAACATCAAATTGACGGTTTGTGTCGCCATCTATTAATAAGGAATTATACTAAAATTTTGGATAAATTATGTTGATTTATTCTAATCTTGATTAACAAACAATATAGTAGTAAAATGAAAAAATACCTTATTTTAAGTTTTTTGTTATTTTACACTGATATCAAATACTTATTAATATCGACAAATGAGGAGCAGTTAATAGAAAGTAAATTTATAAAACCAAAAATATATCGTTACAATTATATTAGTATCGAAAAGTATGTATAGTTTTGTTAGCATGATATATTTTTTTATTATTATTAGTCAGTGAACTAATTTTTTCAATTTGTTGAAATGGAACTCAACGCAATGTTAGATTAATGTCAGATGCCCTATTCAACATTAATTGAGAAGATTTGTACTACAAACATAATGTAAATATACCATCCGTTAATGCAGCCTCTCTGGTTATTGTGTCTACCGAGACAGAGTGGAAAACAAATTATATCGTTATGTTCCTTACCAACATAACGATCTTCTTTTGAAAAAACTAGCAGTCAAAATGATTTAATTTTATGAATTTCCTGATACACGAAAGAGATATTTAGAAATAATAATGGATTTATGTATTCAAGAATTATTCGTCCTAATTATTCTTAAAAAGGAATTCATTTTCGTGAAGCTTTTTCTATAATTTTTATTTCGTATTTTGTCTTAGACAATTTTGTAATAAATAACTAATTTGTAAATGTGTGAAAAAATCAAATTACGCAAGGTTCATTAAAGAAAGAAAACATACATTTTATCTTGCATTTATGCCCCACCATATTTATTTTTAGGAAAAGAAGTACTCTCTCTAAAATTTAAAAAAATATATGTAAATAGAAATGTCTCAACGTATCAGAAATACGAATTAATGCATAATATAAAAATCAAATACACATAAAAATGATGTAGTATTCATATTATTATTGCAATGAACCCCCAATTAGGCATAATTCAAATACTATATACAAGTACATTCCGCGATATTTAGACCAAGTTATCAAATGTCTTTCTCACAGAGTTTCTTTCAAAAATACACAATGAACCACCGTTTTCGAACAATTTGATAGGTTAGAAATTTGAAATCGTTTTCATACTAATGTGATACATGTAAACCAAAATTATTTTAAGTAGCAATCATAGATTCTAATATACTAATAGGTTCCCTCCGTAACCTCGTCCTCTGAGTCTATTTTCGCCTAAGTTTTTCCTAGCCCAATTCCTGCCGAATTAAACTGCCTTATAAACTCAAAAACGAGAAAATTTCATCTAGAACCCCCATCCCCTCGAATCCTACCATCCGTCCATACTTTACGACCTGTCCTTAACGAATGTCGACTCAATGAAATAACCATGCCTGCCAAATTTGTGCAATGTAGGTCTAATAGGAATTATTAGGAATTGTTGAGCCAACTACTGAATTTGATGCTACTCCTCTTTTTCTTCTCCCACACCCAGAGGCGAAGAGATTCACCAGAGTGCATTTTCTTCACAGAATGCACATAGATCTGTTTTGATGGATGTCCATTATTTCATTTCTTTGCACATGTTGGCCGTGATGCACTTGTCTGGAAAGGAGTGTCAGACTTTTGTATGAAGAAGCAATACTTAAGTGTATTCGAAGTGTCGGTCGATTTATAGATCCCCATATGGCTTACGAGGCGTCACAGATGATCTCAGTCGATAGATTTTTGTCCCTGAAGAACCAATGGTGGTTGAAACCAAGTCAGAGGGTGCCAGGTGCTGACCGGTGATCCTCGCCAATCAGAAATTGGGAAGGGGCGTGAAAGTGGCCCACCCAGGGTTTTTAGAGACAGTTTGGAAGATGACGGGAAGAAAAAGAAAGAAAAAAGGGAACTTGAGTGAGACCAGTGAAAGAGACTGCGGTACAACCGCACCAGCTATTGATTTCTGCGATAAGAGAAAGAGTGAGGGAGGGAGTGAATATTAATGTCACACTGTTCAGCTACACGAGGGCTTTTGGCGACGGACCTCGTAATATTGAACCATGGTCAAGTGACAAGGACGACACCTGAGATGGCACCCCCACTCCTAACTATCACACCACACTAACAGGAGGACGTTTGCACTCTCGACAGATTTAACGTGCATCGCTGCCCTACACGGCGGGTCTTTAGTGGTACTGGGTTCAAACTCATGACATACCTGCCATGATCCTATACCTTAACCACTGGGCTACCGCAGCCACATAAGAGGAATAGGTATGAGATAGACTGTGTGGTAATAGGACCAGCGATCGGGAAGATCAAAGAAATGCGATCCGGACTTGATATTTCTCCAGCGAAAAGGTGCGGGGCAGTGAAGGATAGATACCATAATAATGCTGTCAGTTTTCTATCCAAATTTGCACATTAAATAATATTTTAGAAGATATGAGTCATCCCCCTCTCGCTCCTAAAGAGATAAACAAACGTGGAAGTCACTGCAGTAAAATATTAAAAATGGAATTTTAGATTCTATTTGCAGAAATTTCTGTAATTCTCGTTCTTAACGGGGCTCCACCCAGCAATAGATACATGCCTGACAAGTTTCAAGCCTGTCCAATAGTTCTAAAACGGGACTTTTTGTTTCTAGCGCCCTGCAACCCTTGTTGGAATTCAATTTCCACAAAACTGTTCTTAAGGGATCGTTGTTCATCAAAAGAGACAAACTTTTTGAATTTCAAAGCTGTGGGTTTAATAATTCTGGAGATTATTTAATGAGTAAATGAGTGAAAGTCGTTTTTATCCTACATATATATTGATAAAGAGGTTTTAAAATAAGAGAGAGAACTTGGTCTAGGTAGATTTTAAGAATCTCGTAGCTTGAATAAATCTCACATTTTAAAAGAAGTATTCGAAAAAATAACTTATATCGATATATTCATTCCAAATAATCTACATCCTCACAATGCAAGATACGTGCACTGAAACTAGAACTCTCTCCAAAAATTTTCGATGCCGACATGTTTTTTTAATTGGTGGAAGTGGTGGGGGTTACAATGAAAATATCCTTTTTTAGACTTTTGTTTCATTACTCTATTTAACTTCTTTTATTTCTGATTTTCTATGCAGAAATTTTACTCTGTCAATGTATCCGAAATGCATACAAGGTGCTATTCGTGCCGCCATCTATAGTTTCATTTCCTTACTAAATTTTTATGTGTTATGTTAAAGTTTATAAAAATCGTATTTTTCCGAATATTTGCAAATCCGTGTACAAGCCGACAATGCGGTTTGTTTTCAGCAATTTACTCAAGTTCTAAAAACCGTAAATAAGCCGAATTGAGAGATAGAAACATTCCTGTAACTTTTAAATAAGTATCACTAAAGGACGAAAATGTTACCAAGCATGTAAATCGGTGGCATATTTTCTAATCAAATTACTGCAAAGTAAGACACCAACGGTTATAGTTTTATTTCTCATAATCCCACTTGAAGGTAACACACTTTTTCGTTTCATTTTTATGTTGTAAACCATCTGCGCTACTTTTTTTTATTTTTATTTAGTTGAAAAGTGAGCGAAAAAGAGAAGTTCATGTAATAAACTTTGTTTGAAGAAAATATAATTATTTTTCAACTTCTAACATACTATTTATTTCATTTCATTTTTTTTTTTTTACCCTGCATTTTGTTTTAATTTTACTGTGACGGAACATATAGGAGAAAGAAACACCGAATTCCACTACAGTTTCATACAAGATTGCCCAAGGCAACTCTACAGCTAGCTGTAAACGATTGATGTTTTGGTTCTTACTTGGGCCAGAGATGCTTTTTTTTAAAGTTTAAAAAAATAAGGACAATGGATACTTAATCGTTTGCGAATGACAGCACTATCAAATTTTAACAATGAGTAACGAAAGTTCAATTCAATAGGAACACCGTAATTTTCAAGAAAATGGCAACACTGTACTATTTTATACATTATTTGATCATCGCGTTATTATATTATCTATGTCTGTATACATGAAAAATAATGAAAACAATAATAATAATTCATTCTGTTTTAAATTTTCACTGCAATAAATGTTTTTTTTGTTTCCAAATCTGATGTAAAGGTACATACTTTTATGTGCACCCGCGAGATTATTATGTTTTTCTGAAGTGACACGCAAGGTCATTTGGGTTGGACACCCCTGATTTATGATTTGCTTTCACTCTCTTTAAATTTTCTAATGTGATTCTTCTTTCATAGATGGCACCACGAATTCTATATTAGAAATGCGTTTTAGCCTGATGACACAGTAATAGATTTTTAATAACATATTTACATTTCATCTTCTCTCTCATGATTCCACATTGAGCGAAAAGGAAAATATGCTTAAAGATTGCCATTCAATAACAGACATTTTTTTTTCCTGTGTAAGTGTGAATATGTAGCATCCGCATAGCAGAAATTAATTTAAATTTTACATAGACATTAGTATATTTCTCCCGTTAAGAAAGGTAAACTGAAAATTTAAAAAAAAAACATATGCATAACAATAAAATATATAAAAAAAGCTTTTTGAATGTTATATTAATTTAATATGACTATGGCGTATTTATAATACGTTTTAAGTTTTTGGTATCATTTATATTATGCTTTCAGTTTCAAATTATCGTAAAAGAATATATCATAATCATTGTAGCAGTTGAGAGTCGGGTATTATAGAATACCATACATATTTTTAAAAATAAAATTTCTGATTTTTGATAAAAAAAAATCTCCCAAATCATCATGGATATATATATATCTCCATGATGATTTGGGAGATTTTTTTTTCAAAAATCAGAAATATATATATATATATATATATATATATATAATATATATATATATATATATATATATATATATATATATAATATATATATATATATATATATATATATATATATATATATATATATATATATATATATATATATATATATATCTTAAACATCTTACACATTGTTGACAACCAACCAAATTAGAGCCTAGCAAATTTACATTTTTGACAATCAACCATTTCAAATTTTACCATATTTGATTGTCATTTTATACTTGTCTTTGCTGGCTGGTTTAAAAGTCAGCTCAAAAGATGTGTTTATGTTTTTTCGAAATTTTTTAACTTGGTGAATAATTGACTTTCATTAATGGCAAGATGCTTGTTTCTCTTCGTAAAAGCTTTGTGAGTAAAGAAATTTTGTTAAATTATTTTTTGAAAGATACTTTTCTTATGTAATTGTTCTTGTATTTTTGTACTTTTCTTACATAATTATTTTGTGATTTTGTGATTTTTCTGCATTAAGAGTTTGAGAGAGTTTGCTACATAATAGTAGTGATTGGTTTTATCATGCTCTCTGAGTTATACTTTCTCTGAAGTTTTGTTTATTTTATTTGGTTTTCCTACCGAGTTGCAAAGGGGGAAGGTTGGCGCCTTCAAACTAGTTTAACCCCACTTATTCGGTCCTAAGTCCGAAATTGCTTTCTGACTCGCTAGGTTCTTAATTTTTGTAGTTCTTTTATTTCTCTATAATTTTGTTCTTCATGTTCAGCTTTCATATTTTTATTGCGCTATTTCTTGTTATGTTCTTTATCTATTATTTCTTGTTTTTGATAAATAATACATATTTCTTTTATATATATATATATATATATATATATAAAACATAAATGATTGTAAGGAATTATCACTTATCAAAAAATAATCATAATTTTTTTTATATAAAGATTTTAAATTGGAGAAAAATCATAAATGGAGAATATTATGAAATATTGTAGGGTATTATTAAATAGGTAATTTAAACCATTGGAAAACTAACTAAGACTTCATAAAACCTAGTTACTTTTAACTATAAAAGCTATATTTAATAAGAATACGTGAAAGCCATTCTGTCTCAAATCTATTTACAAAAGTCACGAGTATAATCTTTCTCTACTAATACGTAGTATTATGGAATACCTAGTATATTCAATAATACCCAAGATGCTATCTTTTAGAAGGAACCTTTAAACTGAAGTACAAAACAAGGTTAACCGAAATAAAAAGAAAAAGAAAAGTATTACAAACTGCAATTATTTTAGTGTACATCATGATTGCCTTTAATGTTCCAGTCACATGTATATTAGTAGGTTAAAATGTTTGAAAACTTACGTGCAAAAATATTTTAAAACGTAAAACACGCACTTAGTTCTGTAGTGAGTGGTGTGGCCACAGGAAAAAGGTAAACTCTCACTGCAATGTACCATAAGAGTATATCTTCAAGAGTTCAAGGCTTTCCAGACGGCCGCGGTAGCCGAGTGGTATAGGCATCGGATCGTGGCTGGCTTTGTCACGAGTTCGATCCCAGTACCACTAAAGACCCGCCGTGTAGGGCAGCGATGCACGCTAAATCTGTCGAGAGCTGAAACGTCCTCCCGTTGGTGTGGTGTGGTAGTTAGGAGAGGGGGTGCCAGCTCAGGTGTCGTCCACGTCACTTGACCATGGTTCAAAATTACGTGGTCCGTCGCCAAAAGCCCTCGTGCAGCTGAACAGTGCGACGTTAATCTTCACTCACTCACTCACTCAAGGCTTTCCAACGCATTAACAGCAACAGAATCAAAACCTCTGTATTCCACATTACTTCCTCTCTCTCGACTCTATTCCATATAATACCCGATTCTAATCTATATTAAATTTATTTTAAGGGAGATGCACTGCTCATCATTTTTTAATCCTGTTTCTAAATTACAGTGGAGTACACCAAAGTGGTGTTAGGGGGTTCAAATCCCTCCTATAGAACAAAAGGATCTTAATTTTTAGCATAAAAATTACTTCTCGTTACATTCATCAACGTTTTTTTTAAGTAACCGAACTTTATTTATTAAAGTAATCTGTGTACCCCAATGCTACATAAAATAAATGATTCACAGTGCAATTATTTCGTGATATTTAGTGTCTGATGGAAATTTTACTCTTCATTTGTAGTGACTAAGTTGTAAATGATGCTACACTTAGCAAATATTAACCCTTCAGTTACCGCATTATGATTTACTGCAGTTTTCTTTATGCAATATTGTTTGTTTGAATCACTACTTTGATAATTAAGGGATAAATATAAGAAAATACTCAGCTTTGGGAAATTTAATTCGTTAGAGCTAATTAATTGATTAAAGATATTCGGCTGTAAAATTAATTATGCTCACTGTTCACTTAAAATAATTAGTCAAATCGTTTTCTCTGGTCTTCATTAACATACAAAAAAAATAAGGGACTTACCTTTTGACATTAACTATTTTTTCAGAACTAAAATGGCAATCTTCGCAATCCGCTGAAAACGCCGTCAGCAGAAAACGCAATTTCTGCTGTAAAACTATTTACCCCTTCCCCGCTAAATTACTCATCATAAAACCCGTACTGCTATATATCTTGGAAGAGTGGATTTAAAAGAATATTCCTGCTAAGTATCGTCAGAGTAATTGTAAAAATGGTTATTCTATGTAATTTTAAAGTGAGTGGTACTTATAAGTACCGTCGGTAGATAAAGGGTTGAGATGGAAAAGGAAGACCATGCAGAAAGTAAATCAGTTATGAGATAAATACGTATATCTTCTTTATTGATTATGTGTGAGGGAATGCATTATATTTATTAGGTCCTTAACAAAAATTTCATATTTTTATTAATATTAAACTAATCTATTATTTTCTTTCAAAGTAACTACAATTTCGCCATATTCATTATCAAATAATAATTTACAGCTTTCGTATCCAGCTTTGCAATATCTATCCTTCATCTAATTAATAAATTTAAACCTAAAATAAAGTTTGTTTATTTTTATTTTTCTCTATGCATGAAAGTTTAATTTGCTTTTATTTAACTAAATACTACATTCTAACATACTGTGGATGTAAAACAATTTAAAGTCGCTTTGGAAATATGTTTCACTACCATAAATCTGATGCTGAATCAAAGTATTTTACAAAACTTTTGATAATTTTTTTTAAAATGAGAGAGATTGATTGATTGAATATTAGCGTCGCACTCTTCAGCTACACGAGGGCTTTTGGCGACGGATCACGTAATTTTGAACCATGGTCAAGTGACGTGGACGACACCTGAGCTGGCACCCCCTCTCCTAACTACCACACCACACCAACGGGAGGACGTTTCAGCTCTCGACAGATTTAACGTGCATCGCTGCCCTACACGGCGGGTCTTTAGTGGTACTGGGCTCGAACCCGTGACAAAGCAAGCCACAGACCGATACCTATACCACTCGGCTACCGCGGCCACTAAAAA
This sequence comes from Trichonephila clavipes, assembly GCA_019973935.1. NCBI lineage: Eukaryota > Metazoa > Arthropoda > Arachnida > Araneae > Nephilidae > Trichonephila > Trichonephila clavipes. Next base: position 493,207 of record BMAU01001373.1, on the reverse strand, counting down.
GAGAGAGAAGAAAAGGAAGGGAAAAAAAATGAAATAATTATTTATTAATGTTGCCGAACAAATTAAAGTTTTATTTCGTAACTGGTGTTATTCTTAAATCAAATAAAGAGTCCTCTAATAATAAATAATAAGCTCTAATACAATTTTTTCATTTAAAATTAAAAAAATTATCAACTATATTAATATTGATTATTTATATTACGGAAATGAATAAATCGTTAAAATATTCAACATGGTTAGTTTTCAATAATTGAATTGGGTACCTTTTCGAAAAGAATTTTGGCTCATGTCCTTAGAGACTCTTTTATTTATAGAATCCAATCAATTTCAGACTTCAAAATGAAAGAATTAAAAGCTACGAGTGATAAGCTTCCAGTAAAACATCAGTAAAATTTCGAGAAAAAATTTGGACATTCTTTTGAGTCTGGATATTTTTTTAAATTCAAAACAAAAAAAGTTAGCATAGCTGGATAATATTTTGCTATGCATTACATGAACATATACCAGATGTACAGATGAATAAACACATAAATCACATTCAAATTCTCTGAGTCTAAAGTCTAAGTAATCTTCACTGTTTCTTGAGTTTAAGCCTCCCACGCGATCTATTTTCAATCATTAACCGATAAATTAAACAAACAAACCGAAAGACGAGATTCGAATTCTGTTACGAAGTTAACCTCTAGTTGACGTCAAAGAGCACAAGCGAACAAAACGCGACGTCATGCACACAAAATTCCATTTTTTTTATCGGCCACATTCACGCTATCTGTTCTGGAGGCGTGGGTCGATTGTTATCTCGTTTTTACTTTTTTTCCGAAAAGACAGACGTCATAAATAGAAAAATTAACGAAACATTTTCCATGTCGCAGATAAAGCACTTGTGTGCGAACAAAGTAAAATTACTTTCCGCCAGAAAAGTCGGCGCATGATAGGAACCACGCATTTTGTGTTCCAGTGACTGCGAATGAGAGGATGGTTGTTGTGGTTTTTATGTCGTGCAATAAAAAAACGTGCGCCTCTTATGCTAATGTCTTTGTGTCATTTTACGCAGCTGAGTATATTTGGGGAGGTGGAAAAAAAGTTGCTAGTTTATGGAAGTGTTGAGCACATGATGGAAATTTCCAGTCTTTATTGCTTTTTGTGTGCTTGGAGGTAGTTTCTCACAGTATGGCCATTAACGGGAGCTCGGAAGTTTTCTCAGAGCTGCATACACTAATCCTGTTAGTTTTAAATTATTCATAGTAACGATTAATGTAGAAAGCTAGTTTATAGGCATTTTGAATAGAAATACCAAGTGAATCTAACATTTTATTTGAGAATCACTAGAAACTCTATATAACATCTATATAGTACTACACATAATTAAAATTGAAAAGAACGCAAACTCAAACTATTATTAACCCTCTAACCGGATAGCACGGAAAATTCCGTCAGTGTAAAGATGGTTCGAAAATGCACTGCACGGATTTTTCTGCCTTCAAGTAACGTTTTCAAAAGCGGATTAGCCGCACTTTTCTGAAATCCTTTCCCCCTTTTAAAGATTTAACATCTTGAAAGATAATTGAGGACGGTGGAAGCAACACAGCAGGACACTGAGGGGAAGTTTTATGGCTGGCAGGAAACCCCGTGTATTGACCCTGGGGCAATCGTAAAAAATCGAGGGGAAATTTCTTTAGACCCAAGGAAGTGTTTATTTGTTACCTCGTTTTTTTAAAGTTTTGTAAAGTCCCAACGCATAAGTAAAATATGTTACAATTCCCTTTTGGTTTCTTATTAATTTGAAACTGTAACAAGTTGGGGCGTGTCAGTGCAATCTGCTATTTTATATAGTTAGACAAATTATCTTTTTTTAAGTATATTCTTTCTCTTCATTTTTCTTATTTTAATCAAAGATTTTAGTTTTTGAAACATAATTATTTTATTATAAGATACAGAAAAAATTAATAAAACACCAAACTCTTTAAAATTTGGAACCTTTTCAATTTTCCAACCACTAAAAATGAATAAATTTAAACTTCATCAAATCATTTGAAACATTTTCTTACACATTGATAAAAATAATAACGAAAAAAAAACTAATTAAGATTTATTAAGTTTTTTTTTTTTTAGATTTTAAAGCCTAAGTGTTCAGGGAAGTTTAAGTACAGTGTGTGTGCCTCGTTATATATTGTTAAAATACACCGAATTATATTTGAATTTTAAGTGCTTGAACTTCAGTTTAAATCAAAGTCAACATGAATGAAGATTTTCCCGCATTTTTTTAATAACTTGAATGTTTGAATAAATGGTAATCAAAAATATACGGAAACATTTACAGTAGGCATTTATGCATAGAAATAAACATAAAAATCAATTTTAAATTCGAACTATTCAAAAACATTCGAATTATTGTTCAAAAATATCTATTTATACAAAATACCTCAACATTTATCTTTTTTAAAGGCTAACTGAATAAGTAATTAAAATCTGGATATTTTTTGAAATCTCGACCGTATAAAGCTAGAAATTTTATGTTAGAAATTCCATTTGAAATTTCGAAAAAAAAATGCATCGCGCAGTTAAAAATTATTTACCATAAGTTTTAGCAATTGTTTGAGTATAATAAAAATTTCAAATTTCATTATATAGCTTCTTTGGTATCTTTTAATATTTTTCGAAGATTTCATACAATTCAGTTGAAAACTGCATGCTAAGAGCAAAAAATATTCTAAAAAAATGATGAATATACAATTACAATTAATTCTTACATAGAGAGAGAAGCAAAACTGAGAAGATAAAGCGTAGGAATGAAAAATTTTGATTGTATCTGAAGTTGTTTTCGAAATATTTATTTTAAAGTTCAGAAATTTTGTGTGCGTTATATTATACTTAATATTAATTAAATGGTTAAAATAATATGTTAATATTAGTCATGTAATCGTTTGATGACACATTCATATACTAATAAAAATTATCATGGTCATTGATGCAAATGTCAAGAATTTTATGTAATTTTAAATTCAGACATTAAGATATTGATGTAGAAAATATAAAATGACCATCTAAAATACATGAAAAATGCAGTCTGCTATAAAATGATCTTGACAAACAAAATCCGGCATTTTCACTTACTATGGCAGAGCCGGCTTAGTCAGGGGCGATCTGAAAAAACAGACAGAGAACCGCGGTTTTGATGGATGCCACTCTAGCTTTTAAAGTTCCCAGGAAAAATTATATATATAAAAATTACAAATGCAAAAATAAATCTTGTAATTTTCCATACATTTTTATAACAACGAATTGTGGAATTGGCTTCCAATGCATTGTTGTGTTTGACAATATGTAAGGTAACCAACCCTACTTTAGATAGATTTGTACTACTTTTTCGTAACCGTATTCCTTTTAAAATTAATTCGTGCAGCCGAAATAAACCTTTTGCACCCTTAAAAATTTATGTAAACTATAACAGTTAATTTTAATTTATGCAACTTGTGAAATGTTCATAATTAACCATTTCCGTCTAAACAGTTTACATGAAAAAAAAGTTTGGACTCCCTCATTCATTAGGGATTTATATAAGATTCTAACATTAAATTTTAATTTTCACCGAATAGGATCGAATGGTAGTGTATAGTGCTTCCACGCCGCAGGTCTGGGGTTCTATTAACGGGCTGCGCAAGGTCGACTCTGCCTTTCATCCCCGCTACATTGGGTCGATAAATGAGTACCAAGCTTGCTTCGGGTCTTAAACACTGAAGGTCTCTCTTCAGACAGACCACCAAATCGGGACATCTGTTCATGCACCTCAGCGTCCAATGGTCACGTGTATTATGATGGGCACAGTAGTTCCTGGCCCTCATGGATTGTTGTGCCACTGAGTTTAAGTCTTAAGTTTGAGGATTACCTCACTTTGGGGATACCCCTTAGATAAACATGTATTTCCACTCATTTGCAATTAAACATTTTTCTTTCAATTACGTTTATTTCAGAAGGAAGTTTGATTTTTCAAATGTATTAACTTAATAACATGTATATTTGTGTATTATATTAAAAATTTGATCAATCCAAAATTACATGTTTTTAGCTCCTCTAAAAGCTTTTAGGACTTTACAACTGATCTTACAATACATATACGTTTTATAGTAGTATATTTAAAAATGATAAAGGCATTTTTACGACTGTGTGAGCTTTTTTGCCTCGTTTATAAATATAAAAAATTGCATTCAGTTACAGTTTTTAAAATGTACTGAAATAAGTGGAGGAATAGGATACTTACATATTATGAATATTTTTGACTGCAGTAAGATATATTTATATATTTCAGTTTCTTTACAATTTGAATAGAAGTTGTAAGGCACATTTTGCGAATAGTTTGATATTGAGTATAAACCCATAGGCTGTTTAATATTGTAAAGTGTTTTACTTTGATACCAGCACACATTAAAATAAGGCTCATTTGCAGTTATATGATCAGCTTTAGTGATATTTAAATTTTAAAAAATAGTCTACACGTACGAAAACATTCTTTCAAAACCACACACCACATCTCATACTATATCTTCCCTACAGCAGGAAATATTTGTGTATACTGAAAAATTTAATGCAGGATACATTTCCAAGTGTTAAATTTGTTTTTAAAATTTGGTATGAATACATTGTGGAACTGTCGGTTAACTTCACTGAACAAAATTGTTTTAAGTGTACTGTTTTGAAATACAAAATTAATTAGGGAGAACTTTTCTCACAATTGAATTTGTAATGACTGAATTGTGTGAAAATGTAGTTATCGATGTGTGACATTTTTCCTTGTAATAAAAGAAACAGGAAGATAAGAAATTTAACTTGAATAGAAAATGGTTAGAAGTACTGTCATGCGCATTTGAAGAAGTATATCCCCCATTAAAATTAAAAGTTATTGACTTAATGTGTGTTATGTCCATCACAAATGCCGATGTAGAAAAGGAATTTTTATTTAATGCAAGAAGTTCGAAAAGGAGAACACTAGGAAGGAAAATTTAAATTTTTTCCGAAAAATATTCAGTTAACATAAAAATATCTTTTATATGATTTTAATTAAAATAAATTAAAAGTATTGAAATCCTTTTTTATGCTATTTTAAATTAAAAATATAACTGAATATAGAGAAAGATCGGTTTTATTTCATAAATATAATCATCGTATGTTCCATTTATTGTGTTATTGTTTAAAAATGAGATAGGGCCTTTGCTCTTTTTACCTCATTACTTTTTTAAAAAAACAGGAAAGTGAGCGCGTATTCTTACTCTCATATTCAAAAATGAATACAGGATGCTTTTTTCTGGTTCAAATCGCAATACCAAAAAAAAATATATATATATTTTTAATTTTTAAAAAAATGACAAAAAAATAAAATTTGTTTGAAGAAAATATAATTATTTTTCAACTTCTAACATACTATTTATTTCATTTTTTTCCTTTTTTTTTACCCTGCATTTTGTTTTAATTTTACTGTGACGGAACATATAGGAGAAAGAAACACCGAATTCCACTACAGTTTCATACAAGATTGCCCAAGGCAACTCTACAGCTAGCTGTAAACGATTGATCTTTTGGTTCTTACTTGACAAAGTAACCGAACTAGGTCATAAAATTGTCCCCGTTCGATCTCCCAAGTTCTAAAAGGGGGAAAGGAAAGAAGGCTGTTGCATTTTTAAAGCGATCTTCAAAATAAGAGTTAACGCTTTCGGAATAACTTTTCAGTAGGAAGGTATCCACTTAAAGGGTTAAAAAGAACGCTTTAACAGTGGGTGACATTGCTGATTATCGGGGGTTCGGAATTTTACTCGGGAAAGATGGCCCAGAGCTACATACACTAATTCTGTCAGTTTTAAAGTATTCATTACTTAACTCAGTGCCGCAACAGCTCATGAGAGCCAAGGCTTATTGTGCCCATATTAGTATATGGTATCTTGGGCTCTGAAGTGCAGGAGCAGATGTTCTGATCAGGTCGTCAATCTGACGCGAAACCCTCCCAGTGTTAAGTTCTCATGCAAGCTTAGTGCTCATTTATCGACCCACTGGAGGGATAAAAGGCTGAGTTGAGCTTGCCCAGCCCTATATTTGAACCTTGAAATCGTGGCGTGGAAGCGCGATGCGCTACCACTCAGCCACTGGGTTTCGTATGCATTGTAACGATTAATGTAGAGAGCTAGTTTATAGGCATTATGAATAGAAAACCAAGTGATCCCAAGGTTCTATTTTAGAATCGCAAGAATCTCTATATAATCAATAGTACATGTAATTGAATTGAAATAAATTCAAATTATTGTATTATTAAAAATACTTTTTTAACGGTGCGTGACTGAGAGTCTATTCACGTTGCCCATTATCGGTAGTTTTCTCGGAGATGTTGGTTCAGAGCTGCATACACTTATCCTGTCAGTTTTAAAATATTCATAGTAATGATTCTGTACAGCAGTTTGTTTCTCAAACTGTGGGGCGCCCCCTGGGGGACGCGATAACCTTACGAGGGGGCGAGCATATCGAAAATGAAAGATTTAAAAAATAATTAATTTACTGGAATGAATTAAAACAAAATACTTTCAGACATAATAAAAAATGCACTTTTACTCTGATATAAGTTATATAGGCGATATTAAGTCACCAAAAAAAATTTCTTCAATACTTAATTAGCTATCATTGATCCTATAACCAAATAAAAATTATTTTATTTAATCCCATGATGAGAGAGTTTTTATTGCGTTTTCTTTTTTAAAACTAACATTCTACTCTTACAGAGAAAAAAAAAATATCGCAAATCCCAGAATCGAAAAATTTTAGGAACATCAAAAATTTATCACTATCATTATTTTTGAAATATTGCACATTATAGCTGTAATTTGTTTGACCTTCTAAGTTATTGGTACAGTTAGTTATGACCCCTCTCTTATGTGTTTATTTCTCATTTAAGGAAGTTGTAAGTAATGTATTTCTCTGTTGCGCTTTTTCCCATGCAAAACAGTTTTATGATATTTGGAAAACCACGGAGAGCACACACACACACACTTTGATGGATTACTATGCAAAGACTTAGTCCAAGATGAGTATTTTCAAACATATATAAAGCATAGCAATTGTTTTTAGCAGTAACATACATATTATCATAATGAATACACTTTTTAACCGGAAGTGTTCGCGCGGGACACACAGATCACGAAATTGTTAATTCTGGCAAAACTGTTTATTTGTTACCAAAGAAAAATTGAAAAGTCCTTGAAAGAAGTTAAGTAAACTATCTCTTAACTAAATTATTCACTGGAATCCCGATTTGTATTGTGTACAATAAAATAATTATAACAAAAAGAATTGGGGTGACTCAATAACCCCGTTTGACCGTATCGAGTGCACGTCTGCTCCCAGGTTAAAACATGTTGAAGTCTTTTTGCTTTAAATATTAAAAAGAATACAATTATTCTTCATCGGAATTTTATATTGTTGTTCCTTATTTAACGTCAATTATAAGTTCTAACTCTGTGTGGCTTAAAATTAAACTTCGCTTAAAACTAATTATAATTTGAGCAATCATTTATAAAAAACGTTTTACATTTTTGTAAAAATTGTCGCGCACTTGGCTTTACTCTCTTTACAATACAGCTATTATATCAAGAATGGTTTATTTTCTTATAAATGAACTCCTGAAAAGAGCGAGTACTTCGGCCGGTATACTTTTAATGCCTCCATGCTGCACAGAGTATTTCATAACTAATTAATTGATACTAAATTAAGAACAAGTTAAATAAGTATTAACGACTTCCATGGGTTTGTCTTGCAAAGCAAAGTTTTTATAAGGAATGCTTATGATTAGAAATTGACCCTCTGAGTTATTTCTCTATATTTAGCAGATATCCATATGTTGTCTTCTAAGCAGTCACCGCATTTTGCAATATGTTCAATTTAAAAATTAGAGAAAGGAAAAATAACATAATAATTATCCTATTACTCAATTTATTTTTTTGCTTAAAAGTAGTATTCAAAATTTAATACTTATGTTATTAATTTCTATGGTTTTTAATTAAAATCTCGTATTGTAGCTTTAGCGTCAAAGTGCATTATTATTGCATTTAGTGCATTATAATGTATAAGGAGGGTGCGATAAAAATTGTGATTGAAAGGGGGGCGCCGGTATTGAAAGTTTGAGAAGCACTGCTGTAGAGATCTAGTTTATAGGTATTATGAAAAGAAAATTAAGTGAACCAAAGGTTCCATTTTGGAATCACAAGAATCTCCATATAATCAACAATCCACATAATTACATTTAAAATAACGAGAACCCAAACCATTACTAAGCAGACTTTTTTAGCAGTTTGTATGTGAGAGTTTATTAACGTTGCACTGTACAGCAGCACGAGGGTGTTTGACAGAATGCCCAAGGGAACCGAACTCACCGAAAAGTTGTTAAGAGCTGCAAACCACTCCTGTGTTCAGTCTTTACTGAACAACATTTTAGTTTGTTTGCAAAAGTACATAGAAAATATACATCAGAGGGCTATTTGCAACGAATCCTATAATATTGAACCTCGGCCAAGTGACGAAAATCGCATCTTTCCCTTTGTAAACTACCTCACCACACCACGAGAGGATGGAGTGAGTGAGTGAGTGAATGCTAACTTCGCACTGTTCCGCTACTCGAGGGCTTTCGTCGATGAACCTAGCAATTCTGAACCAAGGTCAAGTGACGAGGACGCTACCTGAGCTGGCACTTTCCTCTCGTAACTTCCCCACCACACCAATGGAAGGACGTTCGAGCTTAGACAGTTTTAACGTACATCGCCCCCCTACATTGTGGGTCTTCAGCAGTCCCAGGATCGAGCTCATGACACGCCAGGCACGAGTCCGTTGCCTTGGCCACTAGGCTACTACGACCCCACCACGGGAAGACATTGAGCCACCTCAGATTTAACTTGCATCAACCTTTTTTACACTAAGAGCCTTCAGTGGTGGCCCCGAGCTTGTGACCATGGCCATAAGCTTGAGACCATGACCAATAGGCGTCTTTGTTCTCATTTTTAACGGTACATTCTTTTTGCTGTAAATGATTTTCAAAAACTTTGAGTAGTTTTAATTAGTGTAAAAACGGATAAGACGTACACATCTCTATGTGAAAAATATGAAAATATAAAATTGGGGAAAGGGGTAGAGAATATAAAGAATTTAAATAAATGATTCTGAGTGGTACACACACATAATATATCCCCACCCCCAAATATTTACTAAACCCTTAAATGGTTTGCCCGCATAACGTTGGGGCTACCGAAAGTTGACACAACAGGTTTACCCGTATGCTGTATGATTACAAATAAAGAGTGTTTTTTTTCCAGGTATAGAAGTTTAAGTTGGCATTACTTTCCAAGATGGCGACCGATTTAACAGCTGTCAAGTGATTTATTCTCAGTTTGGTTTCGCAATTCATCAAAACGATCATCAAGCAAGGCGTAGATTCGTCGAATGGACCCAAAACGAGATTGCCGTTGTTCCCGATTTTCATAAGCGAATTTTGTTTAGCGATGAAGCGCACTTCTGGTTGAATGGCTACGTCAACAAACAAAACTGCCGCATTTGGAGAGAAGCTAATCCACAAGTGTATGTCGAAACACCGTTACATCCAGAAAAACTGACTGTTTGGTGCGCTTTATGGGCTGGTGGAATCCTTCTTCAAAAACGATGAAGGCCACAACGTTACAGTCAATGGTGATCGGTATAGAGCCATGATTACTAACTTTTTCATTCCTGAATTGAACAATCATTATGTCCAGGAGCTGTGGTTCCAACAAGACAGCACAACATGTCCCACAGCTCGTGCCACAATCGATTTATTGAAAGACACGTTTGGTGACCGCCTAATTTCACGTTTTGGACCTGTGAATTGGCCTCCGAGATCATGTGATTTAACACCGCTAGACTATTTTTTGTGGGGCTATGTACAGTCATTAATCTACGCGGATAAGCCACAAACGCTTGACCATTTGGAAGACAACATTCGCCGTGTTATTGCCGATATACGGCCACAAATGTTGGAAAAAGTCATCGAAAATTGGACGTCCAGATTGGACTACATCCGAGCCAGCCGTGGCAGTCCTATGCCAGAAATCATATTTAAAATGTAATGCCACAAGATTATCTTTCGAATAAAAAAAATTCATGTCAATCGAATAATACATCGTTGTTTTATTGCAATTTAAAGTTCTATACCTCTAAAAAACACCCTTTATTATTTCTGCAAGTTTGATTTGGGCTTATTTTAAATTCCTATGGTGTATTATTTAGTGCTTCTATTTTGAAAAGGTGATGAAGTTCATCTATGGTAAAAAAATGCTTTTCGTTTAACATCTGTTTTTGTAATGGCGGAAATGAGTGTGGTGCTTAGTTATAAGCACTAAAAAATGTGCTTTTTTTGAAGCAATTTGGGTTAACAAAATGAACGCTTAAGGTGTTAAATACAAAAAAAAAAAAAATTTAAAAATAATTAGACTTTTGAAGTACATATTAATTTATGTATAAATGAAAGTTTTATTAATATTTTGAAGTTGATATTCTTATCCATTGATGTTTTCTTAGGAAAATACCAATTTTAATTTTTTCTGGTAGTGCAGTAACTGATTCACCGATATTTTTATTGCAAATGCTTAAAATTGGTATGTCATTTCATAGAAAAGGAGACAACTAGGAATGCGAGGATTTAGCATTCATCTCGAAATTTATAAAATGTCATCTAAAAACTTTCAGTCTGTGAACTTCATTTCGCATTTACATCTTTTAGGATTTTACAGTAGGTACATCTTTTGTAGTGTTTCTTTATTGCAGTAGAATATCTTTCTAATGAGTTTCTCGAAATCATATTTCAATTCAGATATTTTCCTTGTACTGTGGAGGGAGAGCAATTTTTAATATTTTTCTTGAAAAACATGAACACAATTCTTCAAATATGAAAGAAAGATATTTTGTGTGTGTGTATAGAAACTTCTTTTTCATAAAATATTACAACGTTCGAAAATTCAACGGTAGAGGAGGCTTATACCAAATCAGTTTTTCTACTAACAGTTCTAAATCCTATCAAGTTCTATGAATAGATTCTCTTTTCTCATACAAAACAAGTCAAAAGTAGTAATATGCTTTTTGTTATTACTTTGTTAGCTGTTTATTGGATAGCACATTATATGAGTTAGGTTGGCTGAAATTGAGGCACCTGTATTATTATCTGGCGTAGATATTCTTTGTAACTGTCTATTAAAATATGTTATTTTTTTCCTTTCTACAGAACGTCAACTTAATCCCTAGAAATAGTTACCTTATAAAAAAATTAATAGCACGAAAAAGTGAAATTTGCATTAGTTTATATACTAGTAAAAATATGTATTCAGATGTAAAATTCAGCATTTAGAAGAATTTTGAAAATGAACCCATACAATAAGCATTTTCTTCGTATTCTTTATGGAAATGTTATAAGGAGAGTAGAAGAAAAAGCTATACCCACAAAAAAACACCTTAAACGGATGTAACACCCCATTAAAATCTCCACATTTGAAAGGTTTTAAAAAATATTCTGTTGAAATATGTAAAACGGATAGAAGCTAAATATTATTAAATATTTATTAATGTCATACTATAAAACGACACAAGCATTATTGGAGACGGACCTCGTCATTTTCAACAACGGTCAAGTAACGAGGATCTTTGAAGGACCAGTGGTCGAGTGGTAGCGTATCACGCTACCACACCACAGGTCCGGATTCTATTCCCGGGCTAGGCAAGGTCAACTCAGCCGTTCATCCCATCTGCCGTGGGTCGATAAATGAGTACCAAAAGCGTTCTTGGGGACTTAAACACTGAAGGTCTAACTTCAGACTGACCATCTTATCGGTACATTTGGTCATGCACCTCAGTGCTCAATGGTCACGTATACTGGGAGGGGGACAGTAGGCTCTGGCCTTCATGGGCTGCTGCGCCACTTAGTTTGTGGCCGCGGTAGCTGAGTGGTTAAGGTATCAGAACGTGTCTGTCCTTGTTACGAGTTCAAGCCCAGTACCACTGAAAACCCGCCGTGTAGGAGCCCGATGCACCTTAAATCTGCCAAGAGCTCAAACGTCCTCCCGTTGGTGTGGTAGTTAGAAGAGGCGCAAGCTCAGATGTCGTTCCCGTCACTTGACCATGGTTCAAAATTACGTGGTCCGTCGCCAAACGTCCTCGAGTAGCTGAACACTGCGACGTTAATATTCACTCACGTTCCACTTAGTTTGAGGACTTTGATCCACGAAATATTTAACGTGATCCAACTCCCTTACACAATGGGCCTTCATTGGTACTATTCGAACTCATGATATGTTGATCACGAGCTTTTGACCATGATCGCTAAGCTACCGTGGCCACAGAAGCTAGATGAGGTAAAAAACAACTTGCATTTGATTTGCTTATTTAAGATCTCATTTTAAGATGGGGTGAGTGAATATTAACATCTCACTGATCAACTACATGAAGGCTTTTGGCGATGGACCTCGAATTTTTGAATCATGGCCAAGTAACGAGGACGGCACCCCCTCTCCTAACTACTACACCACATCAACGGGAGGATGTTTGAGCTCTCGACAGATTTAGCGTGCATCATTGACCTACACGGTGGGTCTTTAGTGGTGTTGGGCTCGATCTCATAACACGCCAGCCACGAGTCCATTACCTTGACCGCTTGGCTACCGCGGCTACCATTTTAAAATGGAGAGGGAGTGGAATATTCTTTTTTAATAACGCGTAAATATAAATATTTCGAAAAAAGATTCACACAATATCCTGAACCCAGTCCAAAATGTCAAGTCTTTTAAAATACAAAAACCTATTACATTTTCCTGTCAAATTTCAAAAAGGAAAAATAAAATCTCTCTTTATCATTTTTAAAATATCTTTTTTTTAAATATTTGTAGTTGTAATAATTTTCAGTTATCATATTCTTCCCAATTTAGCTCAATTCCTGAAAAATATTTAGTTTTATGTCGCAAACATTTAATTTCCTGTAATCTTAACTGTAAAAAATACATCCATACATTCGATTCGCTAAAAACTTTCTTGAGAAAAAAAATGTACAATGAAAGATATTAAATTACTTTTTCAGCCTTTTAGCATTTTAATTAGTCTATATTTAAGAATGAATATATATATATATATATAAATTCATTATTATTCTTATTCTGTTTTATATCCGAGACAGTTACAATATGCTCAGGAATAATTTATGACTCCAACGCAAAGTTCAGAAACCTTGTTTCATGATAAATGTCACTGAAAGTGTTGTGTTGACTAAGAAAAGAGCAAATAAACAAGTAAATAAATAATGCCATTTCTTAACAAAATTTATTCCTCTAACATGTACAATGAAATACGTTTAACGCAAAAACGCTGAAGACAAAATATTGGATAACACGAAATAATACAACGGTCCCGGCAAACTACTTTCTATTTTCACGCATTTTTTTCTTCTAACACTAAACGAAAATCGCTTAACACGAAAAGAGTTCCTTTCAGGGAATGAACAAAATACGGAAAGCACTACAGATTTAAGAGAGATATGAAATGAAACACACACACACAGGTGATTTAGCATTATGTTCCTATGTTATTGGATCTTACTACTGTGTCAGTGGACGAATTCCTTGCAGTAGTTGATGTTGATGTGTTTACAGACCTAGTTATGGTAAGAAAAGATATTTTGGAGTTAGTTCATAGCTGAGAAGAAATATCATTGATACTGATTCCGACGACGAAAATGAAAGGAATAATCCTACTCTTGTTCCCACGTCATCCGAAATGAGGAAGATGAAAATTATGCGCAGTTACTAAGCCGCACATTCCAATGGTGAATTGAAGAACAAAATGAACGGCATCGAACAATTTGTTGACAATAAGATATTAAAAAGACAATGCAAAGAAAATACTAGATAGTTTTCCAAAAACTCAATAAATGTTTTTTTTCAAATAACTTATAAACTTTGTATTAAATTTTATTAAGTTATTAAGTTCTTGTGAATGTTTTTATCTTTATTAAAAACATGTATATATATATATATGTATGTAAATAAAATGTACTCTAGTAAACGTAATTTCGTTGAATGTTTTTTTTTCTTCTATTCTTTCGTTTTTTTTGCAATATCCTTTAACGCGAAATTCTTTTAATGTGGACAAATATTGCAGTGCCCCCAGTTTCATGTTAAACGATTTTCATTGTATTTTCTACTGCTTTAGTTGACCCCAGTTTTTAGTTAAAACTTTAAAAAAATTAATTTCATTGTCAGAAAATGAAAAATATACTGTGAAAAGAATTACAGAATTAATGCTATACTCTAAGATATAAATTTAAGTGATTTTTTTTTAAGATGAACTTTGGCTAACATATTTTTCTCTACCTCTTTGGTATTTAATGAACAAACATGAAAGGAAATCTGAAATGACGAACAAAAAACATTTTAATTAAATATTTAACTTGTATCACCAGAGATATGTGAGATTTAATAAAAACCTATATATGATTTCTGTTGTTTATAATAATGCCATCTGTTTGACGATGTCATATCAAGGTTTTCGAAATTCCTCGCGTCAAAGGGCTGGATGTACGCCTTCGTTAGCTGTAGCTTTGAGCAAACAAGTGACAGTACGTTTTGGCTCAGTTCCATGTCAGTTAGGAGAGAGAATACTCTAAGGCAGTGGTCGGCAAACTTATTAGCCAAAGAGCCAAATATGAATATTACAACAATTTTTAAGAAAATTGGGAGCCAAATCTACTTTGTTTAATAAACTTTTATTACACTAATTAAAACTAAATTTCATACTTAATACATATTTATTAATGCGAACAATGTGCTTTCGTCTACTTGGAAATTTTGAGTAAGTCAGGTTTGTATGTTGTTTTTAATTTTAGGCATAATTCCAAGTTCTGATCAATAAGACGACTTCTCAGTTTACTCCTGATAATATTCATGCTTGAAAAAGATTGTTCGCATATATATGTAGAACCGAAAAGAGAAAGAACAGCAAACGCGAGCTTTTTCAGCTGATCGTAATAGTCAGGAATACTATTCCAAGCGTTGAAAATGACCATGTTTTCCTTCTCCAGGTCATTCAAAGCAGACCGCTTGTGTTGTGAACTAAGATCACATTATTTCTTTTCCAATATTTCCAGTTCAACACATAGACGTTTGAATTTAGAGCGCCATATCTCCTTGTTTTTTAAATCCAGCAATTGCGTTTCAAAGCTACCAATGTCAATTTCAAAAGGAGAAAATTTCACCTAGGTTATCGTAGCATTAAGAGGATTTTTGGCAAATACTAAAGTTGCTCTTCTGTTTTTAAATTCCTGAAACCTGCTGAGAAATGCTTCCCTCATATTTAAAATTATTGTTTTAAAATGACGTTTATTAATAAAGGAATTATTTTCTTGGCGATACTTCAGCAGGCTCGGAAAGTGAAACAATGTTTCCCTTTCAAAATCCTGAGCAAAAATGAATAATTTGTTTTCGAATGTTATTACTTCTTCTAATATCGAAAAAAGTAAGTTCCCTTTCCCTTGTAGTTTACGATTAAGCTGATTTAGATGAGACGTAATGTCTACCATGAAATAAAAGTTTTGGATCCACTGATGCTCTGTTAGTTCTGGATAGCGAATGCCCTTCTCAAGAAGAAATACTTTAATTTCCGGAAAAAAAGGCACGCGAATCGTTTTAAAACGTTCCCTCTTGCTAACCAACGTACCTTGTTATGAAGCAAAAGATCAGCGTACTCACTCTGTATTTCAAATAAAAATTCTTTGAATTGGCGATGATTAAGAGCTTTAACTAGAATAGAGTTGATAATGGTAGTCACTAATTCCATAACTGTACACATTTCATTCGGAAATGTTTGCGCACAAAGCGTTTCTTGGTGAATGATACAATGGTAGACAGGTATCTTGTGATTTATTTTTTCTTTCAAAATAGCTACAAACCCTTTTCTTACGCCGGTCATACTTTTTACCCCATCTGTTGAAATCGACACAATTTTATGGAGGGGAATATGATGTTTATCCATACACTCAATTACAGCCTTTGCGATATCTTCTCCACGCGTCTGACCTTTGATTGTCAATAATCCTAAAAGTTCTTCTTTAGGGCATGAATGAAACATAAATCTTACAAAAAGTGAATCTTCCCTTTATCATTTATGACACAAGACTCGTCAACTGCTATTGACAAAGCCGAAACCAATTTCAGATCTTCGATATGATGGGTGGTTATATTCGAGCACATTTTAATTGTTCTATCTTTAATGGTTTTGGCGGACAATGGTAACTCTTTAATTATTTTCTGAATATCTGCTTTGTTCTTAAAATCCTGAAACAGCTCTTCGGATGCATTTATAAAACAATTTTTTATGTATTCGCCGTCTGTGTATGGTTTCCCTCTCTTAGCAATCTCTTGGCTAAAAACAAAATTTGCCTTATTAATATTGCTGGAAGATTGCATCCAGTTATTATAAACACAGAAGTTATTTACTCTTGACTCTTCTGAAGCTCCTAAACTGCTTTCTTCCTTGCATCACCGGTAGGATATTCAGTGCTAAATGACGCATGTTTTCTTGTAAAGTGTTCTCTCTAAATTTGACTTCTTGTGATGCGCAAATTTCTCCTTACAAAAAAGACATGTTGGAAGTCCATTCAAGTTTTGAATACACGCAAAATTCTAGGTCCACTCAACTTTATATTCGCGGTTTTCATCTTCCGTTTTTCTTTGCTTTTTTATATCCATGTAAATTAGGGTGCCTATAAAAATATTCCAAATATATTTTTTTCTAAAGCCACCAGTACAAAACTGTTATCATTATTAAATTGATGAAAATAAAAATTTTAAAAAATTCTTTTTGAAAAATACAATTTCATTAATATATGTAACATCTTTAAAAAGAAAAAAATGTTTTTTTCCATCCTCAGAATAACAAAACTTTTAATATGACCAAAAATGGAAGAAAACTTCCAACATTCGGACAAACAGAAGTTATCGAAAAATCGATTACACATTTTGTACCGGGAGCCACAAACATACAGACAGGTGTAACAAAATCATATAAAAATGCCTGTAAAATGTGCAGCTAGATTGAAAGATACAACTTTTTTAAAAGACAACGGCAGACACGGTAGATAAGACAAAACTGCTCCCACTGCAACTGCTGGTCTGTGATGCCAATGTGTACCCCCACTACTTAAGAAAAGTATGCGCGCGCACAAGAATTTTTCAAGAGGGAGGGGGTCCGGGGTCGAAAGTTCACCATTCTTGTATCATGCTCCTTTTGATTTTGTCGATTTTCGGGAACAAAATACAGTAAAAACTAATAATTGAATAAATAATTAGCCTTAATTAATAAAAGTAATCATTAATAACAATGCTTCATAAAATTTTACGTACTATATACTTAGAATTATAATCAATCGGGAAAAAAATCAAGGGCTTTAGGGGAGGCGGACCCCAAGGACCCCCCACCTTCTTATGTACGCCACTGCGCGCGCATGCTTGTGGTACCTTTGTATCACACCGGAGTACGCCGAAAACATACGAACAATTTCAGCCGGTAGTGTGTACGTGATTTGTGTTTACGTTTACGAAAACCAATACAATTAAACTCGATGTTCATTACGTATTTTTACAAGGATATAAAATTTTAATTACCTATCTATCTTTTAACTTAAACAAAAAATTATACATGTTCTCGATTTATAAAAGAATTTTAATTTATCAAAATAAGATGTGTTTTTTACCAAGTTTTTTTAAAAGAAAATTTTATTGCGCTATCCGTGGATATTTGTGCCAGAGCCGCACTTAAGGAGCCAAAGAGCCACATGCGGTTCTGGAGCCGCACTTGGCCGACCACTGCCCTAAAGAGTCGGGGCCTACAGCTCACGAGAGAACTTGTCTACCGCGAAGGCACTATACGTTTACCTGTTCAAGTATTCGAACCCAGGTCCTACAATTCAGCAGTCAGCGTAGCTAACCATTATACTTGAAAGGCGGGTTATTTCTAAATTATTTAAACAACATTTAAAGAATACCATTCGTAATAATAAAAATTATTTTCAGAAGAAAAGCTTTTAAAACTGCCTTAAAATCACGGATCTCGTCCATAATTGACAAACAAGTTTTTTGACTTGATTTTTGGGCTAATTTAATAGGTTTCAAAAAGTACCAGTTTTTTCTTTTTAAAGTTACCGTTTACTAATACAAAAGTTACAACTCTTTCCATAAAAGAAAGTTATATTTCTGTTAATACTTTAAAACGCATTTCATATAGAAGATCTGAAGACATAGTTTGAAAAGAATTTTGTTTTATTTATCTCTAGCTCACAGAAATCTTGACTGGATTGATATTTTTAGAATGATTTCGTGTTAAGAACAAAAATCAAGCAATTGATATACAATACGTTTCTAAATTTATACCGATTTATAAACAAATTATATTTTTAACCATCTACGTACGCGTGTTTCGAATCTTACAAAGTTTCATTACACAGCTTTCTTTTTCTTTACTCTGACGCCCGAACGAAGCACAAACAACTTTCATCAAGGCTGCTGTTCCCTTCATAATCATCAGAGCTTACTCGATAAATGTTAATTTCTATAGAAGAAATTCAGTGTAAGAGAATTCATTAATAGCTTTCGAAACCCGTTGTCAAAGCTCGTTGGAAGGGGATAAAATTCACATTTTACGGAGCTAAAAACTCAAATACCTTTTTATTCTTTACAAATAGGGAAAGTCAAATCAAGACTCAAATGAACTCTAAAGTTCTGTATCAAAACAAGAAATAACTGGAAATTTCAAAGAAGGTTAAGTAAAAAATAAAATAGATTTTCCTTCAGAAGCTCGAATTACTTCTATTTCCCTATTCTTTGAATTTGGAAGAATGCGGAAATGTAGGTGTATTTGCTAATTCTCGGAACAAAGAAGGAAGAAACTAGTTTTCGGAATGCAATATGACACACACAGGTGATCTTTTTATTTTTATCATGGAATTTTATACTTATTAAAACAAAATTACGTAATTATCTATAGTTATAATGCTTTCAGATTTTATTCATTGAATGACGACTTAATTTTGTGTGGATTTCAAGATTATTTTTTTGAATTCTTTGTAAGTTTTCCTCTTCTAGCTCCAAAGTTCTTAAGCCAGTGTT
This sequence comes from Trichonephila clavipes, assembly GCA_019973935.1. Classification (NCBI taxonomy): domain Eukaryota; kingdom Metazoa; phylum Arthropoda; class Arachnida; order Araneae; family Nephilidae; genus Trichonephila; species Trichonephila clavipes. The sequence continues at coordinate 474,014 of BMAU01001373.1, read as the reverse complement.
TCTCAAACTGCGGAGCGCACCGCCCTAGGGGGGGCGAGCATATCGAAAAAACGAAAATAAAAGGTTTAAAAAAATTACAAATTTAATTTAAAGGAAGCAAAAAACAAAATACATTCCAACCTAGCAAAAATAAAATACATATTTATACTGGTATAATATACTTATAAATGCATCTCTCAGTACCGCACAATGTATTTGACAATTTATTAATACTACGTTAAGAACAAGATTAATAATTATTGGTGACACACATTGGCTTGTCATATACAAATTATATACAAAATTTTTTAATACTTTTCTTAATAATTTGTACTGTTTATAATTAAAGTCGTATTGTAGCTTTTAAGTCATGGTATATTATTATTGAATTTAATATATTGTTATTGTATGGAGGGGGGTGCGATGAAAATTATGACTGAATATTGGGTCGAACATATTTAAAGTTTGAGAAGCCCTGTCTTAAACTTTATTCAAAATTCATTTTCCACCGTGAAAGGTTCCCAAATTTCATGTCATTTCGTGACGTTGCATCAAACACATTTTTTTAAAATTATAAACTTTTCAGAATTTTACAATTCAAAATAAATGAGCGGATTTTCTTAAATTATAAAATTCATAATGTGAAAACCTATTTAACTTTACAGGAATTGAATGAAATACAGGTCAAATTTCACACACATTACAATAAAATATATTGATACAATAAAAATAAGTAGAAAGTAAAAAAAAAGGATACTCTCTTCGTAAGCTAGTGAAGTAAGATTATTATATTGTTACCGAAAGTTGATTCTTTGTCCTGCAAACGACTTGTAGCGGTGGTATCTATGTAAGGACTTCAGTCCTTACATAGATACCACCTATTACATAGTACATATATGGACTGACTTCTGGACTGAAGTGATCATTTTTGTCTAGCTGTAAGTTACGTGCCTATGTATTCAAAGGTTGCGAGTTCCATCCTCCTGATTAATGACCCTGACCAAATTTTGGAAAAGTGCAACCTTAGAACAGCTGTCATGGTGCCATCTACTAGCCGCAAAAGCCGTCAGACACACATGACGCAACAATCAAGCTGTCAGACACACATGGAGCAAAAATCAAGCTGTCAGACATATTGCCTCGAGAAGCAAGCCGCCGTCAGACACACTTGACATAACAGCAACAAATCTATCATTCGTTCGTCAACCATGAGAACTATATCTTTCGTTCACCTATCCATCAACTCACTGGAGGGGGTGAGTGAGTGAATATCAACGTGTGTGTCTTTAGTGGTACTGGGTTTGAACTCGTGATAAGGTCAGACATGATCCGATACCTTGACAATTCGTCTACTGCGGCCACTCACTGGTGCGGGATTGTGTCGTGGTGGCCATATAGGCCAATATAGGCCTATATAGGCCAATAATAGCATCCTGATTGAAAAAGGTCATTTTGGTCCAGCAGCGGTAAGTTAGGTACTTACGGAGCAGATGTTGCCGAGTTCTATTGTCAGACTATTGATAATAGACAGATGGTTTTCAAACAAGGAGAGGCTATTTTCAAAGTATTAAATAAGTAGATATGATTTTGGCAACAGATTTGGTGAAGAGTTTGTTCGACAAATTTACGACAAAAAAAGATGCACCGAGACAAAGCCATAAGGGTCTATAGCAGTGTTTCTCAAACTTTGAATACTTTGAATACCAATTTTCAATAAGAATTTTTGTCGCCCTCCCCCTGTACAGCAATAATGTATTTACTGCAATAAAAATGCACTTTGAGAGAGAGACGCTAAAGTTACAATACGATCTTAATTATAAACCGTACAAATTAATACAATAAGTATATTAAATTTTGTATATGTAACTTTTTAATAATATATATTTTAAGAAAATTACTTAAAATATATATTAGTTACTTATTATTATTTTATTTTTCTTTCTCTAATTTTTAAAATGGAACAGATCGCAAAATGATATATTTAATTAAAGATTTATTTCATTCAGCATTCATTTCTCAAAGTACAAATGTCATTCGAAAAATAGTCTAGTCTACGCGTTGCTCTCTATCATATCCATCACATCTGGCATTATAGGGTACGTTTGCGTGAGTCTGGGCAACCTATCGGACGTCTGCGCAAAACATGTAAAAATGCTTTTCCTCGTACAATTCCAGTCAGTTTTGGTCGACTCGATACTCCTATAGCTACCGAACCTAGCTTGAATGTACATTTTTTAATTTACACGTTAATTGTAATTCACGGTAATTAAGTATTTACGGCAGTAGATTAAAACAAAATCATACATACCTTTTTAAGTCGTAAGCAAACATTCGACCATAATAAAGAATCAACAAGTACACAGACGAACGAGCATGGTTCCGAAAATTAAATCAAGGCGATCTTCTCAAAAATACTTAAATTTTGGATTTACCACTACTGAAGTAAATGATGGGGGGGGGAAAGCCCCAGCTCGTTAAGTGTTAAAACTTACAAATCTGAATAACAACATGTGAAAGTTGATTTTAAAACATGTAAAATCATTTAGCTATGTTGGCAAATAATTTTAAAAAGTATTTTCTGGATGAGGACAACTTGGTAGCAAGTTACGAGTGGATTAGGGATCTATTTCAAGATACTCCAGAAGGGCTCTCAACTTCCGAAGAAGAAACCTTCATAGATTTCACATCCAGTGAAAAATTAAAACGCAATTTTGTAATAAATCGCTCTTTGAATTTTGGGTAGAGGTGGATGATGAATTATCTGTACTGAAACTAAAGCACTTCGTATACTATTACCATTTTCAACATCCTACCTTTGTTAAACCGGATTTTCTGATATGGCTGCTTTGAAGACAAAATATAGATCTCAGCTAAATATAGAAAAATTACTCAAAGTGTTAATTTCTGATATTAAACCTTCCTTTGAAAAACTTTCCTCTACAAGACAAGCCCATGGAAGTCCCTAATAATTATTAAACTTGTTCTTAATTTAGTAATAAGAACGTATTTATAAAATACCTTCTTCAGTACTGATACATTAAAATTATACTGGCTGAAACACCAGCTCTTCGCACGAGTTAATTTTTTAAAAAAATAAAACATTATTCTTGATATAATAGCTGAACTGTAAGGAGAGTAAAACTGCGTGCACGTCATTGTATACAAAAATGTAAAATGATTTTTTTTAGATAAATGCTATAGTTGTAAATAACTGTTTAAAAGAACTGTAATTTTAAACCTCCCATAATTAGCATTTAGAATTAATGTTAAATAATGAAAAAAAAATATAAAATTACGATGAAGAATAATTGTGTTACTTTTTTTTTTAAGCTAAAAGACTTCAAAATGTTTTAACCCGGGCGCAGGCGCGCATTCGATACTAACGCTAATGGTAGTGCGGGGGGACTCAGTCACTGCAAATATTTGTTTATAATTATTTTTACTATACACGATACAAATCGGAATTCCAGTGAATAATATTTTAAGTGAAAGTATACTTACTGGCTTTCAAGGACTATTCAATTTTTCTGTGATGATTTGAGAAAAGATCCAAGAAAACTGAAATAAAATGATTCAAACGTGCAAGACCATAATAAAGGACTCAAATCAGAGACACTTTTCACAAATATTACAGAAATGTTAAATCAATCAATTTTTTTTCCAAATATCGTAAAACTCTTTATTATTTATATTTCCCTAAGCGAAAAGCAAACACATAAAAGATGGGACGGAACTCTAAAGTAGAACTGACCATACCATAAGTTTGAATGCCAATCAAATGATTAGCGAATGTATTATGCAGCCTCGCTGAAAAGTGAATCATGTCTTCCTTTTCTTTTTCTACAACTAATGTACAGTATTTCAATAATAATTACAGTGATGAATTGTTTATCTTAGAATTTTTCTCTCAGGGTCTGGGTTTCGTTTTTTCTTTTAACGAGTAGTATTTTATGTTAAAACGTAATAAAGAAATCTCTCATTGAGGAAATACAGCAAATTAAACAAAATCTTTTTTTCTTCTTTAATTTGGTTTTGGGATCAAAGATAGCTATTTAATGACAGAAAAACGCCAGAGGATAAACATAAATTATATCAGTGTTGCTGTGTATTTTTTTACTATTATGGAAGAAAGCATTTTGTTTTACTTCTCTTTCAGGTTATTTGTTTTTAAAAAAAATCTTTAAATTTTCAATATGCTCGTGCCTTCCTTGTAAGGTTATCGCGCCCCTCCCCAGGGGGGTGCGCCCCACACTTTGAGAAACACTGGTCTAGAGTGATTATTTATAAAGTTGCTGCTATAGAAGCTTCTGGAATGCAAGGAATCCTGTATAAAAATCATGGTATAGAAGTGATAAACGTGTGTAAAGAGTAATGACGATTCGTTTCATTTAAATGTACGAGTATTGTGATTACGGATCTGAATCACTTTCATTGTTTGTGTGATCTACGAATTGATGCTGTTGTGGAATTATATGTTGCATTAGTTCAATGCAGTGGTTCTTAATTTTTGACCAACCTCCCCTCTTTTGTGTATCAGCTTGATATCGCGGATCTCCCTGATTTTCAGCATTCCTCCCTGGCTTCCAACACGTGGCTGAGTGATTTAAAGGTTTATCATTAACCTAAGACACTGTCTTTGATATTTATACAGAATATTTTATGACTTCTTTTTTTTCCTTGAAGAATACAGTAACATTAAATTAAAAATATTATGCATTACTAATTTCAAAGAAATAGTTTATATACTTAACTGCAGTGATTAAGTCTTAGGATGGCACATGTTTCAATTTTTCCGCGAGACTTTTCAGTCTAAAAAAAAGTCAAATCTTAACAGTAAATCCTCCTCTAGGAAGAGTTTGGGGACTTTCAGAGGTCTCCTGACCACAATTTAAGAACCGCTGCATTAGTTGATTCCTATTAGAAGGAAATATCTAAAAAGAATACCAGAATAAAATTTATAATTACTCTGCTGAAGAAACCACTTACTAATTACGTGTACTTTTCCAACATTTGGTAACCATTCAAACACGTGACAATATTAATGTTGGAAAATTTTTCTATTTGAAAAAAAATGTTCCAAATTAGATTTTATTCTCTAACATTGCGTGAGTGAGTGAATATTAGCATCGACCTGTTCAATTTTACTCGAGAGATACGAAGAGGGCACTTGAGCTCTGGCACCTTTCTCCTAATTTCACAGCAACAAGAATCCATTTGAGCCTCGTCATATTTAATGTGCATCGGCCCCTCTGCAAGGCGGTTCTTTAGCTGTACTAGACTCAAACTCACGACCCGCCGTCCATGAGTCCGTAACCTTGACCACTATGCTCTGCAGCCTCTAAAACCCCCAAATGGGAGAGTGAGTGAATATTAACGACGCACTATTCAGCTACACGAGGGCTTTCGGCGACAGACCTCGTCATTTTGAACCATGTTCAAGTGACGAGGAAACACCTGAGCTGGCACCCTCCCTCCTAACTACCACACCACATCAATGGGAGGACGTTGGAGCTCTCAACATATTTTATGTACATTGCTTCCCTACACAGCAGGTATTTAGTGGCACGGGGCTTGAACTTGTGAAAAACCAGCCATGATCCGATACCCTGACTACTGGGCTATCACGACCACAAAACCCCAACTGAACAGAAACAGAACAGGTAACGCGAACTAGAGTTTGTGACTAAACAGTCATTTCTCGAGCTCTAGTACTGAGGGTTTGATAAGAAACTTGTGTTTCCTCATTCAGTGAGTGAGTTAATATTAACGTCGCACTGTTCAGCTACACGAGGGCTTTTGGCGACGGACCACGTAATTTTGAACCATGGTCAAGGGATGTGGACGACATCTGAGCTGGCACCCCTCCTAACTACCACACCACACCAACGGGAGGACGTTTCAGCTCTCGACAGATTTAACGTGCATCGCTGCCCTACACGGCGGGTCTTTAGTGGTACTGGGATCGAACTCATGACATGCCTGCCATGGTTGGATACCTTAACCACTGGGCTACCGCAGCCCCATGTTTCCTCATTCAAACAGGGCTCTTAAGAACCGTGATAATTCATACCAATCAATATTTCTACTCTCAAATCCTGGAAACACGAAATTAGACACGGTACTATAGAAAAGAAAAGTAAAACTCAAATTGAATAATGGTTTGTAGAAATGTAAATTAATAGAAATAAGGATTTAATTAAATACGGTATCTGACTTAAATTAGCACCCTTGTAAATTAATTAACGTTTAGTGATTAAATAAGATATCAGATTAAATAAATTCAGACTGTAGATAGTGAAATTGGCCAAAATGAAAAAAAAGAAATACAAAAGATTTGAACTATTCTTACTTTCATTCGAAAACTATGTGGTGCTGCGAAACTTATACCACAATGGAGGCAATCTTTTTAATTAGAACAGTGGTCTTTTCAATTAAGCTTTACTTAATTAAAACAAAATCTCGCTAAGGGCTGGAAATAAAGAATTTATTTAGTTAAGTTTTACGTATTTTGATTAATTTTCTCATGTAGTGGAAAAAAGCACGAGCTTGAAAATAGTCGCTAAGTTAGAGATGCATTTCTTTAATTCAATATTTTTCATCTGTTTTCTTATTCCTTCTATTTTTGGGAGAAAGGAGAAGGGAGCTTCTCTGCATCCGCGTTCTGTTTCATTCTTTTCAATTTGAAATACAAAGTATTATTGCGAAAGAAAAAACCTTTATGACCCTCAATATCTCTTTTTCATTTGACGTAGAAATGCCTCAGACCAGGATACACTTCGCTTCTTGCGAAAATATATCTCCCAAACTGATAAGAATGCTTCTTATTTTTAGCTAAAATTTTGACATATTATATCTCCATGGAAATTGTATCTTCTCAAAGGCTTTATTTTTTTCTGTTAAATATAAAAAACAAATTCCTTGTATGTGTGTGCAGTATTAATACATCGAACTTAATTAAAGTAATAAATCAAATTACACTTTATAACAAAAAAAAAAAGACGCACAAAGAAGGAGTGGTCCGATTGTAATGAAATTTCCTAGGCGAAAACATTTGTATCGAACATTCAAATGATCAAAATTTGGTGCCCAATGAAAATTAATAGCGGGAGCTACAGCGCATCGGAACTGCGGACTCAGCAGGTGTCTATAAGAAGCTATTCTCAATCTGATGGTCAAAATTTCTGTTGCATTGCGATTTAGGATACCTGTCAACGACTAAAAAAATGCGTTGCCGATGGATTCGAGCTCATTACGAACAACTGTTCGAGTTTGAAATAAGTCGTATCATTGGATTGAAATAGGTGGGTTGGGCAAATCGGAAAATCGCTCGTCATATGGGTCAAAACGATGCGGAAATTAGGAGATTCTGGCTAGAATGGATGGGCAATGGCAGATTTCAGAATCATGATAGTAGCGGTCGACCTAGGGCCACAGCAGATAGGGAAGGCAGACTGATTGTCAGATCAGCTGTAACAGTGCCTGATTCTTCGTTATCAACCATCAAACGTGCGAGCCACACGTGAGTGCCCACAATGACCATTCTCAGGCCTCTAATAGAGCGAAATTTACGCTCGTACCGATGGCTACCCCACCTGCCACTTACACCTGCAAACTGTGTAACCAGATTGTAGTGGTGATTGGCTCGATCATGTTGGAATCATGCAGACTGTTTCAATCATGCTGGAATCATGCGTAGTGTTTAGTGCCGAATCCCGCTTCCAACTGTGGCCTTACGATCATCGAAGACGTATCTGGAGATCCCCAGGGCAGCGTGCTGATTCAGCTTTCACTATTACACACCACATAGACCCTCAATCTGGAGTTATGGTCAGGGGTGCATTTCTTTTGACAGCCGGACTTCTTTGGTCATCACTAGACTCACACTTACAGCGCAACGGTAAGTCTACGACATTCTAAAAACTGTTTTGCTACCGCTTCTTTTTCAGTACCCTGGCCTTTTTTTCAGCAAGATAATGTCAGACCACATACGACTCGGGATGCTATGAACTATCTTACAGCTCGTCAAACACTTTCTTGACCAGCCAGATCGCTAGATATCTCTTCAATCAAGCATGTCTGGGGAATGATGTGATGGCGACTGCATCTACCTGGCCCGACAATTGGAGCAAATTTGGCAGGAATACCGCAGTAGACCATCAGGGTGCTTTATTACTTTATTTATGCTACGTCTTGTGGTAGCATGCATCCAGACTAGATGTGGGTCAATACCTTATTGAGCTCGTTACTTTGCAACAATGTAACTCCAAAATAAATCGTGCAATTTTTCTGAAATTTTTATCATTTTTTTATTTTGTACATAATTTTTCTACCCACCAATTTTCGTCTTTATCGAACAACTAGTTTTTGGTGGGTCATTTTTTTGTATAGAGTGTAATATTTTGATCATACTAAAAAATCCAAAATAACTGTAAATGAATGAGTCAGCAAAATGAAAATAAAGTTCTAGAAATTGCTAATATCATCAGGAATTTGCAACCTCAATTATTTTGAATAATTTATAGAGAGTGGCAAATTGAATGTCATATTTTGACGCATTCTGTCACTACGAATACATTGTTACAAACACAGACAAATAATATGAGATTTAAAATATTTAAAAATAAAACGCCAACTTATATTACTTTACAAAACAAAAATAAAACTCAAGATTTTAAGAAATGTAAAGCATTAACTTAAAGAAAAAAATAATTTCTAAATGCTGTAAGGCGTGTAATCAAAAAAGCAAAGCAGAGCAGGTTTGCTCAGCAAAATAGTAAACAATATCTAGAATTTCCAATTGATATTTTTGAAATTATACTACAAAACGTGATGTCTGATTTTTTGAAAAAGTATCGTAAAATATTTTTTTAAAGTTATATATATATATATATATATATATATATATATATATATCAAAATAGGAGAAATGTTTATTTGCAGACTTCAGCTTCCAGCTTATTTATTCATTTTTTTTAATTCACTGTCATTAAAATGCTTGTAATTTCATTTCAACATAACGCAGCTTCAAAAGAACGGTAGTTTTAAAAATCGAAGATTTAAAATATTTTATTGAATAAATAAATAAATAAAACAATATTTTCTACAAATTTCACATTTTTATGGTTTTTAAAAATAAACTCTAACAACTCACGCTTTGTCAAATAATATAATTAGCATCATAGATTTTTTCTTTCAATGCCATATAAAATTATTTTTTTGTTGTCATTTTTTAAATTGTTTAGAAAATGCAAGACAAAGAAAAATAATTCGGAAAAGTTAATTATATTATTTAGAACCCAAGAGTTCTTGAATATTTCTAAAGTAGACCGGTTTAAACATCGAACATAAAAAAAATTTGAAGGGAGGGGATTCTAATTTCAAGTAATCATTAGCGCGGCTATCCTATATCATTAAAAAAAAACGATCTTAAAATACTTATCAATGGCGTCTTAGCAATAATTTATAACCCTTGTGTGCTAATTTCGAAAAACTTGTACCAAAATTAATATAAAATATTATATAACAAAGCCTGTAAATTATTTTCGTACATATTAATCATAACAATCCGAAAAATAACTAAATGCATAATACGGTCATTTAAGTGTTATTATTCGAGACTATATATATATATAATACGTATATGATAATTGCGGTAATCCGAAATCTATTCACAGGAAACATATCTAGAATATTAAAAAAAAAAAACACGCAATCTCTCTCTCTCTCTCTCTCTCTCCTCTCTCTCTCTTCTCTCTCTCTCCCCGGTTTATTTGACCATGGAACATTAATTTTTTACTGCGTGTGTGCGTAGAAGAAATATTTCTGTTACCAATCAAGTAAATTTGTTTTGTGAATTTTGTAATTTTCTCCAAACAATCCAGTACAAGCAATCTTTACTGTTATTTAACTCCGTCTTAAGTGACACCGAAACAACTTTTCCATTATAAGCAATGTTTGAAACATTTTTATTTATAACGTGAATAAATAATATCAACTTATGATGTTTTTTGAGTTAGTTCATCAAAAAAGTTTCCCTTTTTTGAGTGTAATGCAGAGTTTTTCAAACTTTCACTACTGGCGACTCAATTTTCAATCATAATTTTTATCCTCCCCCATCGCCCTTGATTTTTTTCGCCGATTAATTATAACCCCATGTATATAGTAGGTAAAATTTAATTAAGTATTTGTTATTAAAATTCCTTTTTTATATTTATTGCTGATTATTTATGGAGTAATTTATTTTGTACTGTTTTTCATTCCCGACAGTCTACAAAATTTAAAAACTATGTTTGACTGCGTATTGGGGAATACGTATTACGAGAATAGTAGACATTCGACCCTCAACTCTCCCCCTCTCTTGAAAAACTCTTGTGTGCACCAATGCCCAATGTCGTAGGCGTGGTGAGGTTGGAAAAAGTGATGCAATTATTATCAAAAAATTCAAAATACTTAAAAAAATAAAACGTTTTCATCTAAAGTTAGTTTTCTTTGTTATAGTGAGTATAAGGCTTAGTCTGCATATACATCAGCCAATCTTGAATATTTCCATATATAATTACTAACTGCTGAAATATTCAAGCGGTCACCACAAAATATCTTGGCGGTCCACCGGTCGACTGCGATCGACGTAATGCCTATCCTGGTTCAATAGGGATTACAGATGTCCATTTTTTTATATTCTGCTCATTTATATTTATAAATCATAATAAGTCGTACAACACAACAATCAAAATCACAAAATTGTTCATGGGGGAAGTGTAGCATGTTCTAAAAAATAATTGTGTGAAACGTTTTTCATTATGCATTATATGTTTCAGAATACTTATAAAAATACATCTTGGCCAAGTAATCCTTCAAAATGCTCAATAGGCTTATCCATATATCATAAAACTCATTCACATGGGAAAAAAACAGAAAAATATTATTTACAACTTTCCTAAAAGAAAAAGAGACGGAGTGAAACATACCAGTAAGTTTGAAGGTCACATATATGATAATCAAAAGTAGTAATTTAGGGATTAAAAGAAACGTAATAAAAAAATCTCTCATCGTGGGATTACAGTAAAGCAAACAAAATGTCTTCTTTTTATTTGGTTATGGGATCAAAGAAGCTAATGAGCGTTTGAAGTGTAATCTTTTATTTTTGATGATCCCCAGATGATAAAAATAAATTACATCAGTGTGAATTTGTATTTTTTTATTATATCAGAAAGCATTTTGTTTTACTTCATCCTAAAAAATTAATTTTTTAATCCTTTTATTTTCAATATGCTCGCGCCCCACAGTTTGAGAAACGCTGGTCTAATGCTATTAATAGATTTTCTTTTCCTCTTTGTGATTTATCATAATTATATGGTTAGTATATATGGTTGATACAATTATATGGCAATACGCAAATAGAGCATGCAGGATGCAGTTGTAAAAAAAATTCAGGAAATCTTATTACGATTGATATTATACTGTTCTTTTTTATGTATAATATAATTCATATAGTGAGGAAAATATGTGTCTTGAAACTTTAATTGTCTTCTTGACATTTGTAACGTATTTGCTTCGGTATTAGTAAGAGGTATAAAACTTAGATGTTATCTTTAACTCGTTTATTCTCAGTCTTTGAATAATTAGTATCAAAGTGATATAAATATGTTGAGTGGTTTAACTTAAGCTATCTCTATCAAATAATAATAAGGCGTGTGTTCTTTTAGCAGTAGATATGAAACAGCATACTTTGATTCATGTGTTCTGAATCCATTTTCTGGTGAGATTTCTCTGACCACAGTAACACTTTTACACCGCAGGCCCTCTTTACACTTTCCTATCTAACCTGTGTTTTCTCCTTTTCTGCCATTCTTCCTTTTTCCCTTTCACTATACCTCTATTTAAATAATGTTATTTATCTGCATATACCATGACGTTTTTCTCTAAACGATGGAATCATATCAAACATTGTAGTAAAAAAGGTACAGAAGCTCATTAAAGGAAATGTGCGTGAGAACCTGAAAGAAGAAATATCAATTGCAATAAAAATTATCTTCCAGAAAAAATGAAGCAGCTGTGCATTAATTACGTAAAACTGAGCGCGATATTTTCCAACGAAATTTTGTAGAAGAGTACAGGTAGTTATTTATTTTTTGTCTCACATTATTTGGCATATATTTTTAAGAGGTCACAGTACGATTCAATTAACAAAAATCACTCAAAGAACCAAATCTAATTTTTTAGCCTAAATTAATATTTTTATTCACTTTTCTATAACCTCACAAAACTTGAAAGCTCTTAAACTTAAACAACGCAGAATTATGATAGCTTTTACGTTCGTTTTTATTCACATCCCTATGGCAAATCAAAACTTTAAGCTGACTTATCTCAGAAAGATAAAATAACTAGTTTGCCTTCTTTTAAAATGCTAAGGCTTTTTTCTATTGTGCTAATGCTTTGAATATTTTTACCTATTGCTAATAATACATGTAACAAAAGTTGGCATGCATTTTTGAACAAAGCAAGACTTATTATTTAAAAAAAAATAATTAAACTTATATATATATATATAGAGAGAGAGAGAGAGAGAGACAAAGAGAGAATTTATACATTTTTTTTCAGGAATTTTCAATAAAAATTCACTAAAAGAAGTATTGTATGAATACCAATCATGTTATCACAAAACCCACACCATATTTTGTTATACATATTTTGACGTTTTTGTAAATCAAATTTCATGCGTGTACGTAATTTTTTCTGGGAGGTGTAGCATTTTAAAATCACTAAGCAAATTTTAAGTTTTTTTCTTAAGAACTAAATGGCTAGCTTTTTATGAAATTTTGAGCACAAAATCTGTTTTACGTAGCATACACGAATAGGAAGCAACCAAAAAATTTTTGAAATCCTTAAATTAATATTTTTGTGTAAATCGCACCATGTCTTCTAAAAAATCAGTTTTTCTTAAACCTGGTGCTTAGTTCCGAAGTCAACTGCGTAAAATCAGTTAAAAAATTCTTAAACTGATAAATTAAAAAAAATGATTAATTCGGATAGTAGTTAAGTCTTAAATCAATGTATGGTTTTATATATTAACTTATTTGATTCCAGTATTTAAAATATTTATATAAATTATAAAGTTAATATTTAAATTTGGATAACTGAGATTTAAAAATACACCTAATAACAATAAGAATGAAGCACCAAGAAGGATTTATCCAAATAGGAAGCTATACAACAGAATATGCAAGATGTTAATTTTGGATGATGAATAGATGAAGCAACGAAATTTCCGGATGGGGTATAAAAAAAGGACAATCAACACGAATCTAATTCTTCGACCCACATGGATTATAGGATTACCTCACTATACATTGCACTATAAAGCAATACGGGAATTATTGTCAAATAACCTCGTCATTTAGGGCTTCGGTCTAGAGATGAAGATAACACCCTCCAAACTATCACACCAGGCCAACCGAAGGACTTTTAGACACAACAGATTTAACGAGCATCATTCCTTTACGTGGTGGCACTCAGGCTCGGACTCCTAACACACCGGTCATGAGTTCATGACCATGACCACTAGGCTACCACGGTCACCAAGTGCCTTGAAATGTATTCTGGAATCACCATTTGAGGGGAGAATTGCAATTCAACTAAAACAAGTAATATAAAAAAAAATTAAGTCAATTCCTACTTAGATCAACAAAGAAAAATTTTAGTTTAGCTACTTTTTATTAAATAGTTACAATTAATATACATATGTATATACATATGACAGAATCACAACATTAAGCGGTAATTAATTTTTAATAATTATCATTAAATTATCGTATTGTCCACCAAAACAATCGTGTATATGAAATTTCAGTTCAACTAAATGCTTGAAAACGTGAGAAAAAAATATTTAAAGTTGTGACCCAAGTCACTAAAAAGGAAACCAACGTGGCTGTATCTGTAATTCTTTAAATAATTAGTTTCTGTCAATTAATTTTAAGTAAATATAATTAAATGATTGTATTTTTACCTAAAAAATAGTGCATAGAAAATTTCAGCTTAAATGAGCGCTTTAAAATGTGAGAAAAAAATCTTTTCAAGTTTTGACACGTCGCTAAAAGGGTCACTATGACGCCAAACAGGATGTCAACGTGGCTGTATTTGCAATTCTTTGAATAATTATTTTAATTAATTTTTATCAATTATAATTAAATTACTGTATTGTCATCCAAAATAATCGTGTATATAAAATTTCATCTCAATTCAGCGCTTTAAAACGCGCTTTTATTAACGATTGAAAATTCCTTTAATATAAATATATAGAGAGTGTGAGCTAATAGTAGAGAGGAATTGAAAAAAAAACAGTGTGGCCAAATCACAGATATAGTTCAAAGTTTGTGTCGGGAAAAATTATCATTCCATGACGTTGGTATCAATGAGCTGCACGGAGTATCAAATAGACAGCCATCAACAAAGAAAAACAAAAGAACGCGAGGACGAAGTGAAAATCCCAGATGCGCCCTTATCTACAATACGACGTGTAACTCAATCAACCAGGAGTGCGGTAACAGAAACCATTTCGCCAACTGCAGCTTACCATTGTAACAGATCACTGGCACTCAACACCACTTTGCATTATTCAACTATCGCCAATATTGACAGCTAACCACGCCCTAAAGGTCGCCAAGCATCCATGATTTTTGGTGGATGCAATTTTTAAAACTGTTTTCATATTTTCTCTACGAAATCACTCGTTAAGTACGTTGGTAATGAGCATTTTATGTTTCCATTTATGTGTTACTTTTTCTGTTTATGCTTCACCCAACTTGGCACTTCCACCCATATATTCCTGTACAAAAATTGTTTGTTGCTCTACCACCCCTCAAAGTGTGTCCCATGATTTTATAAACACACCCTGTATATATTAAACTATTAAGTACTATGATAAATAATAAAAATTTTCATATTTTTGAACATGCAATTTTTTTTTTCTTTAACATGGTATTTTTATTGCTTTTCATTGCTCCTTAAATTATCATTCTAAATATCACAATTTAAATCTTCAGTTGATAGCAATTTATACTTGTATTATTTGTTTATTTACAGTTAATTAAAATCAATACTTAAAATGAAATATTTTTTGAAAATTATTCTAAGTGTTTAAATTACCTCAAAATCGTTAAATATAATTTAATTTTGGCGTTCGATAAAAAATTTCACTGTGTTTTAAAATAAAGATTATTGGTAAATTAATAACGACTACCTTTTTCATTTGCAGCTGTGAGCAAACTACAAAACCAAAACCGTTATTATTGAAACAACCCATCATACACTGAAGAGTCAAAATAACTGGTACATGCATGCGTATGCAAATAAAGAGGTATGAAACCAATCAAAGTACGGTGCTGTGTTCGGCAAAGCCTATATAAGACAAAGAGTGTGTGGAACAGTTGTTAGATATGTTACTACTACTCCATTGGCAGAATATAAAAATTTAAGTGAGTTTGAACGTGGTGTTATAGTCAGCGCACGAGAGATAGGACATAGCATCTCCGAGATAACAATGGAATTTGGATTTTCACGTACGACCATTTCACGAGCGTACCGTAAATATTGTAATCCGGTAAAACATCAAATCTACGACATGACTGCGGCTGGAAAAAGAACATACAATAACGGGACCAACGACGACTGACGAGAATTATAAAGCGTGATAGATGCACAATCCTTCCGCAAATTGCTGCAGATCTTAACGCTGGCTCATCAACAAGTGTTAACCTACGAAACATTCAACGAAACATCATCGATATGGGTTTTCGGAGCCCTAGGATCGCTCGTGTACTCTTGTTGACTACACGATGCAAGGCTTTACGCCTCGCCTGGGCCCGTTAACACAGACATTGGACTGTTGATGGCGAGAAACACGTTGCCTGGTCCGATGAGTCTCGTTTCCTGTTGAATCGAGCTGATTGACGTATACGGGTTCCGAGACAACCTCAGGAATCCATGGACCCTATAAGATAACAGGAGCTGTTCAAGCTGGTGAAGGCTCTGTGATGGTATATGACGCTTGGAGTTGGCGTGATATGGGACCCCTGATACGTCTAGATACGATTATGGCAGGTGAAAAGTATGTAAGCATCCTGTCTGATATCCTGCACTCATTCATGTCCATTGTGCATTCCAACGGACTTCGGGAATTTCAGCAGGACAATGCGACAATCCACACGTCCAGAATTGCTACATATTAGGTCTAGGAGCACTCTTCTGAATTTAAACACTTCCGCTGGCCACAAAAATCCCTATAAATGAACATTAGTGAATATATTTGATATGCCTTGCAACGTGCTGTTCAGAAGCGATCTCCACCGCCTCCCACTCCTACTGAATTATGGACAACCCTTCAGAATTCATGGTGTCAGTTACCTCCAGCACTACTTCAGACCTTAATCGAATCCATGCCACCTCGCGTTGCAGCACATCTGCTTGTTGGGGCCCTGCACGATATTAGGCAGGTGTACCAGTTTTTTGGCTCTTCAGTGTATATCAGAGATAAAGTTCCTTCTTTAGTTTTCCGAACTATATTTTTACATATCCACTGTATTTAAACACTTGTTATTTATTGTATGATTTTTTCGAAATAGATTTGCACTTTTTTGCGTTTCGAATAATTTATCTTTGGCCATTATTATCACCATTAATTTTAAAAATTATTTACAATATTAATCCTTAATTTTCCCACTTTTTCATATACATCAATTCATGTATATTTATCAAATATGGTAGAAGGTTTTACATATGCTCCATAATTTGTTTTGATATTTTCTTTCACGTAATACATTAAAATTAAATAATCTTCAATTGCATACCTCAATTATTGGAATGTGATAGCAAGTTATTAATGTAAATTTTGATTTAAAATTTTCTTAAAAATGAAATATGTTCTTTTTAAGTAGATATGACAAATTGAAGTAAAAACATTTAACAATATATTTTGTTGATAAAATTTTAAAACAATTCCAATTAAATATTAAAATACCCTGCTCATATTTTAAAGCGGAAATTTTAATTTTAAGTGACAAAATTTTTATTTTACTTGTTTTTTATTGTACCCTTATAAATCATAATCTTACACAAAAATCTGAAATTAAAGATTAAAACTTATTTGTCAATGAAGACTCTACAGTGGTACATACACACACTGGCCAATGAATTAGAAATTTTAAGATGTGCATTTGAACGCGTGCTGCGGATGAAGTATGTAAATTTTTTTATGACGTGGGTTACTCGTGGTTAGAATGCCAATATTAGTAAGGTGTAATAAGGCTTTTCACGATACGATGAATGAAGAAACTTGAGGAATACGGCAGATTTTTCACCATTTAAAAATAAGGATTTATTGCTGGGGCCCATTTAGCAGAAGTCTCAATTTCGAAGACCTCAAACCTTACTCACTTCTCAAAAGAAGCCATATATAAGGGGTTTTCAAAATTTGGAATTAGAACCCACAATCTTTCTCCAGAAGATTTAACTGCAGTTCGAACTCCGTTTTCCACGAACATGATTGGCGGGATTTCCGAAGAGTTTTACGTTAGAACAGATACACTACTCTACTTCAACTGACACAATCGTCAAACAAGGCTCTTTCCAACACATTTTAGCTCGAACCATGCATAAAGAATTGCAAAGGATAGGAATGCATAGTAGAGTGTCTGTGAGAAAATTATTCATTCCTGCCTGAAATGCAGAAATTCGTTTGCCGTGGTGTTGGGAAAGAAGACACTAGACCTTCTAGATCAGGGATATTCAACCTGCGCTCCGCGGGCCGAATGTGGCTTACCGAGCCTTTTTAAATGGACCGGTCATGGCCCACTGCTCTGAGAAATTTACTTAAGAATATTATAATAAAAATTTGTTGGGAAAAATTCTTTGTAAAGAAACCAGTTATATCACTTTTGCTTTTTGCTGTCAGTTTTGTACGGGTACGAATTGATATTCTTTTTCTATTTGGCACGTTTACGGTTAGCGCAATCAGACAACAGTGGGGTAGCGACAGTTTTATGGTTGGAACTAAATTTTAACTATCTTTCATAGGTTACAAGCAAAAAATATATCGTCTCAAGACAATTGTGAGATTGACTATTTTGTAGTTAAAAAGCAAAATTGGATCAATAATTATTTGATTTATCTCAAAAGTGCTGTACTTATTAAATAGCAATAAGCAGGATTCATTCAATAAAACTTTTCCGCGAATATCTCTTTCAAGAGGTGATAAATAGGCTTTCTTGAATAATCTTTACAACAGCAACAGAGTATTTTGTCAGTGGTAATATCACAGCGGAAACAAAGACATTCTACGAAGTTTGTTATATTATTCGTAGTCATGTGAATCCGCTTACTAATGCAGAAATTGCGAAGAAGTGTTTTTTAAATTCTTCTAATTCAGTGTTAGTGACAAAAATTATATATATATATATATATATATATATATATATATATATATATATATATATATATATATATATAAAAGAAATATGTATTATATATCAAAAATAAGAAATAATAGATAAAGAACATAACAAGAAATAGCATAATAAAAATATAAAACCTGAACATGAAGAACAAAATTAAAAAATAAAAAAAGAAACTACGAAAAGAAGAACCTAGCGAGTCAGAAAGCAATTTCGGACTTAGGACCGAATAAGTTTAAACTAGTTTGAAGGCGCCAACCTTCCCCCTTTGCAACTCGGTAGGAAAACCAAATGAAATAAAATAAACAAAACTTCAGGTTTGGATAACTCAGAGAGTATGAAAACACCACTCATTACTATTATGTAACAAACTCTCCCAAACTCTTAATGCAGAAAAATCACAAAATAATTACGTAAGAAAAGTAGAAAAATGCTAAAACAATTACATAATAAAAGTATCTTTCAAGAAATAATTTAACAAAATTTCTTTACTCACAGAGCTTTTACGAGGAGAATCCGTCTTGACATTAATGAAAATCGATTATTCACCAAGTTAAAATTCTACATAAACACATCTTTTGAGCTTATATCTATATATATATATATATATATATATATATATATAAGCTAATAATTAAAAAAAAGCAGAACAGAGGAGTTATAATATTTTGATCAATTTTCTATATTTTAAATTTCCAATGTTATCTTGGTGTTAAAACATTTCTCTCCCCCCTCCATTTATCCTCAAGTTGCGGCCCGTGTGAAATAACTAATATATATATATATATATATATATATATGCGGCCCGCGTGAAGTTGCTGAAATGTGTATGCGGCCCAGCAGAAGAATAGGTTAAGTACCCCTGTTCTAGATCATAGTTTTCCACCCTTTTTTGAACTGGTGCCCCCTTTTTCTAGTTAATATTTCGTTACTACCCACCTCCCATTCCAAGGGAATAAGAGCGTGCATAATACATGGTGAAAACACGAATTAAACTTGTAAAAAATATTCTATTTTACTAATAGAATATATTTTTTGAATTAAGCTTTTTTCTAAAGCCCCAATGTTTTTTACTTGCAAATCTTAAATAGCTATTGCCACGAATATACAATTTTTAAATACATACAATGAACATAAGGTAACCAGTATTGAAGTTTGCTTTTGTTAGTACATAACCAGCGTGTTTCTTTAGTCTTTTTTAGATTATATTTGGATAATCTGCCCATGCCCCTACATGCAATCTCAAAACTCTCTTGTTAAAACCCCAGTTCATTGATCCTTGACGATGTTTATTCCCTCCAGAACAAATTGTTATAACCCTCCTCCCCCCCATTGATTTGTTTCAAGTGTTAAAATCTACTAGATGTATGTACTGCTTTGAAGTGAGTGGCTGGCGCTAAAACCAGCTTTGAACCAATCTAACGATTGATAATTTATATGTTATTAAAGCTTTTGTGGTTAATTTGAGTAATTACTTGATGTAAGTTTATTGAGTAAAGAATATTTACACAAATCGAACCTGCAAACTACCGAAAATAGTCTCATAACATCCCTAACTTTTTCTGGGTGTTTTACTGTCCCCCGGAAAGCCGTAAACGCCCACAAAGGGGCATTATCAACCACGTTGATTACATATGTTCTAGATCTAAACTTGCTAGAGAGGACTCCAATGTAAGGCGTGATTAATTTTTCTGTTCTGATGCTTTATCTATAATGGACGTCATGCTATGAACTAAATATATCAGAAAACAAAGCCTCAGAATGTGTCTTTTGTAATGGAAAATTCTACAAAGATCAACGAGAGAATATTTGGATTCAATACTTCAACTGTTTCCCGAGGGCTCACTTTCACTGTAAAGGAGCAGGAAAAAGATTATGTTTGTGATTTCTTTTCAAAATAAAGATTTGTACCTAAACACACACACACACACACTTGCATTTATCGTTTTAATAACCAAGTTTTATAAAGTCTGATTACATTGAATTTCCAATGGCTTAAAAACCCACCTATACCCTATTACCCCATAATTCCAAAATAAACTCCATTTCTGACATTTTTAAATAATTTTTTGCAATAACAAAATAAATAGTACTTTTTAACGAGTAACAAATGATTACAAGTATTTATAGTAAGTAATGACACTATTGAAGATATTTTATCAAAAATCATTTAAGTAATTGCAAATGTAAATGTTATTTCATAATATCCACATGCAGTAGCGCACACAGGAATTTTTCAAGGTGGTGGCGGAGGGTCCAAGGTCGAAAGTCCACCATTTTTATATCATGCTTCTTTTGATTTTGTCGATTTGGGGGAACAAAAAAGAAAAACAAAACCTAATTATTGAATGAATAATTAGCATTAATTAATTAAATTAATCTCATTAATAACAAATATTTTATTAAATTTTACATACAACATACTTAGAATTATAATCAATCGGGAAAAAAATCAAGGCTTTGGTGGGAGGGGGTACGGACCGCTAGGATCTCCCCCTTTGGTGAGCGACACTGCCCATCTGTCATTTATCTATGTAAAAAAGCTACGAACTGTATTTTTTAAATCATTTTATAAACCCTTGTTATTACTCCAAAATTCATTATTAGATTATCATTATTTGAAAAATGTATTGTTAATTTTAACGATGTTCCTAAACTCT
Organism: Trichonephila clavipes; assembly: GCA_019973935.1. Classification (NCBI taxonomy): domain Eukaryota; kingdom Metazoa; phylum Arthropoda; class Arachnida; order Araneae; family Nephilidae; genus Trichonephila; species Trichonephila clavipes. Next base: position 452,929 of record BMAU01001373.1, on the reverse strand, counting down.
ATTTATTATAACCAACAATGTTTAATAATGAATTGCAACAATATTATTGTTGGAAAGAGAAGAAAGATAAATTTCATTGTTTTGGATCATAATTTATTGTGTTTTTATAAAGTGAACTGCATTTTTGAAGTATACTATTTCTACGATATTCTTGTTTGAGACAGAAGACATCAAATGATGATGAATCTAACCGCTGTGCTGTTGCGATTAGGTTTGACCCCATTTTTGTGGTTTTTACAGTTGATGATAATGATTACCGGAAAATACCTCGATAATCTGATTCGTCTATTTCTCTATTTAGAACATGTGTTAGATAACCTAAATCGATTTAAAATCCGCCCTAAAAATAGAAAAACTAAATCTAACTCTAAAAAAGGGCCCTTAAATATTTGCAACGAATAGTACAACATCACCGCAAGAAACACCTTAAACTACGCAATAAAATCAAGTTCCATCCAACCCTCCCCAGAATAGAAGAAGCGGATGAAACTCACCAAACCCCTTGCAATAGTCCCAACCTGCCCCCTTCCAACCAACCGTCCAATAATATTCCATCTCCTAAACATACTACTAACAATTCACCCAGAGAAATACAACCCATCAATCTTGACCAAAACTTCTTTAACTATTCCTTCCTCATTCCAGACTTCATAGTTCCCTCAGATTCAACGCCATCAAATACTAACACTAATTTTACAACCCAATTTAACCTCTATATCCAACAGAAAAATAGCCGAAAACCATTTCAATACATAAAGCGTAAATTCAGAAACATTAAAAAAAAACTTTTGAAAAAAAATTAATTTATAAATTTTTCTTTTTTTTACATGTTCTAATAGAAAAGTAGACAGCAGATGATGAGACTATTTATCCGGGCATCATTACTATCTTTTATTTATAGTTATCTTTCTTGCTTCTCCGTCCAGAGTTGACGCCACTTGCTGTATAAGGTGGCCATACACCAAGATCATGTTAACATCCTTATTTGAAGACATATTTTCCACCAGTTGTCTCCAAAAATACTTTTACAACACCACCATACACCAAGTGTTGAAAAAGAGCCTGGAAGAAGAGAACGGGTCTTTTCCATTTGATGCTAATGTTTTTAAAAGAACACCTGCTCAATGGGCAGACGCAACTAATTGCAAACTTTGGAGACCCAACCGTTCACTTCCATCGAGCTGCAACATTTACAGAGCATCCTGTACTCTTCTGAAACGACCAGGATAAACACCCACCAATTTTGCTCTTATTGGCTCCATTAAAAACCGTCAAGGACATCAAAGAAAAACGTTTTCGTTCCCGAAGATTTCGGATTCGATCTAAATGTATAACGAAGTAACAAAATGTTATATTCCCAAACGAGTCAGCAGATCAACAATGACAATCATCGGGTTCGAATATGGCGTTGACGTGGTATAACTGTTCCAATCCAAGTACTACTATAAACATTACACCGCTGGACAATTGACACTATACCGCTTGCGACATCTGACCACCTTTTATTTTCTTTGGTGACAATGATAACCCAAAGATAAATGGACAATGGGATCAGGCCAATAACACTAACTTTAATGATGTTTTCAAACATTTACCAGCAGAAGAACCGTAACAACAGGTCAACAAGACATGCCTGCCGCCCATCCGGCATAGTGGTTAGAGACGCTGACTGTGGTGTCGTAGGGTCTGGGTTCGAATCCTGGGAAAGGCATGGATGTTTGTGTTGTATTCCTTCTCTTCATTGTGATGTGTACTACAAGCTTTCTTCTATGTAAGGCATCCGTGTGATGCTTTTTGGTGCACGGGGTTATAAATGATCTCAATAGAAAAAAAAACAAGACTTGCATCGGATGCAGGTGCTTCCCTGGTCACCAGTTTCTCCTAATCATACATTTATTGAGCCAATAAGGAGACTGATTGCCCGCATTTCGCATTTTCTGCTACCTTCGAACTTGAAGAACAGCAAATAGCTGAGCGCGAATGCTCGTCCATCGACCAACATTCTTATGATCATTGACTCTGATCCACAAGTGACAGCAAGTGTCGTTTTTTCACCTCAACTAGAGGTGAATCAACAGTCAACTGATCACCTTGTATTGTCATTTTATGTATCGTGTTGAAAAATAAACAATTTTTATTGATATACGTTTTATCTCTCTTTTTGCTTATTTTCATCTCATTTTTAACAAACGCTGCACGGGGCTATATTTTTGCTTTTAAAATTGCATATAACACTTGAGTGTTATGAAGATTTTAATGTTGTGGCATTCGGTTATTTTTGATAAATTTTTAGAGTATTTTGAAGAAAGGAATTTAATCCGAATCTAATATTTTTTTCTAATACTTTTTAAAAAAATAGCGTACTAAAACAGGACAATAAATAAAAAAAAACTTAAGCAGCAGTATTAAAAATAAATTATTGTAAGTGGAATTTTCGATTTTTTAAAAATTATTTAAGGCAATTAAAAAAAGAAGTAATAAACATATATTAATTTTTTAAAAGTATTACTAAAATAAACTACATAGAATGGTATAGGGGATGAATTAAAACTTTAATATTTTATTGAAATACAAAAAAAATAGAGCTAACTAAATATATATTATTAGAAATGTGACATTTTATGATGGGGCACGACATCACGGGACATGACATTAACGTGGAAACCCAATGTCATGGAAGCGCGGAGTATGAGATGATGTCTCAATAGCCAATCCCTTTTTATAGCGCCAAGAGCTAATCTCATCAACATTTATTCTCCGCTTCAGTCAACGTGTGGGGAAAAATTAACTTTTTCGGCTGTCACCGCAATGATTGTTTCTTTCCCCGTTACAGCGGCAGTGAATGTGTTAAGAGGCATAATTCACTTACAATGAAGTTGCATGTTTGGCCTGCATCAGGAATGGCGAACCAGTGGCACGCGTGCCATTTATGGCATGCGACACAATATTTTTGGCACGTCAGTGATCAAAATGGTTTGCATTTTGTTTTTCAAATTTGAAAGTTGCACTATAAAATATTACGAACAAACGCGAGTGATTGGGGTTGATTGATTGAATATTAACGTCGCACTGTTCAGCTGCACGAGGGCTTTTGGCGACGGACCACGTAATTTTGAACCATGGTCAAGTGACGTGGACGACCCCTGAGTTGGCACGCGAGTGATTGGGGAGCACACTTGTTTGATATTGCCTGGCTTTAGTTACGTTGTAGACTGCAATTGCTTTTGATGTAAAGTTCGTCTATGCATAGCACAGTGAATTTCATTGACACAACTGTATTTTACTACTTACCTGTGTTATATTTAGGATTTTCAACTGTTGTTTAACATGGCTAATGCAGCCAAAAGAACAAAAAGCTCAAGTTAATAGTGTAACAGAGAATTTCAAATTTTGTACACCGAGAAACATGGCATTATTAGTACAGGCGAAAAAGCGGTATGTGTTTTTCGTGTTCTGGGTTAGTGGTATGCAGAACTTTTTCGTCTGTAAAACGGTATTTTGAAACAAATCACAAACCCTCTTGTCAAAAAGTGTGAACCACAGAAAAAACAATTAATTGCACAGAAACCGTTTGGCAGATGACTCAAATTCAGCATGTATTCTGCAAAAAATAACATCTTGCAGTTCTAATATAAGCTATGTGCCATCCTATCTGCAACAACAGATGTCACACTAATGTTACTTTAGTTTGAATTACATGAATAACTAAAACATTTATAACTATACAACGCAAAAAGTATATTTTCGTAATAAATAGAGTTTAATGTTATTCGTATTTAATTTTATTATTTTTCCAATAAACACGTCAAAATTATTTGACGGCACGTCTATACGTCATTAGACACTTCTTCGGAATAAAATGGTGCGTTGATCCACAAAGGTTCACCAGTCCTGGTCTGCATATTTATCGAATCTTTTTTCTTAAGTAAACACAGTTACTTTAATTATGAAAAGCCGATTCTCCAGTCTAACTGCTGCGGTGTTCCATAAATATGTTTCTTTTTAGTAAGCGCGCCTACCAGGCGTGTTTGCTCTAGCGAGGAGTGCATTCGACACGGAATCTCATGCATTCACTTTAACCCTTTAACGACCGACGGTACTTATAAGTACCATTCACTTTAAAATTACATAGAACAACCGATTATACGAATATTCTGACGATACTTGGCAGGAATATTCTTTGAAATCTACTCTTCCAAGATGTATGGCAGCACGGGTTATATGATGAGTATTTTAGAGGGGAATATAGTTTATAGCAAAAATGGCGTTTTCAGCTGACGGCGTTTTCAGCGGATTGCAAAGATTATCTTTTTGTACCGAAAAATAGTCAATATCAAAATTTAAGTGTCTTACTTTTTGTATACTAATGAAGACCTTATTAAACGATTTGACTACTTATTTTAAGTGAACAGTGTGTGTAATTAATTTTACTGTTGAATATCTTTAATTAGTTAATTGGCTCTAACGGATTTAATTTCTCAAAGTTGAGTATTTTCTTTATGTATATCCCTTAATTTTTAGTGCAGAGATGCAAAAAAAATATTGCATGAAAAAAACTGCAGTCATAATGCGGTCGATAAAGAGTTAAACTGAGTCCCATGGACCAGCGAAGTCGAAACTGCCTAGGACAGCGGTGGGGTCCCCAATGGATTGTCGCCCAACACAACCTTACAACCAGGAGTTGTGTGGTATGGAGTTTTATTTCATTTATAGCCCATATACCTTTGATTGTCATTCGTGACAACCAATTCATGATCATGTGAGATGACGTGAGGGTGACGTCATTTCATCGACATACAGTCCAGCGGGATGTCGACGAGTTTTTAATACTCCGGATTGTTGTCCTTCTATTCAATGATTCCAAAGCTTATAATACAAATTGATATTGCTCCAGCGGATTAAATTTCCCAATGTTGAGTATTTTATTTATGTATATGCCTTAATTTTCAGTACAGTAATTCAAAAAAATATTGCATAAAAAAAAACTGCAGTAAATCATAATGCGGTCGATAAAGGGTTAAACTGAGTCCCATGGACCAGCGAAGTCGAGACCGCCCAGGACAGTGGTGAGGTCCTCAATGGATTGTCACCCAACACAACCTGACAGCCAGGAGTTATGGTGTGGAGTGTTATTTCATTTTTAGCCCATATCCCTTTGATTGTCATTCCTGACAATCAATTCATGATCATGTGAGATGACGTGAGGGTGACGTCATTTCATCGACATACAGTCCTGCGGTATGTCAACGAGTTTTTAGTACTCCGTAGTGTTGTCCTTCTATTCAAAGATTCCAAGGCTTACAATGCAAATCGATATTGTTACCGTGGTAACAGAGTGGGCATGGTTATGAGCTTGTGTGTGTGCGTCCGGCGTAGTTGACGCACAATTTCCAAATCTTGCAGCACTGAGGACATGGCGGGTAGAAATTCTAACGTACGTTAAGCATGTCATGGCTCAAAGTCTTCTCGTGAGGTGGTGTGGAAATTAGGAGAGGGGGCTATTAGCTCAGTTATAGTTCTCGTCCCTTGATTGTGGCTGAAAATAATATCTGTCGCAAACAGCCCTCGTGATCGCTTCAAAGTGTGTTATAAATTAAAGTTAAATCAAATAAAAACGATACTGTAGGCTGCATACGACACATCGTTCTACTATTTTTCTTCATGTCTCATCAACGCAACCCTGAAGGTTCAAATGCAACTTCGATACTTCCCGTATCTGTTATTTTTTATAGAAAGTACCATTTGTCATATTCGCTTTTGAAAAAAATTCAGAAAGACAATTTTTTTTTTTTGTTTTTCGTTATAATTATTAAGCCTTCTAACAACTATTTTCTTTATAGAAATTAACAATAATTATAAGAAATATAAGTCAATTCCTACTTTGAATGCATGAATATAGAAAGAATTTTATTAACGATTGAAAATTTAAACAATATATATATATATATATATATATATATATATATATATATATATATATATATATATATATATATATATATATATATATATATATATATATATATATAAGGAGAAAGTGAACTAATAATAGGAATTGAAAAAAGAGCATGATTTGTCTGCATTGTTGTAACAATGCACACCCTATTTGGCTGAAAAACAGATTTTCGACGCCACCTTCTGTCTTTGTTTTAACAGTTACTTTGTTACAACAATAGAGAAAAATCTAAGTAGGCGCCAAAACTGGTAATTAATTTAATTTAATTTAATGAATTAATCAATATTTGAAAAAATTGTTTTAACATCAAATATCATCTACTACAGGTTTAAAAATTTTATTTAAACTTGATTGGATGAATTGAAAGTATTTTATTAACGATTTAAAATTTGAACAAGATAAATAAATATATAAATAAATATATAGAGAGTGTAAGCTAATAGTAGAAATTGAAACAATTAAATGTTTTTATCTATTATCTGTCCCGTTTATTGACATTACTTTACTAGACCGTTGGGTCCATCATAATATACAATTAACATTCAATTCCATCTGAAATTCCCACATAATTGATGTAAAAGTTGTGAGTACAGTGGATGGAACAATTGTACTTTCTTTGTTTGAATTGTTATTGTGAATTCACGGCACGTGTTTCTAATGAAGAGACAATAAAAGGTTTTGATTTCAACTCGACAAGAATGTGATGTCGAATGAAAAAGACGTGATTCGCAAGAACAACGAAATGCAAGTACTATTTTCATTTATCTAGGAAAAAGAAAAGTTATTTTTGTTTGTAAGAGGAATGTATATATATAATTTATTATTTTGATTTGAAAATTGGGGTTTTCTGGTGAAAATTACACGATTGCCCTTCAGCGAATTTTTATTCAATTTAATAATAATGATAAGTTTTTGCAAAATTGAGATAAATCTCAAGAATTTGTTTGAAAATGTGAAGACCCTTAATAACAATTTGAAGGGGAAAAATGGGTTTCCCTAATAGAACATTTTATTCCACGATAATTTTTTTTTTGATTTATGGTGATGAATTCTTGATAAGGGGTAAGTAACACTTTTCTTCATTTTGTAAGGAAGTAGGGAGAATTCTCAAGGTCCTATCAGAAAAAAAAAAACTCCCGACTTTTTATGAATGGATTATTCTACTGAAGTTTTCCTTTTCTTAATTTGACTAAACTGTGACCACATGGGAATCAAGACACTTTCTACTGATTAGATAGACCCCCTTTAACAAAAAAAAATTACTTTTAACAATTTCAAGGTTCTCTGATATAAATAGAAAAGGTATACATTCCAGACATTTTTTTTTAATATTTTTATTTCTAGGTAAGGTAAAGGAATTGGAAGATTCGCAGTTTCCACTGTGACGCATTTGCGGTTTTTTGTAACGATGTGCCATAAAACTTAAGCTACAGGATAAGAAAAAATGCCAACCTGTACTTGTGAATAACAAAAATTTACGATTATTCCTCGCGATTATTTTGTATGATCACAGCAAATTCTTAGTATCCATGTTGCATTAAGATTTTGACTGAGTTATTTTTAGTTTAGGTTTTTATACAGTATTTGTGAAACAACTTTAGACATTTAAGCATGTCTGTCTTTGCAATATTTTACCAAAATAGATTTAGAAAGTAAATTTAGCTCGAAAATCTCTAGAATTAAATTATTTATTCAACCTCCTTTAAAATGCATATAATTAAAGTGTTACGTAAAAAATCGAATTAAAAGGGTTTCTGCGTAATATATAGTAAAATGTATAAAAAAGAAAAATTAAATGTTTTTGTTGTTGCAAAAGCAAAAATGAAGTATGTACATCATTCCTGAACATGCCGGTTGGATTCTAGATGGTTGGAAAAACGATTCTGTGTCAGACAAGTCATGATTCCTGTAAGAGATCATGATAAGGTTTAAGAGAACCAAACAACACCAAGATCTTTATACCCAGTTCTCTAAGAACTACAGTACATGTTGGTTTTTGCATAGTAATAGTATAATGGGGAATAACGAAGTGTGTTCTTTGGACCATATGTTCTTCCATTCAGGGATGTAATTCATAATGATTTTTTCGAAGATGACACTGAGCTAAGCAAATTCTCGATTGACTTGAAGAATATTCTGGAGAATTCCAGGAAATTATTGGTACATCTAGATCACTTGACATTAATCCCATTGTAAATGTATGAAAAATGATTGAAAGGTGGTTTCTAGCACAAAATCATGCACAGGCATCACTTTCATAATTATGGTAAGAAGTAAAAGCAACATGTTTGAGTAAATCTTCAAGGGATTTCCGATGGCTTGACTCAACGCCAAATTCTTTTTTTTTCCCTTTGCTTACCAAAATTATATTAAAAAGAACCACATGCCTTTCAGCTCTTCGGTACATATCTTTTAATAACTCCTCTAGATTCTGATTCTGAGAATATGTAACCCGCTAACTTCGGTGGGTATTTCATGCTGTTGAATCAGTTAATACAGTTTTTATGTTGAGACATCGTTCTATACCCCCACGCGTCTAGGGGTTTGAATTATCCTGCTTATGTTATGTCTTTTGATGGTGTGAGACTTGGTAGAGAAAAAAATAGTACATACGTCCGTTTCAGATTAATCGGTTCACGTATATGTTCTGCTTGCTGCATTCAATATGCCCAACTTCTAGTATTCGCTCATAGCTGTTAAAGCATTCAACTTGATAATTTTGTGTTTCTGTAGTATAAACAGTAATAAGAAGTACAATGTTTAAAACGAGTATTAAGAAAAGAAAATATACAATTTAATACTGAATAAATACTTCTACGCCACTACATGGACCGGAACACTTTAATAGCTTTAGAAGCAGCCCATACACTAGAAAAGTCTGGCCACCCCTGTCCTTGAGAGCTGATTTCAGCAAAACGTGTTCTTATCGGATGTCTAGTCAGCAATTGAAACATACATAGCTAATTTCGACTCTGTAGGTTTAATGGTTCAAAAATGAGATAACTTTCATCTATACAGCCCTTTAAATTCTCGCAATTCCCCATTGGGATTGATATCGGTAAAATCATTCATTCTTAGTGGATCTCTAACATGCTTACCAAATCTAACATTTCCAGACTGAACAGTTGAAAAACAGAATTTTTTTTTAATTTACGAAGTCCACGAAACCCCTTTGAAAGTCGATTTCTGTAAAAAATGTTCTTTACGAATATCTACTCGTTCAAAGAAACATGCTTACTAAAGTTCAAGTCTGAGGATCTAATAGTTCAAAAACATAATTGTTTTCTCTAATTGCCTTCAACTCCCTCGGAAGTCAATTATCATAAAACACTTTCACAGCGGATTGTAAATGTATATGAAACCTTATTATGCATAGTATGTATATGAAACCGTATTATGTATATTACGTATCGGGAACCTTTGGTATGATGGAAAAATTGTAATATGTTTGTAAAACTCCAATTCTGTGCGTATAAATCAGGGGTACTCAACCTTTATTTCTGCTGGACCGCATACATTCATAAGCTATTTCACGCGGGCCGCCACATGAGGATGAATGGGGGAGGGGGGAGGAATGCTTTAAGGCCAAGATAACATTGGCAGTTTAAAATGTGGAAAATTTATCAAATTATTATAACTCCTGTTTTGCTTTTTTAATTATTATGTTTAATATTTTTTTTTTTTATTTTTGTCACTAACACTAACTTAGAAGCATTTTAGAAATACCCCTTCACAATTTTTGCATCAGTAAACGATTTCATATGATTACCAATAATACAGTGCTGGCCACCGTTAATGCAACACAAAGAAAGACAAGATATAGCACAACAAAATTTATTTTGTAGATAGATAACATGTTGACCAAGTTTAAAATGATTAAATTTATAGACCTCTGTGAAGTGTGGTTCCTGCCAAAATCAGTAGCCAGAGTAGCCGCCATTGTTGGAGATCAAAGCTGCCACACGCATCGGCATTGATTCAAAGAGACTTTGGATATGTTATTGGGGTACAGCAGACCAAGCAGCTTCCAAACGTTGCCAAAGTTTATCTGGTGTGGCTTATAAGGGTGTAATCTGGGTCAATCGTTGAGCTACTGTGGACCACATGTTTTCTATCGGCGAAGGATAGAGAGAGCGACCGGCCAGGGAAGCAATTCAATCTGGTGATTGACGAAGAACCTTTGGAGAATGCGTGCCACGTGTGGTCGCGCATTAGCCTGTTGAAATATGGCTGTGGCCAAGCCCTGAAGGTAAGGAAGGACAACTGGCTGTAACACATCGGAGATGTAGCGCTGGCTGATTAAAGTACCGGCAATGCGTACTAGAGGAGTACGAGAGTAATATCAATGCCGCCCCATACCATAATACCCGGTGCAGGACCAGTGTGAAAGTGCATAACGCAGCTGTTTAGCATCCTCTCTCCACGGTGTCTAACATACTCGAATCCGACCATCGTGGTGTTGCAAACAGATGCATGACTTGTCTGCAAAGACAACTTCATTTCATTCTGCCACCCACATCCTTCTTTCATCACACCATTGGTGGCGGAGACGTCTGTAGTTCTGCGTTAAGGGTAGACTAAGCATGGACGCTTGCGGACAGACCACTCTGCTGTAAACGGCGTCGAATTTTATGCGCAGACACTGAATGATGCGTTACAGACTCAATGTACTGTGCTACGGTTCGTGATGCGACTGAGTGATCCGTCACTGCTATGCGCACAATTTGCCTGTCCTCACGTGAAGTGGTGCACTGAAGTAGATGCGATCAACCACGTCGATCCGTCTTACCCTCCTGCATCCAACGATCACATACCTGCATTACAGTTGTTTGGTTTCGTCCAACACGACTACCGATTTTCCTGAAAGATAATCCACAATATCTCGGTAGGCCACTATTCTTCCTCTGTCGAACTTGGATACTTGATCAAAAGCTGATAGCTGTTTTGTACAAGACATAACTAATCGTTTTTTGAAAAAAACACACACACAAAAAAACACAATTGCTGAACTTGAAATCGCCGAAATCTCCAAGCCTTAAATAGCGCTTTAGGTGGCGCCACAGGTGCGTGTGATGTGTGTCTGCGCTGAAATTCTAATCATTTGCATACTCACCTCCGCTAATGCATGTTGTAGATTTCATGTTATTTGCATGTTTCTGTCAGAGTGTTGCATTTACGGGGGTCAGCAGTGTATAACACACTTCATAGGATGCCTTTGATACCGCTGTGATATTACCACAGACAAAACACTTTGTTCTTGTGGTAAAGATTTTTCAAGAAAGCCTATTTATGACCTCTTGAAAGCGATCTTCGAGGAAAAGGGCATTTGAATGATTCATGTTTATTTGTATTTTTTTTAAATACAGCACTTCAAATCAAACAATTTCTGATCCATATTTGTTTTTCACTGCAAAATAGTAAACTTCCTCGTCTTGAAACTATATATATTTTTCGAATATGCAAGATATGAAAGGTTGTTAAAAATTAGTTGTCGCTACTCAACTGTTGTCTGTTGTCACTAAAAGTAACTGTTCCGAATAGAAAAAAGAATATCAGTTCGTACCAGCACGACACTGACAGTAAAAAGCAAAATTGATATATTTGATTTCTTGACAAAGAATTCCCCACAAAATTTTTAATCCAATAAGTAAATTTCTCAGAGCAATAGGCTATGACCGAGCCACTAAAAGAGGCGCGGTAGGCCGCAGGTTGAACATCGCTGGTATAAATAGATCTAAAACGACAGATTTGATCTATAATGCCTCCTTAACTCATTGCAACTTTATTTGGGAGTCTATTTACCTTAAATTCGTTCTTAGTGGGTCTTTACTCCACAAAAGAAGCATATTTATAAAATTTCAAGTTTATAGGTGTCTAACAGTATCGGAGATTTGTGATAAATGTTGCTTTTCTTTTATATACGTATATATGTGTGTGTAAATGAACTAGAAGATGCATCTTGTTTTATTTTTATAACATTTTTCGTTAAACTTACAGGAAAATAGCCCTAATAGATCAGCTTTGAGGAAGAAGTAAAACCATTAGAGCAGGATCAGTCGCGCAAAGATGCACACAAGATGGAAGGAGGTCCAGACGTGTTGAACCCTCTCTCCGTATCATCCTTGATGTTTTTATTGATTCTAATTCTCTGTGTGTGTTTTTTCACATCAGACTGATCATCTGACCGGAAACATCTGCTCTTGGACCTCATTGCCAAAGGTCTCGTAAACTGAAATGGTTAAGTAGGCATTGACAATCATAGACCGTTGCTCCACTGAGTTTAGTTTATAATTATCTGTACATGGAACGGAAATTAATCAATTGTTAATTTATTTCATTAATAAAAAAATTGATGCTACTTATTTATTAAAGAATATTTATTTTTTAATCTTTTTTCGGCGAAAGTCGATAACATCAGAAGAATGTGCTTCATGGCGTATTGGAGCATGACACGAGAATAGTGGACTTTCGCGTTCCTCGTCTCTCCCTCCCCCGCCCGAAAACTTCTGTGTGTGCCAATGATCAGAATAAAATCATTTGTTACGAAAAGTAATAAAAACAAAATAAAAAAAGTATTTAGTTCTTTACCCGCGGCATGCTAAATTTCATTGCGTCTGTGTCCTTTGGAAAAATTGATGGATAACGTGAGTGAGGGAATATTACCATCGCATATATTATTATTCAGCTATTCGAAGGCTTTTGGGTAACGTGAGATTTAAGAAATGCAATAAATGCTTTATTTCATTTACAGTTGTTACCTGAAGTATGTGCAGTTTAGTTAGTCAATAACTTATTCAAATTATTGACTATGTCCGTTCTATAGAATATGTTATTAGTTATTACAGAATATGTTATTGTATATGTTATTACCATACAGGATGGGAGCTGCCCATCATGTATAGTGGTTAGTGACGTTGACTGCGGTGCCGTAGGGACTGGGTTTGAATCCCGGAGAAGGCATAAATGTTTGTAAATATATAGTGTGTTAGCAGCATGGGAGTATTCTAAAATGCCGTCGAGCCGCAAATCCTCCCGTGGAGTTGGTGGAAGTGGAAGAAAGGCGGGAGTCTCTGACCACTCCAATGCATTTTCCTTTAAAATTGAGGTGGAACCGAGAAAAATCGTACTGTCATCTGCATGGTGCTCAAAGCTAAATCTAACGATTAGCGTAAAAATTTAGCCCATAGCCACGATGGATTTTGTGGGCCTTGATCTGATGTTACTGTCGGTTAGGTGGCATAAGTGACAATGACAAAAAAGTATTACTTATATGTGTACTTTTATATATATATATATATATATATATATATATATATATATATATAATGTAGCGTTTATATATAATAAAGGTTTCGTTCAGCATATAAGGTGGCATCAGTAACAACAACAGCATTAGTGAAGGAGGAGGAATACACCACCGTTCTTTTCAGTGTTTTAAAACAGCTTCTCCACTTGCTTAGGGCTGTAACGTTTGAAAGAATAACGGTAGCGTATTCTTGGTGAATTAAAATATGGAATTTATTACGTCACAACTATTGAAAATTATTTACAAAATGATACATTAAAGTTATTAAAATTAATTAGATTGTTAGAGTCCACTATTTTGTGAGAGGAGGTTTCGTTGGTTACCGCTCCCGTGCAAGTTCAAAGCATCTCTCTTCTCTCATCTTCCGGTCGGGTCGCTAGATTCCTCGGGGGGTCAAACAGGGGTTGCGCTGGATCGGAAATTGCACGTGTGGGCGTCGAATCTACAAAGAAACCGACACCAGATGTTGTTGTTGTTTTCGACGTGACGTTACAGGGCGGTGGCGGTAGTTTCATATCCTTCGAATTACTCTTGTAGTTCGGTCTCGTACGAGTGGACCATCGGTTGTCGGCGTGTTGTCAGATGAAAAGACCCTGTAATATTTTGGGGTACACGCGTGGATGTGAACTGTGTAATGCTATCTGCATTAAGAAGCCGATTTTACAGATGCATGCCGGGAAAATGATACAGGCCATGTAAGAAAGTTTTCACTTTGATCGAGAACTAAAATTATATTTGCAATCTGCCAATATCAAATTAATATTTTTTTTTAATTCTGAACTAGTTAACTGAATAAGAACATTTAATGTATGGGTTTGTTTATTTATATCTGATATATAACATTCCAAAATTCAATGCATCACTGTACATTTTTCCAAATTGTATTATTATGTATCATTCGAAATGGGCATACTCATATTCTTTGAAATTCGACGGTATATTATTTATGATATGCAAAAATGGCAGCTGAGGAAAATTTATTCCCGTTCGGAAAACGGATAAATCAAAACATATACGTCATGCTATCTATTCGGTGAACGCATAAAATCATACATATTTTGAAATTTTCTACATATTATTTACGTTTCAAGAAGCTACATCAAAGCATAATACTCGTAATGTGTGTTACGTGTGATAATTTTTTCTTTTTCTTAATACCAAATTAACTGGCTTGAATAGATAAGGTTTATTAAGTATAAATGATGAATGTTTCATAATATATTTTCGAACAGCTTGCATTTAATGAAAAATAAACACATCATATATATCTGTGTGTGTGTGCCAGCCCTCCAGAACTTCGAGTCAATAACTGTTAGTTACTGCGTAACGGGAGTTAACTGTAATTTTTAACACCAAAATATTACGTGATGAGCGAGTTTAGATTTGTGGTTATGTAACCCACATCGCACGATAGCTGTCCACTAATCACCTAAGTCCTTCACGGAAATCATGTTAGTTAGGGAGGTAACGTTTGGCTTTTTGTATTTAAGCCTCCGTTGCACGGAAAATTCAGCCGCCGTTTCTTGTTATTGCAATCATATTACTCTGATTCCTGTCCTGTTTGCGTGAAGCTGCTTATCTGTGTTGTGCCATTTCTGAACGAAATGAACAATTGAATAACCTTCAATGAAAATGATGCCTCATCATTAAAAACATTTACATCCACAGGATTCTAAAGGTCATTAAAAATAAGCAAATTAATCTCGAAAACATGACATATATATATGGACAACTTCAGTACGGCGTAACCAAACAAACAGCATTATAATTTTTCGTAAAAAATAATTGAATAATAATTTTAATAGCGCACAATTTATATTATTAATTATTAAGGTGATGAATGCCAATAAATTTGTTTAATCCGTGTCTTATATCACACTTTAAAAATTGTGCAAAAAATAAAATTTTTTTGCGTTTGTAAAGAATATGTTGTTTAGTAGATTTAATGTTGTTAATGAATAAAGTAATAATCGTTTTCATTAATAAAATAATCTTGTTAGTTAATAAAAATAATCTTGTTAATTAATAAAATAATAATATTGTTAATTAATATAATAATAATCTTGTTAATTAATAAAATAATAATCTTGTTAATTAATAAAAATAATCTTGTTAATTAATAAAAAATAATCTTGTTAATTAATAAAAAATAATCTTGTTAATTGATAAAATAATAATCTTGTTAATTAATACAATAATAATCTTATTAATTAATAAAATAATAATCTTGTTAATTAATAAAATAGTAAGATTTTTAATTATACTAATTTTAAATAATAATCTCGTTAATTAATAAAATAGTAATATTTTAATTATGATAATTTTAAATAATAATCTCGTTAATTAACAAAATATTTATCTTTTTAATTATAATAATTTTAAATAAAAGCTTGTTAATTGTCTCGCTATTTAATAATAGAAAAAAAAATTTCCTGTTTTTATATATTTTAAATATTTTTCCAAGACGAAGAATTAAACCAATAAATAGAAGTAAGGGCAAACTTTTCATATTTTAAGCTGACTTTTAAATTAATTTGGGCTTCATATCATCTCTTACTTTTGAAAAGAAAATTAAGTTCTCCTGAATTTGTGATGTAACTTTTGTTTTATATTTGTTTCAACTTTTCGGAACATATTTGTTTTGGAGTAATTAATGTCTTTACTTCCCAACACGTGAAATAATGAATGTTACACCTAAATTTTTATTTAGTCTTTTAAAAATTATCTCTATGACGATATCTGTGGAGAATCTGAGCACACAGAAAAGTAAAACATTTTTTTTCACCTCTAAACTATTATGAAACACATTTCAAAACATTCCAAATAATTAAAACAATAAAATCTTCAGCTTGTCCTTTCAATTCTAGGAACTTGATTGTTTTATTACTCCAAAGATTTTATTCAGAAAAGAAAACTTTATTAAATGAAACATTTTACAGACAACAGTTTTTTTTTCTTCTGTTTTTAACAGTCTTTGCGTTAACTTAGTTCAAAAAACTACTTTCACTGTATACCTCAGTTTCAGACCAAATATACGAAATTAATCATTTTTCCTTCTTATCATTTCAGTGAAATTTCTCCAAAGAATATTATATGACCCATTTCGTACGACGGTATGTGTTAATTATATAAATACACCAGCTGTGCAGTACAAATATATTATAATGCGCTTAATGAACTACTCCAATGTAATTAACAACTCATATTATCGAAACTTAACCGGATGAGACTAAATATTAGAACTTATTTAAAAAATATGTATCCGAAACTTTGATAAAGCTATCGAACTGCTCACAAAAATAAATTTTATGGTCCCTGAGTAAGTATAGAACATCTTTTCTCTATATAAAGACATAAAATATTTACTGACGCATTTGAATTTATGAGTCTATCGTTATTTACTATAGGCATTCCAAAAACTTGCGATATAATACTTTTTCGTAAACTTCATCCCATTAAGAGCTATTATGCTCTAATTTATGTCTAGCACGAACGTCATATACATACATCTATCGAATGAAGCCCATATTAAAACTTTTATTACATTTCAACATTTCTTCAATTTTAAGGCTCCGTAAGGTGGTGTTAAGGAAACATTTTATATCAGAATTGAATTTAAGCAGATGAAATCAATTAGGTGCTGCACAATACTTCAAATTAATACAAAACTCGGACAGTTTCTTGCTGATTGGAATACGCGTTCTGAGTGTTTCATTGATTTTAATTTATATCACACTTTGAATCAACACAATGGCTACTGGCGACGAACCCTGCAATTTTGAGCCACAGTCCATCCTCGTGAGAACGGCATTTGAGCTTGTACCCCTCCCTTTCCGGATTTCCACAGAACTTTCTAATTGAAATCCAAAGTCCTAGCCTATATATTCATGATACATTTTTCTTCAAATAGATAAAAAAGGAAAATATATTTTAACTGTTATAATTCCTATAAAATAACAATCGTTGAATGGCATACGTTTCAAACTATTCAATGTGTTGCTGTTACTCATGCCACATGTCTGACGATGTCATATCGAGCACCTCGAAATTCATAGAGGGAAATGGCTAGATATACGCTTATCGTTATCCGTAGCTTTGAGCATCAAACAGTTGACAGTACGTTTTAGCTTGGTTCCACCCCAATTTTGGGAGAGAGAGGTCAGGGACTTCTCACCTCTCTTCCCCATCCCACAACCTCACGAAAGGACTTGCGTCTCGACGGCTATTTAGAGTACCCCAATGCTTCAAAGGCACAACACATTTATAAGCGTCCATGCCTTCTCCAGGACTAGAACCCTGGTATTACCGCACAGCAGTGAGCATCAATAACCACTATACCTGAACTCTGAAGTAATTAATCAAAATTGAAATACAAATTTCTTATTACGCATACAGGTGAAAACAAAACGAAAATGATTACATGCTGTTCTTTAGAACACGATAAATTATTCGACAAAAATAAATTCATTTCCTATACTTTCTCAAGTTACATGACCCTTTACAACAGGGTGGACTTTACGTCGATCACGATTGAACGGTGGACCGCGCGCGCCAAGACATTTTGGGGTGAATGCTTGAAGATTAGCATTTAGCAATTATATACGGAAATATTCAAGATTGGCCGACAGTATGGAGACTGAATCTTCTACTAATTATAATAACGAGAACTGGTTTTAGATGAAAATGTTTTACATTTTGAGGTATTTTGAATTGTTTGCTAATAAGTGTGCATAATTTGATATTAATATATTTGTGGCTAATATTATTATGTTTGTATCTCGCGTTTTGCTTTAAAGTGTGATTTTTTTTTATTTTAGTAATGTAAGTAAGCACATACTCCGTATATTTATTATTAAAATGTAATAAATATTGTGTAGACCTTTTCCTTATTTCATCACACCTATGACACTGGACTGTGGCACACTCAAGAATTTTTTAAGGGAGAGGGGGTTAAGGGTCGAAATCTACCAATCTCGTATCATGTGCCTCAATGTGCAGCCAAACATATATATTTTTTTTTATTTTGTGGGTTGTCGGGAACAAAAAACAGTAAAACAAATTAATTATTGAATAAATGATTAGCATTAATAATTTTATGTTCTACTCGTATATACATAGGATTATAATCAATTGGGAAAAAAACTAAGGGTTATGGGGTAGGGTCTGGACCCCTGCCCCCCCCACTGTTGTAGGTGGACTAAAACACCTTGAAAAAAATTAGAAGTAGTCTGTAACCCTTGAAATGTCTGCCCAACCCTGCTACACAAAATAGAAAAAAAAGTGTTTGAGAGTTTCACAAATGTGTGTATAAACTATTTCTTTTTGCAAATTTTGAGTCGTGAGCATTCATACGCATGAAATGAAAGAGCGTCACCCATTTCAAACTGAAAAAGAAAGCAAAAAGAAACCTTAATGTTATTTCTTAACACGACTGAATGTGTTATATAATCTTCTCAAATTATTACGTCTAGACATGTTCTGTGCTGTGTTTTTAGACACGCCATTTTGAGAATAGTATGCAGTTTTTGTTAAGGTATTTGACTACTTATTTTTGAAAAAATGGAGATATGAGGATTTTTTTTGTGTGATTTTTAAGTTTATTTAGTATAGTTTAAGTAAAAAAATCCTAAAATGGAAAACAGAAAAAAAAATTATTTTTATTAAAATGGGAAAAAACTGGTGGAAACGTACAAAAAATTACATAAACGGGGCCCGCTTTAATTAAGAATTATGAACAAATTCTTAATTTTTCAATTTTGATGTGCTACTTTGTTATTCATGTTTGAAATGACGTTCAGGATAAGATATATTTTAAGTTTTACAAAAACTAGAGCACTTTATCTTAGTGATTTTATAAAATTGCTTAAAAAAACAGTGATTATATTCACATAAATGACTGTAAATTTAGAAATAAAACAGTGATTGATAAGTCTGACAATCAAAACATTTCTACTGCTATGCAGAACATACAGAAAGAATTTCAGCGAATTATTTTCAAAACTCTTTGAGCAATCGCTGTCCCCGTTTGAGCTTTTCGAAAAAAAACAGATTTCCAATTTAAATGTATTTTAAAGTTTGGCATCGTATGTAAAGGTATGGCATCTGTTTTTACTAAAACTCTTGTAGTTTTTGTTTTACTGAATGGAAAATAAAAAAAACATGGTTATTTTATTAAGCTAGTAACATGGCATATAAAATAAAGTCATAAAAAAATTTGTAAATTTTTAAAAAATTCATGATTTTAGGTTAGTCGGATACCTTAAGCGTCCACTACAAAGCTAGAAATTAATATTTTTTAACAATTATTTTTAACTCACATAAAAAAAGGCTTGTTACACTTCTTATTTTCTATTGGGTAGAAATAATATAGTTTATCCAATTTGAAAGTTATTGTATTGGATATTTTTCGAACACAGGAATTTTGAAGAAAAGAAAAATTATAGAAAGATCTTCAAAACAAAAATAAAACTTTTTCGGTAATTTTATACTCAAAATTTAATCAAAATCAACCTTTTAAAGCTACTGCATCAGGAAGAGTCTTAATTATGTTCAAATGTTTTGATTACACTTGTTCTTTTATGATATGATATTTACAAAATGATATTTTTACTTAAATATCGTACATATGAACACTAGTTACCAATTATAGAAATTAAAAATACATATATATTTATTTCTGCATGAACAGAAAAAAACATCAAAGAGCTGATTACGTGTATAAATAATTTATATGGACATACCATAATACCCATTGAAAATTAAAAATATCTAGAAATTGTTTTCAAATAGGCTCATTTGTAAATTAAAATACATTTTAATTTAATTTAAAGTAGTACAGGATCCGGTAAAATAACCTCTCCTACATCAAGAGGGTGCTGTGTGAGTTAAAGAGTAGATGCGGTGGTGTTGGGGGTCTAGATCGCTAGCGGTATACGTGAAATTTGCAGTAGCCGCAATGGCGTGGCACGGTGAGCATCGAGCATTTGTAGTGGATGAGTAAATTCATAATGGTAGTTCTGTGATTATTATACTCAAAGAGCATGTCGAATTCGTTTCCAACTTGGTCGTCATAATCCCGTCCTGGATAGGAAAACTATTTACGTTTGGGTAGAAAACTTTAGAGCAACTGGTTTTACACTAAAAAGAAACCGCCTGGCTGACCTCGGACCGTAACAATGCCGAAAAAAAAGGTTCCATCAAGTAATTTTCGCAGCATTCAGCACTTAAACATGTTTCTGCCCTGGAAATGTCTAATAAGAATGTAAGAAAATACTTCACGGACATCCTTACAAAATGACAGTAACCCATGAAATAAGTGAGAGAAATATTCAAACTCACGCAACTGCGCGTAAAGACATTCTTTAGAACATTCCCCTTGGCGCAACTTTGACTTCGTCTCATTAGGCCCACTTCCACTTATCAGGCACCGTGAACAAATAAAATTGTCTCTACTGGTCAGCAGAAAACCCTCAGTTGCTTCACCAATGACCACTTTCTAGTCCTAGTGTAACTGTTTAGTGCACTGTTGCTGAATCTGGTGTGTGGGGTCCTTATTTTTTTGAAGAAGATAAACTAACGGCAACGGTTACTTCAGATCACTACTGCACCATGGTCGAGACTTTCCTCCTAACAAAGTTAAACCAGTTTCTTGGGGACCATGAATAAGCAGACCAACAAGACGGATTCCACAGCTCACACTTTGTGCGTTCGCTGGACATACTGAAAGAATTGTTTCCTGTACATATCCTCTTTCTTTACGAGGAGACATCGCCTGGCCCCAAAGATCACCTGATTTATCACCTAGTGATTTTTTTTTCTTTGAGGACGTAAATGTACAAACATCGTCCTACAACCCTGCAAGGACTAAAAAGGTAGCAGCCATTCTACCGGAAATGACACGAAGAACCATGGGCAAAACTTTCGGGAAAGACTTCGTAAATGTGTCACTAGTTAGTGGACATAATTTTTAAAACCAGTTAATGTAAAATGGCATCGTATTTGTTGCTTACAAATAAAAAAAACTTTTCTCTGTATTTTTTAACTGCCTTTTAAAACAAAGGAAGTTAATGAACCAGATATCTCCTTTATTTATCGCAAAAAGGGAAAATTGAAAGAAATGAAAATATGTAATGCTATTTATTTTATTTAAATTACATATATATTATTTTGAGGTTAATATAATCTGTAATTAATCTTTTGTTTTTTTAATTTGATCTTTAATATAACTACGGAAGAACAAAGCAGAATATAATGTTTGTAAGCAACATTTAAATAAATTCTTTGTGTTTCAAATATCTATGAAAAGAACAATTTATTTTTATGTAATATTTGGAAAAAAACAGATTCATTAAAATTTTTGTATCTAATTTCTATTTAATAAAAACAATTAAAACATGCACAAGAAAATCCATTATTGTCAGTATCTGTTCTTGTTGTTCATATTACTTTATATTACAACCTACAAAATAATTGTTGGATACACAAAAAGACATTTTTGGTAACTTTTAAAATGAAAAAAAAACATCAGAAAAACACAATTTGCTTTATTATTAACTAAAAAAGAATTCACTCAGTCCTGGTAATACTTGATTAAAATTATCAAGGATTTATAATTTGATTCTGAAGAAAAATTGTTCACAAAAAAAGTATCGATGTCGTCATTAAAAAATATTTTCTATTAGTGAGGGAAGGAGTGTTTATTAACGTAAGTAACACGAGTACTATTGAAGACGGAATTTTTAATCTTGAGCGGTAGTCAAGTGAAGAGCACGATACTTGTATAGGCACCCCAGTCTTCTAACTTCCACATCACGTCAATATTACTGTTTTAATGCCCGAGAGATATAACGTGCATCATATCTTCTACATTAGGGGTGTCCAACACGTGGCCCTCCAGAACGTAAATTTCGGCCCAACGACTCTTTTTTTTAAAAAAAATTAATTATCAGGTTTTTAAAGTTTTTTCCTTTTGAAATTTTGTTTGAGGGGAAATTTATATATATAAATAAAATTATACCTGTTACCTTTCTTGTTTTAAAATAAATCCTTTTTCATACTAGAAACGTCCTTTAGATTAAAATAGATTTATATTTTATCAAACAGTTGCATTGGATTTTACTATAATAAATAACTTTTTTAATAAATTTCGAATTGCATTATGCATATCCTTTACTATGAATGGTACATGATTCTCTGTGTGTGCGACTTTCATTTCTCCTCCTCCTTTTCTGTTTGGAGTGTCCAAAAAGCAAGATGAAGTCAGAGATGTTTTTAAAGCTTAAAAAAATATATTCAGGATGGTTAAGATAAAGGGCAATGTATACTTAATCGTTTGCGAATGACAGCACAGTCAAATTTTAAAAATGAGTAGCGAAAGATCCATTCAAAAGGAACTCAGTAATTTTCAAGAAAATGGCAACTGTAATATTTTAAACATTATTTGATGGTTGCATTATTATATTATATAAACATTATTATGTTACCTGTATCTATATACATGAAAAATAATAAAACAATAATAATAAAAAATACTTTTTAAATTCAAAAATATTTTTTTTGTTTCAAAATCTGATATAAATGTGCATATTTTTATTTGCGGCCCGCGAGATTATAATGTTTTTCCGAAGTGTCCCGCAAGGTCATTTGGGTTGGCCACCCTCTTCTACATGGTGGGTCGTCAGTGGAATCAGGAGTCTATCCACGATTTCATGAACATGACAGTTAGGTAAACGGGGGCATTTCTTAGTGACAGTAGAATGTGTGTTGGAAGAGAGTTAAAATTCCATTTTCACAAAAACTATTTCACATAAAATTTCTTACGCTGTTGTTAATTAGATAATAACCACTGAAATAATATTTTTTCCAAATATCATAATTAGTGTATTAAAGTTATATATTTTTATTATTTCATATATTTTAAAAAGCGAAACTTTTTATATCACCTTTTGTAAAAGATTTTAAATTTGATATCGATTGGGAAATCAACAAATATAAATAATAGTGCCCAATAATATATCGTAATATGCCTTCATTTATTTTGAAAATTTGAATATATTTTGTAATTTTTTTTTATAATCATTACTTTTTTACAGTAATTAACGTTCTTTGTTGTATTTGAAAAATTCTTGTGATACATTAAATAGAAACTAAGTAATTTATATAGTCTTGATTCAAATGATTTTAAGATTAATTTCCAAGATACATTGTTTAACCGAAGATATATTTTATGAAAAAGCGAAAACTCGAAAAGCTAACAAAACAAATATTGTAACAATATTTCTCAAAAGAAAAAAAAATGTTTTTATCGAACTCGTACTATTCACTACTGTTTCCAGATAACACTAAGAAAACCAACAAAGACCAAACTTAACATAAACAACACTTCACAAACGACAAGCGACAAAAAAAAACAAATGGTTAACGACAAAAAAATTTCTAATCAGTTTACATTGAGTATTTAAGATTGCCCTTCATTTGAATGTATAAAAAACACTTCGGCGATTGCATCCGAAACTGACATCGTAAATCCCTCTTTTTCAGAGTTAGAAGATCAGTAAACAATGCTCCAGCTTACGACAAAAAATTCTTTTCTTCGCGATAAGTTTCCAAAAGAGCCAACCAGTCCTTAGCAGTTTGTCCAGCTGTCGTGTGAATACCAACATCTGTGTACGACACTCCAGTGCGTACGTCACACGCACTAACACACACATGACAGCATGACCACGAATAGGGAGGCGATAAGATAGAGTGAGGATTAAGCGACGAACAATACACCTGTTGGAGTCCGTCTCAGCCACACATTCTTCGCGCGAATCGAAACAAGGTTATTGGAATTCCAAGTCCTTGGAGAGATTTAGAGCACATCTCTTCTTCGAGGTGGATATTAATTCCGCCGCAATATTTATTATGCTGGTAGAAGGTGACAGGTGTTAGAGCGTGTTGCACACAAAAGTGTTTTTCCGCAACCGTTTCCATTAGGAGGAAAAACAAAAAAAGCCGTTCCTTTGTTTTGTGGAGCTGCGAGTGTGTTTTAAGTGATTCGAAACGTTTGATATTCCGAAACGCTGCATGAGATTCTGATGCGTGTATAAAACCAAAGTAAGAAACTAAATTTACTAAATGTAAAATTTTCGTAACTTCACTGAGCAGCTTTTTATAGCTTATATTTAGATCCGGAAAAAAATATTTCACTCTTCAGGGGAAAGACAAGCCATATATATTTTTCTTTCATTAATAATGCTTTCATTTTATTGACCAGAAACAAATTAGATGAATGTAATTAATCGATTTTCTGATGGTTCCTGCACTCAAATCCTCTGCAGGAGGAAAAACATTTGGACTGTTTGATTATCCAGAAGAAGATTCCATTATCACGGAAACTGAATCCTTGTCTTCGTTGGAATCAGGAGGTCAAAGATTCCTTCCTGTCGATTTGCCTGAAACAGTGATACCTTCTTTTACAAAATCCTTCGATTCTGACGAATCCATACTTCTTCCTTCCGTTTCAGATATCCTGAATAAAATACCAATAACAGCTGACAATTCGAACAATATTATCTCTTTTTCAGAGCAGGGTTCTGTTGTTACAGTTACCGCAGGCCATGCGACCACAGTGGAATATCCAGATTCGAATAAAGTATCGATTTATATTATTATCACGGTTGTCCTTGTATTCGTAGTGATGAGTACTGCCTTTTTGTATTACTTGTGCCGTTGTATGATGAGGAGAAAAAAGCGAGAAAATCAACTAGCCACCCTCACCCCAAAGACTGTTGATCCTCGAATGGCAGGAGTCAGGGCCAATCAGCCCATACAGTTCGTGGTGCCAACCACAATAGTTGTGAGTGAGAATACTGAGGAGTCTGTGTCAGAGACTGATTATTCATCGAGTGGTGCTAAAACTCTTCCAATCATCATAGACAGAAGGAAAAAACGAGGCTTTCACATCAATCCTGAGGATTTGCAGCATGGACTGTACGTTGGCGTGAAGGCAGCTTCCGAAAAAGGAACCTTTTTGGGCGACTTGGGTAAAGTTGGGTTTTCTTTGAGTTATAGTTCCTTCCGGAACCAATTGACAGTGAAACTCATTGGAGCAGCTGATTTACCTTGCCATTTCTTGAGGACAACAGCGAATCCATGTGCGAAAGTGGTCCTGCTGCCCGACAAGACCACCAAGTACATGTCCAAAGTACAAAGAAACACCATGAACCCAGTGTTCAACGAATCTTTCGTGTTCAGCATTAGGAGAGACGATCTGGCCGAGAAGAGACTTAAAATCTCCGTTTGGGATTATGACAAATTCTCCAGAAAGTG
Source organism: Trichonephila clavipes (assembly GCA_019973935.1). Taxonomy (NCBI): domain Eukaryota; kingdom Metazoa; phylum Arthropoda; class Arachnida; order Araneae; family Nephilidae; genus Trichonephila; species Trichonephila clavipes. Next base: position 427,355 of record BMAU01001373.1, on the reverse strand, counting down.
CTTAATTGGACAAGTGACTTATGCAGTGAAAGATTCTGGGTTGACAAACACTGCCACGGGGGATGCCATTACTGGAGATATTTGGGTTGACTTAAAACCAGAAACTTCAATGGTAAGTTGAAGCTTTATGATTCTCATACCATATCTTAAAATTTCGTTTCACTTCATAACACATGTTTAACACATTTTTTTAGTTTTAGATTGATATATTTGTCTAAAAAATATTACTATTTGTATCAATTGGCATTTACTTAAGAGTATGATGGTTGTTTGAATAAAAAGGTTTTTCTCTTTTTTTAGCTTACCAAAAATATCTTAAAATTATTTTAAATCCGATAACTTACTATTAATATACTAGTCTCACTAAATACTATCTCAAAAGTTTATCAGATATGTAAATATTGCTTTATACATTAAACATTGTTTTTGTTATATATCTACGATGTATTTGCACAAATTAACTGGAAATTAAAGCATTATTTTAAATTATTACAAATATTTTAAAGAATCAATCGAAATGAAACTATTTCTTTGTAAAAATTCAGTATCTATTTATATTATCTCAATTAAATTGATTATTTTATAAGGATTTCTCAATTTTCATCGTTTTATGAATATTATTTTTATATAGCTTATATTTTTGATTAACATTGCAGAGAATTACACAGTTATATTAATTCCTCCCAGTAGAGTATAAACAAAAATGTAGACTATATTCATCTAAAATAATTATAATTGCAAGCATATTAATTTAGAAATAAAACATTATTTTGAAATAAAATGTAATCATTTCGATTATTATTTGCGTTTTTCAAATTATTAAAAATGTTCTTCTAAAATGTAAAATAAAGGTATACGAATAAATTTATATGCAACGTCGTGTCCATAGCAACACTCCATCAAATGCTTAATTTATTATTTTCAATTTAAAAAAAAACGTCTCATTTATTGTCGGGAAGTATTTTGAATTTGATATAAATATTTTTATACACAATGCTTCCTCTGTTAAAAATTAAACTGAGAATCATTACTATTTCTCTCTACCTTCAAGAAATGTGATTGTATTGTGAATGCTTTATTTTGAGTTAATTACAAGGAAATAACCTTAAGCAATATTAAGTAAATAAAAAAAGTAGTATGGCTGAAAATTATATATTATCTTTCTCAAAAAAAGTAACTATTCTAACAGTTCATTGAGCTGAAAAGTCACACAGTATTATTTTTGAAAAGTAAAATAATTTTAATTAAAATTATTAAATGATATAAAATGTGTGTTTTTTTGTAAAAAATTTGAATACATTGAACATAGTTAATAAAACCATTTAATTAGTTTTACTATTAATATGTTATTAGATTCAATTTAGTTATAATTTTTTTGTGCATGTGTAAAAATGGTTCTAATTCCAATTAAAATTTCATTTGTTCTTGTTTCTTAAAAAAATATTTCAAAACTGCTCGCGTAGAAAAATAAAAAACTAAATATATAAAAATATAATATATATATATATATTAAAGTTTATTGCCTATCGGTCCTATCCGATTGCATATATATATATATATATATATATATATATATATATATATATATATATATATATATATATATATATATATATATATATATAGAACTTGTAAAGCGTAGAAAATGGTCGTGATGAAATTTAAGAAAAAAAATTTATGTATTTACATTTATTGCATAAATTTAAACTATGATGATAAAACAGGACAGCAAAGTATGTATTCAAACAACATTTTTTAATTTAAGTGTTTTTTTAAGCTGCCATAGATTTTAACACTGGAAAAAAAGGCAAGGAAATTTTTAATAAAATAAAAACTGCTAAAATTTACTGGTTGTAGGAAATGAAGTGATTTTAATCATATTATTGAATCCATAATTATTAATAATTTTTAATGGCTGATTATATTTCGATTTAAAAATATTTTTATTTATTTTTATTATTATTTTTATTATTTTGTTTCATGTTTATTACTACCATTTAAAAACGTTAATAAAGCCATGCATAGTTATTAACTTATAATATATTTTTGTACTCTGCATATAAATTATATTTTTAAAATAATTCTTTTTCGTTGTATGCTAAAAGATAAATCAGATTTATTTAAAAAAAATTACTTTATTTTAGTAAATCACATATTTAACCTTTAATAATTTTGGCACGCAATACATATATGTGTATATCTTTATCAAATATAATAAGTTCAGTAAAAGTTAAGTTTTAACTAAAAATTATAAAAAAAAATAAGGCATATTGATGTACTTTAAAATACACTCAATTTTAAGAACATTTTTCTTTCCTCATTGTAATTTCTCTTAAATTTGATACAACCCCCCAAACATAGATAATTTGCAAATTTTATTAAATTTGTTTAAAATATAGCAATAGTTAATGATGGATAGTGATTTCTTTGCGATAAATTCAAAATACTTATTTTAGATTGGTAAAAAATGAGTTTTTCTCTCTTGAAAGCAATACAGCAGAAATATTTGTTTTTATTGTTAATATTTTTCCGATTGTTCAATTTGTGAATTTATATTCCTTTTTAAAACTGTAGCTCATATGTATCAAGAATGAGAATTTTAATATAAATATTAAACAAAATGTACATATTAACTGTTTTTCATTCGTTATGGAAAAAACAAACATAATCGCTAATTAAAAGTTTGATAAAGTTATGAGAATTGATAAAAAAGCATATGAAAACAAATAGTATGAAAATTATTTTTATTTGTAAGATGTAACTTTTAAAATGAAAAGTTTCAGTCATATATTCTAATTTTTAGTTACAATAAAATGTAACTTCAAGCATGCATAGTTTTTTTACACCACAGATTATCCTTTTATTGTAACTCATAATAAGTGAGTAATTTCTTTGGTGCAATTTATCGCTACCAAGTTTTCTTAACATTAATTTAACATGTGCATATGTGTATTTGACTTGCGTAATTTCATCTATGCAAGACTGTATGAAACAGGTTGAAACTTTAGAAATTCAACTGGAATTTATTTAATAACTCATTCATTTCTTTGACATAGTGCAACTGAATGGAATATTATGTGTTTTTGGTGTTGCAATTTATCATTTTCCTGCATTGGATTTATAATTTGGTATTTTATTAATTTTTGCTACTTTTTAATAATTTTGATACAATAATATTAATAATCCATTACACATTTAGCCCACAGACATTATTTAGTATCCATTTTTTCATATATATTGCATAATGTTATTAGTAAATCGACTTTTTATGGTTCAACAGATTAAAGTATTGGTCATGAAATATTAAAATACTTTTTTTTTAAATTAGTGTAAAATAAAGATGGTACTGGCCCCAAACATTGTGGAAACCAGAACATGCTCTAAAGAGTAAAATGCCCCAAATAGGACTCTTTGTTTATATATGGGACACATATTTTTAAAAATTTCTAATAGAGCTTAGACTTTTTTTTTATCTTAATAAAGATATTTTAACCATTCTGTAGAAATATAAAAATAATTTTATAGTTAATTTTTTTTTCTGTTTAATGTAAGTCGGGCATAATTTTTGAGATCTCATAATTCATGTTTATGTTTAGGTACCATTTTTTAAAAAAACACTTCTTAAATATGTAAAATATTTTTTGTTTATATATAAAAAATATACAAAATATAGTGAACCTATTTTTTTGGCAAAATAATACGCCATTTTTTTTTTAAAAAAATATAAAACTTCGTAATTTTGAACATTTTTATTTTTTCCCTTTTTTATACATGAAACTATTTTTTTTAAAAAAAACTATGTACACCATCGAATAAAAAAACTGGTTCACTTATGAGTATGTATCCATCATAGAAGTATAAAAAATTTGGAACCATATAATGCAATAGTTTATTTTAAAAGTGTACCTAAAAGCAAAAATTTATGTTGTGGAGAAAAAGTGAAAAAGCTAAACATTTGTAAACGTTTGTTTACCTGTTTGTCAATTATTTTTTTCATATTTAAAAGTTATTTTATCAACGAAAATATGAGTGATATACATTTTTAGATTCAGAAAAAAATATGCACTATTTCATAATCCTAAAATTGAAAAATCGATTTTTTTATGTGTATGATGTCCTGGTTCTCTTAATACTTATGGAATTATACTGGGGATTGTCTCATTATACGAATAATGAAGCAGGATACATTATTTGTAATAAAATACTTTCATAAGGTAAAGAAGTACGCTGTCATCTATTTATGAAGATAATGAGTCATATTAAAATCTCAATATAATGAATAATGACTGCGTTCAAATATGAAATAAGAAATATTGCATCTTTCACAGTTTCGTTTTTTTTCACTTTTTCTGTGTATGTTAATATATAAAAATTTTTTAACCAATTAGTTTCAAATAAATTTTAGGAATGGCGTGTTAGTTTAATTTTAAACAATTCTGTTGACTCATTTTTCTCATTCGGTTTTGGTTGTATCATTTAAAAAATTAACGTTGTACACAAGCTTGTGAATGATTGCTGAGCAAATTAATTTTTAGCCATTCATGGTTATTTTATTCTGGCGTCAAAGCATCCAAATTTGACAGTTTATTCAATTCCTACTATTATATAGCTTACACTCTCTATACATTTATATATTTATCTTGGTGGGATTTTCAATCATTAATAAAAAACATTTTAAAGTGCTCAATTGAGCTGAAATTTTATATACATGATTATTTTGGATGACAATATAGTAATGTAATTATAATTAATAAAAATTGATTGATTAAAACTAATTATTTAAAGAATTATAAATACAGCTACATTGGCATCATTTTTGGCGACGTAGCGACTGTTTTGGCGCCTTGTGTCAAAACATGAAAAAACAGTTTGAGCTTAAATTTTCTATACACTATTGTTTTGGGTTAAAATACGATAATTTAATTATAATTGATTAAAATAATTTAACTGAAATTAATTATTTAAAGAATTACAGTTACAGTCACATTGGTTTCATTTTTAGCTACTTGGGTCAAAACTTTAAAAAAAAATTCTGAAATTTTAAAGCATTTAGTTAAACTTAAATTTTATATGCACGATTGTTTTGGATGACAATACGATACTTTAATGATGATTAATAAAAATTAATTACCACTTAATGTTGTGATTCTGTCATAGGTATATACATATTTATATTAATTGTAACTACTTAATAAAAATTAGCTAAAATAAAAATTTTCTTCTTGATCTAAGTAGGAATTGACTTAATTTTTTTTATATGACTTGTTTTTATGAAATGTATATTTTTAAATAATAAATGTATGCCTTTAGGTAACACTTAACAAAATGATAACGAAAAAAAGACCTTTAATACTCGGCATTTGTTTCAGTTTTAGAGATATCAGTTACACGTTATTGACTGGAAATTTTCCAATTATCCAAGGCATTTTTTTGTTTTTCTATTTCTCCATTGGATCATTAGATTGTATGAATCAACATACCGCGTCCGTCCTTTTAATCATTTCAGAGTACAGGAAGGGAGAGCGACAGGTGTTTTTTGCGGGGTTTTCTAAAAATAGAACGGGATAAAGAGGCGACCGTTACATAAAGATATCACGCGAAATCTTCTTTTAAATCTGCTTTTCTCATCCTGCTATTAAAATATTAGTACAGTCAACTCACCTTAGTGACTGGTTAGTATCTAAAAAAAAGATTTTTCCTTCCAAAAGTAACATAATTTATAAAAGTGAAACCATCATGTTTTAAGTGGACTTTTTTATCTAGTGAGTGGGCGTTTATTAACGTCGCTGGATGAAGCAATACAAAGACGCGTTTTATGATTTTGAACCTAACATTAGCTAAACGTTGAGGACGTAGCAATTGGCAAATCTCTACAAACTACCATGCCAACAGGGGGGGATTTAAGTCTCCTGTATCAGCACCCTCTACACGGTGGGACTTAAGTAAAACCAGAACTCGAAATCGCAACACTCCTGTCACGAGTTCATGAGCAAAACCATTTAAGCTTACCTCACCACGGCTTTTTTGTCTTGTTTCGCATAAGTAATAAGGTATTTTTTGTGGCTTCTTCTTAGGCTGCTATTCACCACTTTGCTTTGTTTTATTTCAAAATAATCTTTTACTACTACACAAATTATTTAGCAATGCCGCTTGAAACATGTTATAAGTTATTTTGTTAAATTTGAGTAACAGAGCAAACATGAATCCAGTTGATAGGTTGACAGATAATTTATTTGAAGTTCCACAGGGTTGCAGTAGGAGTGGTCATGGTCACATTCAAGTGAATAGCGAGTTCGAGTTCTGGTGCCACTGAAGACCCACCATATGGCGTGGCTAATGCCCCGGATGTCGCCCTCATCCCTCGATAGAGGTTCGAAATGTCGCGATAACTCACCGAGTTCGAACGCAAGTGTTACTAAATACCCACTTTTGTAGAGGGATAATTCACGCTAAATACATCGAGGATGAAGGTCTTTCTTTTGGTGTTGTGTGGTAGTTTGAAATGTGGTGCGCAAGCTCAGGTGCCATGTTCGTCACTTGACCTAGATTCAAAAATACAATGTCCGTCACTAATAGGCTCCCTGTTGTTGTTGTTGTATCCTTCCCGAAGGAACGGAATGTATTTTCCATAGCCTGTGAGACAAGGTGGACTTCTTTACGATGGATGGTGACACTACCTATCTCCATCTCCGCAATTTAGGCATGGAACTGGATGGTAGGGAAATATTCTCCTGGCCCCTGCACCCGTGATTTCAGCTGTGACCACCCATAAGACTTTTGGACCCACTGATTTAACGAGCAGGTACTGTATGTGTACTCGGAGGGTATTTATTGGCATTGGGCATCGAACTCAGGCCTTCGGGTCTGGAGTCTGATACTCTAACCACTAGGCTACCCACGGCCCTAATAGGCTTTCTAAGACTTTAGAGTGCGATGTTAGTCAAAAAAAATATAGCTACACTAGGGCGATAGGCCTTGTAATTTTGCTCGATCAATCCGCGTTAATAACGTTCTACTGTAAAACGATCTCAGGAAATGACTTCTAGGCTCACATTTTGTACTTATTGAAATACCGTTTCTTTAAAATTTGAATAGTTACACAATTTTACGTTTTATAAATAATTATTTGATTTCCATTACATTATTCCGTTTAAATCCTGTTTTTCCATTGAAATTTCTTTTATTTGGGAGCGGTCATTCGTTATTTGATTCAGAATAGTATAAAGAATGAATGAAAGAAAATAAAAGTTCGAAAAAGCGAATATCCGATATGTAAGTTGTGTCCAAATCTTTTCTAACCAATGTTATTCATTTCATGAATTTCTGTCATCTTTACTAACTTATCGCTTCATCTAGACCAGGGATGGCGGACCAGTGGCACGAGTGCCATTGATGGCACGCGTCGAATATTTTTGGCCCGTCAGTGATCATAATGGTTTGTATTTTATTTTTCAAAATTTTAATGTTCACTATAAAGTATTACGAACAACCGCGAATGATTGGGGAACATACTCGTTTGATATTGTCTTGCCTTAGTTACGTTGTAGACTACAATTGCTTATGATGGAAAGTTCGTCTACGCATAGGACAATGAATTTCATTGACACAACTGTATTTTAAAACTTACCTGTGTTATATTTAGCATTTTTTACTGTTGTTTAACATGGCTAGTTCAGCAAAAGAACAAAAAGGGCAAGTTTGTAAGCGTAACATAGAGTTTCAAGTTTCGTGGACTAAGAAACATGGCATTATTAGTAAAGACCACAAATCGCTATGTGTTTTATGTGTTGTGGAATAGTGGTTCGAAGAACATCGTCAGTAAAACTGTATTTTGAAACAAATCACAAACTCTCTTGTCAAAAAAATTAGCTACTCAGAAACCGTTTGGCAAATGACTCAAATTCAGCATGTATTCTGCAAAAAATAACATCTGACGATTCTAATATAAGTTATTTTTTTATTATCTACAACAACAAAAGTCACGCTAATGTTACTTTAATTTGAATTACACGAATAATTAAAACAGTTTTAACTATACTGCGCAAAAAGTTTTTTTTGAAGTGAAACTTCTTAGCGCTCGAGAGTGAATGATAAATGTGCCCAGTTTTGCGTAACAGTGAAAAAGCAAAGGGCATTAGTCTCCCCCGAATCGTCACCACGATGACAGGATAGCGAGTTGGGAGGTAAAAAGGGAGCGGCGACACAACGTGACTTGCGTCATTTCCGTGTAAAATTTGGATAATTGCTCACCTCCGACTGGTCAACTTGCCCATCTTCCTATTGGGAGTCTATTCCCCCAGATCCGGGAACATCTATTATCGGTTGTATGAGATGCAGTGACATTACGGTGTAGACAAAATAGCTCTCGCAGTAAGAGCGTGCTGTTTTGAAATATTTTCCTAAATTGTTTGCAACATGGCGATGTTTTCGGCGGCTAATTTGCTTTTTTGACTTTTATTTGCGTTGAATTCTTATATTAATTCTAGTCAGAATGCCTAGATCAAATGTACAAAGAGGAAAAGTGTTTCGTGAAAGAAAGAAAAAAGAAAAATAGCAGCAAGTCCAGTCAAAGAAATGACAAGAAAAAAGCAAAAAAAAAACCTTGAAAAATATTGCAAAATTATTAAGTGTTACTACGGAATCTCCATCAGAGTGCATGAGAGAATATCGAACACGGAAAAAAACACTGCAAAATACTCTCTTAATGCTCAGTTTAGATGATGGGAATGCTATTGAGACTCTTCTAATGACTGCACAGAGTAATACGGACTTAGAGAACCACCCTCCGCCATTAACTACAGAGCCCTCAACAATTCTAGTGCGTTCTGGAACTGATGCATGTAAATCAATAATAAATTCTATCTTACGTAACAAAAACTATGATTCCCATAAAAATACTCACAAAGATTTTCAAACGCGATTCATTGCTAATCGTTCAATTGATACGGGTGTTCAATTCATGACACATTATGGTTTAGAGATGATTTGACAACGTCTGTTGCTGAGCACAAAAAAATATTTTACAAAATATTTTACCAGGAATTAATTTAGAAGGCACATTAAGGCATGCTACAATCGCCGACAAAGTTTAAATAGGAAAAGTATACGAAATTTATCAAAATATAATGATATTGTATACCCAGAAATTCCAGGACATCTTTCTACTTGGGATTTGGTATCCGAAGGACTTATTTCACCACTATATAATACCTTTCACGCAAATCAGGCGATTGAGACATGTGCTCGGTCAATTTGGAATATTAGGGAAAATAATCAATGTTCCAACGTCACCAAAGAAGCGTGGTGTTCCACGCACCATTTTTTTTGTAGTAAATAGAGTTTTGTGTGTTATTCGTATTTAGCTTTATTATTTTCCCTATAATCACTTCGAAATTGTTTGACGGCACGTCTATACGTCATTAGACACTTCCTTGGAAAAAATGGCACTTTGATTCATAAAGGTTCACTACCCCTGATCTAGACCTAAAGGGATATTAATTGTTTAAATAAAATGATCCAAATGAAATTCTTCCTGATCTCTTTAAAATAAATTTTCCTCACATTGAAAGACATTCATTCCACATTTTCAAATTGTAAGTATGTTCAGATGACAAAAATTAATATTATTTTAAATTTTTTCTATACAGCCTTTCTTGAAAGCAGTCTGATATAAAAAACAAAATATTCTTCTTAAGATTTAACTTCTGTTAGATTCGAGCACTTAATATGTGATACATTTGATACAAAATACGTCCTACAGCAAAAGCTTTGGACCAAAGTGCATTTTCGAAAATAAGTAATTTGGAAACAAAACTTGTTTTTATATACTATATCAGAGAGCTGCATGTAAGCATTTTCAGAATTACTCTTGAAGTTTCAACAAATATGTTAAATATTTTTGAACAAAAGTTTTGTTTAATTTTTAAGCACTTAATTACAAAGATAATTCTTGATTATTTCCAAAACCGGACGCATTTGATAAATTTTAATCAGCATTTAATATACAGAGTTTATACATTTTAAATACTTTTGTGTGAAATCTATTATTCGATTAACAAAAGGTAACAATAAAAAATTTTCAATACGCATGTCGATCTGAAACATATTAACACGTATTTAGAGATAATCAGAATGACAGATAATTTTTTAAAAGATACCTTTTTTTGAGTGCCTTTTTCATTGAAATAGATAACGTATATATGCTAATGTTTTTCTCTTGTTTAATACATGTATAAGAATTATTTGAAATCCTTTTTATCAATTCAAGTTTTCTATCGATATTTATACTATCAATATAATGGCATTACTTATAATAAGATTATTTAAAATGATATCATGTGTGTGATAGGAAAAACTATCTTTATTAACTTTAATTTGTTTCATAATAAATTCTGAAATTCAATTTACACTGACTGCATGACTATAATTTAGCTTTTCAAAAATATAAATTTGTTATAATATATCCTTAATATATTTTTACTTTAATAAGCTTTATACTTATAATAGAACTATATTTTAAATTTTAAGCCATAAAAAATTTATTTATCACAATCGAAAAACGTCTTTGGTATTAAAAATGTTGTATTGATTCAAAGTATATAATTTTACTATACAAACGTTAGTAATGTTCAACACCTGCTGTTAATGAATATTTTTATTTTCAATCGAACGTCATTAGCAAATAAATATTCGAAACATTTCCTAATAAATTAATAATACGAAATGAATAATGTAATTTTGATTATTTCCAAGTCGAGGGAAACCTTTATCGTATTTTGTTAAAATTTATTTTATCATGACTAACATTAAATATTAAAACCTTAAGTTGTTCTATTTTGTAGTGGTTTTATAATTCGTTATTAATTTAAACCATTAAATATTTACACACCTTAGCATATATAACTACTAAAAAATTGCTGCATTTACATATGTAATATTATTTTGCAACTCAGCTTCTTAAACTTTTATGTATCGTTAAATTTCATAGTTGAACTGCATTTAAATTCATTAAACAAATATTTAGTTTAAATACATCATTTTTAATCAAATAATACAAGTAGCTAAAATATAGTAAAATATTAAATTTTAGCTTTTAAAAGGGTAATCAAATAAAAACTATATCGCTAACACATTCTGATACAGTCGGAATAGAAAAAATATTTTTTTAATTTACTTTCAGATATGAGGAAATGCATAATATAGATAATTTTGAATCAAATGGAAATTATTAAGAGACTTCACTTCACTACAAAGTACTCTAATAATAAGTTTTTATTTAATTATCTTTTGCTTATCAATTGCTTAACATCAATCATTAAAAATTGCTTAACATCATAGTAAACGAGTTCTATTAAATGCAATATAGTATTTGTTTTTTTTTCACTTCCAATATAAATTTTGAATACATGCTACTCTCATTACATTTATGAAATTGTAAGTAAAAACCAAAAATATGTCGAACTAAAAAATCATAAAACATTTTGCAAAAAGCTCTACATGAAATACAATTTCTATCATTTATGTCTCATTTTATATTTTAAACACATAAATGATTTTTATAGCAAAACCTTTAGTCCATTCCCTTATAAATTCGCTGTAAGATTTTGTGTGAGTGGTTTTTAAGGAAAAAAAAACTAGCGGGTTCCAAATTGAATAAAAAGTTTAGTATTTCTTTCATTATTGAACGAAAAGGTCATATAAAAGAATGAACTCATTTCGAAAATTCATTGACTATTATTAGAACAAATTGATCTAAGAATTGATTGCAAAAGTTATTTGAAAACATTTCTTACTATAACTTTGGTTAAATATATTCATTAATGTGTTTCTGTAATAAAAAATAACTATAACATAAGGTAATCGTGGACAAACGCTCGAGTTTTTTTTCTTTTCAAAAAGTTACTTCAGAAGCCCTTTTTTATCGTTAAAAATTATTTTTGCATAATATAACTTTTAATATTAAAAAAAGGATGGGGGCAGATGTGATTTTATCCTCATGAAATTGGCAATGAATCTTATTTTCATTCTTGTAAGTAAATCCTTTATGCAAAAATTTCCATACTCATAATTCTAAATTAAAAATGAAATGCGAACGAAACCAATACAAATTGTTCTTTTTTCTGAAATGCGAGAAATATCCCCGATTATTCTTGTTGTTTGCATGAAAAATAGACCATAGTATGCAGATATTGGAGAATCGTTTTTTTATAGTGTCGTATTTTCAGCAAATAATCGTATAGAAATGGCTCCTACTATTTCTCCCAAGCATAAAATTGAGAAACAACCCAACTATACCGAGGCATTTGTGTAAAGGACACGAATAGAAACATTTGGGGAGGAAGATCTTCTATTTGCCTAGAAAATAAGACGCATAAATCACAGATAACACGGCGATAACGTAAACAACTTTTATGTCTCCTGCACGATAAGAAGTCTTGCATGGTGGTTCAAGGTGGGAATAAATAAACAGTAATAATTCCCTAAGTGAATCTCTTCTGCGCGTCAGCATGAACAGTTCATCTCATCCTATTCCCAGACACTAATAGTTCCGGTTTCAGTTTGCTGATGAAAGTCGTAGAAGCCGCTTACTTGACAAAAAGAAGTGGCTTGAAGATTGATGGATTATTTGCTTCTTGATGAAATACGTAGAAAATGCTCACACAATAAACTAGCGACGTATTATTAAATTATCTATACTTAATGACACTTGTTTTACTATGTGAAGATGTGTATCTGGATTTTGGAATACGCAGTATTATTTTTTCTTATAAATATTATATACCCTAAATTGAATGTTAATTATTTTTGTTTCATATGTTATCATTAAGGGGAGTTGGAAACCTCACTGTTTCTCTATACTGACAATGTTAAATTGGCTGTTTTCGATGTACCTTTTCTCAAAATCTGTTTTATGTACATGCTCGAAATTTTTCATACTATTAAAGTATACCTCTCTCATTATACTAAAATGAGCTTTTAGCTAATTTTGAATTTTTTAATAAATTATGAAATATTTTATCAAACATTGCGAAATTTGACCCATTTTTTACTTAAAAATTTGTAAAAATTAAATTTTTGAGTTTTTTACAAAAAGCTCATTTTAGTATATATTAGACATCATTATAGATAATTCATAAAAAATTTAAATACCTGTGAACAGTAGTTTCTCAGAAAAGGTACATCGCACATTAAAATTTACATTTTGAGATAAATTGATTTTAATGTATGCAGTGAGACTTTTAATCGACAAGGAAATAAAAAAATAAAAGGCTCAATTTAAAATAAAAGATACATGGTTTGGTTTATATCAGTCGTTACACTTTTAAGCAAAAACAAAGTAATTTGTTTACAATTTTTGCCATTAAAATGGGCGTGGTCCAAATTCAATGATTATTTAAAAATACGTTTTAAGGGCTTCTAAATACCCTACAGGTTAAAGTAAGGTGTTTTTAGAAAGGTTAAAATCTATACAGTTTGAAAATGTAAAAATCTCAAATTGTCAAAAAAATAAGATTTTAGCTTTCCAACACCCCTTAATTTTACGATGCATTTAAATTGTGGCATAATGTCTTGTATAATTCACGAGTGGTAAGTCGATTTAGCTCTAGAGCAGTGCTTCTCAAATTTTAAATATTCGCGACCCAATATTCTATCACGATTTTCATCGCGCCCCTCCTCCATACAATAACAATGTATTGTATTCAATAATACTACACTTTGATGCTAAAACTACGGTGTGACTCAAACCTCTTAAGTGCGGTGTATATAAAGATATCACTCAGCCAAAGCGTTAATTTCCCCTGACGTATATACACGTTTTTCCGAAGTACGATGTTTTCTGTGAACTGCTATTCATATAATTATTTCGAGGGATTTGGAATGCAATAAGTAGACCCTGACAATGTTTGCGAAGGATTTACTTATTTCACAGTTTATTATTATTATTATTATTGCTTCTTCATTCCTCCCCCCTCATTACATCACATACGCGCGCCTATGGGGAAAACGGTTGGCATTAGGAAGCGAATCGCGTAACTTTTAATCGCCAGCTAAGGGATTAATTATAAACCGTACAAGTTAACAAGTGTTAATTTTTGTATATAATTTTTTCTATGAAAATCCCATGGGGTCAATGGTAACTATTAAACTTGTTTATATCTTAGTACTGTTAAATTAATTACAAAATACATTGTGTAGCACTGATAAATTTATAATTGAATATATCAGTGTATATAAATGCGTATTTTATTTTTTATCATCTTAGAATGTATTTTGTATGTTTACTTTCAGTAAATTAATAATTTTCTTACGAAAATCTTCTTTTCGACTTTTCAATATGCTCGCGCACCCCTCGTAGAGTTGTCACGCCCCCTAAGAAGGACGCTCCCCACACTTTGAGAAACTACTCTAGGGCCAGAATGTGAAAGCAGGAGAATATCGGAGGGCCGAACCTTTTTAAAAAGTTGTAGTGTGTTTTTATCCTGGGAAACTTATAAAATTCAAGTGGAAGAACAGAAATATAGAATATACAAACAGAAGAATATAGGCATTTGTTATAAATGATGAACCTCGCATATAACAGAGAGGGTGCGCTGTTTTCCATTCAGGACGGACATCAATTACAGGCGAAAGCCTGACTTCTTTTCCAGAAGAAAATACATCAATTCCTTATTCGGGATTTGAGCCCGAGACCACTAGGTAACACGCCGAGGGTCATATCCACCATACTGGCTGGCAGCCCTTTTTAAAATGATTGTATTGAATAATTCATTTGACACCTCGGGAAAAAGTATTAATTGTATTAAGTTAAATAAAATGGTGCGTTTTATACAATTTTTTGTACTAATTTCATATCATCTACAGCTACAAGTGTATTTAATTTTTTAATCAGATAAATGTACCCTATCACACACTTCTCTACATTTTTTTTATTGAAAGCATGACTGAGATTGCTTATTGAAATTCTCATCACAGCTTGCAAGTAAATGTCTGCCAACTTGTTTCTATATTTATTCTGGTTGGTCTTAATGCAAAAAACCATTTGTTCATGCATATGTCAAAAAATGTGAAACATTTCTGTCTGTTTGCTTTTCTTATTAACTTGGCAGACCACATGCGGCTCACTGGCTACTATTGCCCAAGCCCTGGTGTAATCAAAAATCAAATAAATCTAATTACAAATATCGATATCTGAACCGAATGATATTTTATTTAACGTTCAGTTCTCTATAATATTTTTAAGGAATGTTCAACTGCATATTTTCAAATTTCTAATCTCTTGCATGGATTATTTTCCTGGTCTAAAAATTTTAGGATGTTATTTATATTCGTTAGAATTTTAAATTTAAATGTGTAAATAAAACATAGATCAAATATTATTCTAAAACTAGGTAATAACCTCACAAAATCTCCTTTGTTCTGATATTAAATGTTGAGTGAGAGCTGATTAACGCCGCACTGAAAGGCAATACAAGAGCTATTGGCGACGGCCCCCGTTAATCTAAACCATGGTCAAGTGACGAGGATGACACCTGAGTTGGCCCCTTGTTTCCATACAATCAAACCACCTCAACGAGAGGACTGTAAGCCTCTGTTGTACAACGTCCCTCAATGCAGCGGAACTTCAGTGGCACCAGAACTGGAACCCGCAATAAACTGGCTTTGAGTTCGTGATCGCAACCAATAAGCTACCACGGGTACGGTATTATACGCTGAAAAAACAAAAAAAAAAGCTTTTTCAAATGGAAATTAATATTTTCTAAATGACTGATCAGAATAGAAAGAACTCTTTGTTTCTTAATGCATTTGTCATTTTTTTAGCATGGTTTTTTTTTAATTTCCGGAGAATTTGGGTTGTTGTAAGAATATGAATAGAAGAAATAAACATTTTTCATGGAATCAGAACATATGCTGCAACAACACATTCATTTTTAAATGTAATGACAACAACAACAAAAGGAAAAGCATTTTTTGAAACAAAAGCATTTTTTCAACCAAAATGTTTCAAGATTCGTCGTAGCGTGTTTTATGAATAAACGAAATAAATTATGAGAAAGAATGATCCATTTATCGTCATTCAAAATTGCGTAATTTCAGACTTCTTTCCGAAATCCAACCTATTTCCATGCAGATTTGGAGGCCAGTGTACTTTCCCGCATGGAATCATCTGTCCTTGTCAAATAAAATGGCGCACCCAAGGTCCTTTCTTCGAACGAGGGTTCCTTCAAGAAGCGTTGTGTCACTAACCTTTATTCTATTTACATGCAATGATTTTAAGAAATCCTTGAAAAAAACTAGATCTTGGGGTAATAAAATTTGATAAGCTACTGGCATTGGATACATCACTTTAGGCCTTAGCTATTTGTTGTTCTGGGTGCAATAAACTTATCAGACTTTGCTAATATTTTTGCGCATGGATTGTCCTGAAGTATTATCATATAAATTCTCAATTTATTCTTTTTAATCTATTTTATATCTAATATTTAAAGTTGTATAGCAGTCGAGACGGTTTGTGCTTCTGTATAAGTGTATAAAAATTGTTCCAAAAAAAGCTTTTATACTTTTTTTTAACAAGCGGAAATAGAGTTTAAGAAAATTTTTATAACAGAAGTAAAATGAACATATATGATATATCCGTGTGCGTGAATTATAGTAAACTTTGAAATTTTGAAAAATAAAATGCAAACAATTTTGATCACTGACGTGCCATCAACGGCACACGTGCCACTGGTTCGCCATAGCTGGTCCAGATGAAACGATAAGTTAGTAAAGATGACAGAAAATCATGAAATGAATAATATTGATTAGAAAAGATTAGAACACAACTTACATACATAAAGGATACTTTCTTTTTCAAAAACTTTATAATTTTCTTTTATCCTTTATAAGATTCTGAATCAAACAAGTAATGACCACTCTCAAATAAAAAATAAATTTCAATGCAAAAACATGATTTAGTTGGAATAATGTAATGGAAATGAAACAATTATTTATAAAAATAAAACTGCAACTATTTAAATTTTAAAGAAAATTTTTTTCAATAAGTATAAAATATGAGCAGGGAAGTCATTTCCTGAGATCGTTTTACAGTAGAACGTTATTAACGCGGATTGATCGAACAAAATTACAAGGCCCATCGCTTTAGTGTAGCTATAATTTTTCTGACTGACAAATCTTTGCTTTTATGCAATATTTTGAAATCATAATTAGTTCCTTATTAGTTCCTTATATATAAATGACTTAAATATAAATTTTAAATAACTATTCTACACAAAATTAAAACGGTGTTTTCGAGCCGAAAGGACTTAAATAACTTTTTTAATTATCTATATTCGAGATTGGGTAATGGTTGCGGTAGCTTAGGGGTCATGATCACGAGGTGGTCGGAATCCTCAAGTCATGGTTTCAAGTCCTGATGCGCATGAAGAGCCACCATACAGATAGGTTAATACAAAAGTTAAATCTGCAGTGACCTCCTTTTGGTGCGGTGTGGAAAACTCTGGTGTCGTCCTCGTTGCTTTACAGCACGACGTTAATAAGCACTTACACCATATATTGGTTAACAAATAATGGCTATAATTTTTTGGTTCTAGAAAACAACTGACATATTTTATATGTTTCTTACGAAAATGTAAGTCTTTCGAACACTTTGTATTCGCAATGTCGAAAAGCTGAGGCACAATAAATATTTCGAGATTCTCTTGGCGCGATGCTGAAGTTTGGAGAGAGAGGCTCCATCTAAGATGTCATCCTCGTTACTTGATCATGATTTAAAACAAGTAATATAAAAAAAAATTAGTCAATTCCTACTTAGATCAACAAAGAAAATTTTTTAAATAGTTACAATTAATATAAATATTATTATTAATATCGTATTGTCATCCAAAACAATCGTGTATATAAAATTTAAGTTCAACTGAATGCTTTAAAACGTGAGAAAAAAAAATATTTTCAAGTTTTGACCCAAGTCGCCAAAAGAGTCGCTAAGTCACCGAAAATGACGCCAACGTGGTTGTATTTGTAATTCTTTGAATAATTAGTTTTAATCAATAATTTTTTATTAATTATCATTAAATTACTGTATTGTCATCCAAAATAATCATGTATATAAAATTCCAGCTCAATTGAGCGCTTTAAAGTGTATTTTATTAACGATTGAAAATTCCACCAAGTTAAATAAATAAATAGAGAGTGTGAGCAAATAGTAGGAATTGAATCAGAAGGTTCTTCGCCAATAGTCTCCGAGCTAATAAGCAATCCATAGAATATTTTGTAATTTATTTACATTTATTAATATATTTCGCTGATCGCTATCGAAATAATAATAATCTCATTTCATTTAAATATTAATGATAATATAAACAATAGCAGTTTTGTAAAAAAAATAGGAATTAACTTTAGGAACTAACTATTTTTAAATGAACGGTAGCAGAACTGCTATGCAAATATTTTACGAAATTAAATATAATTTAATACTTTTTGAACTATGCATACCAATTGTCATAGGTCTTAAATATTGCCTTTTAGATCCGATTTTGTATGGCAAGCAAAAGACTTATGCATATTTATATACATAACATGACATATTTTAACATTTAATTCCTCCTCCATTAACTTGTTACATCACTAATATCCTTCGAAACATATAGGTACAGAAATAGCACGCTAATTTATTTTTTGAAAAATGATAGTGTGTTACGATATAAAACTGAACAGCCGTTGTTCATTAAGCTTTACTTCACAACTTTTTGATTTAAGATATAATTATATAAGATAGGCAATTTTCCATTCCGGAACTTGGATGAAAAAGAAGGGAGATTATAAATTGCATAGATAACTATAATAGCATTCTAGCTAGGAAAAGATTATGCACGAGAGAGCATACTTTCAGGATTTTTTTAAGTGTATCGGAAATTGGCTGAAACTACTTTAAAGCATTTGCGATGTTTATCGCTTTTTCTACGATATGAAAACGGTGTTCGTATTTAGTACAGCTCTCTTTAAGATTCAGACATTATAATTATTACTATACGTTGTATATAAATTGGTTCGTTGTTCACAAATAAATGAAAATTATGTTATGTAATATTAATTGGGAAAGATTTTAAAGGAGAGTTTAAATAGTTTATTATTTATGTAATAGTAATTACTGATGCTTTATTTGGCCAAATATACCATGTTTCGCATCAGATTTGGCGATATTTCTTAAGTTACATTCGATTCTGCTTTTAATCACCAGACTAAAATATTTAATGAGTATTTCACTATTTAAGAAAAAAAATTAATACTTTTATATTATGAAATGTTCACATTCTAATAAATATTACAAATATTCATTATAGAATATATATATATATATATATATATATATATATATATATATATATTATATATATATTTGGCAATAAATCCGTGATATAATTTTTTTTAAAATTCTGTTCCCAGCATTCAAGTGGCGTGGGGGAAATGCTGTTTTCCTTGTGTTATAATCCAGATACCGCCAACCTCACTTTGACTGTTCTGAAAGCTCGGGGACTGACCATGCAACTGGACAAAGGAAAAGACTTGTGTAAGCTGCTCATTTGTATTCTGAACTAGCCTTTGTATTAACAGCTGGCACTTTACAAATGCTAACGAGTTCTCAGATAAAATATCATTTTATTTGCCAGAGGAAAAAGTGTGCTCACTCTGTCTGAATTTAGATATATGCTTAATGCGTTAAAGGATTTAAAAATTGCATTGAAATATAATTGCTTTTTTGAGGAGTTTTGGCTGTTTCCTCAAATAATATACTTTTAGAAATTTGTATTACACTAACGTAATTTCCATGATAGATTTGATAAGCTTTTAAATTTTTTTCTAAAAATATGAGGCAAAATTATGTAGCATACTATTATAAAATGTATGTATAACTACTAATCATTTAATTATAAGTAATTTTTATAACTCTGCTACAAGATCTTTAGATTTAACTATTACTGAAATTTTTATGTAGTCTGTACAAATATGGAAATTAGTAACATAATGACTTAGTATTTAACAACATGCGCTTAAAGTTTACTATTTAAACAATAATCACCTTTTAAAACCCTATTTAAATATATATTATGCGCTTGAATAAGTTCATGGTACATATATAATTCCCAAATATTAATTCCAATTAAAAAATTATAATTCGTGCTTCATTAGAATTCCAACACTTTATCCTTCCTACTTACTTACTCCAGAGAATCGAGCTTATCCAATGGGTTTAGAGCTGCATCCGACGCGGGGTAACTGTTAATGATGCTTACAAGAAAAAAAATTGTTCTGCTATTCCTACTTTATTTTCATAAAATCCATATTTCTCGGTCTACAATTATATATATATATATATATATATATATATATATATATATATATATATATATATATATATATATATATATATATATATATATATATTAGAATTATATGCCATTTTATTACATTCAATACAGTTTACGTTTTCTTCCTTTTTGGAAACGTTCCGTGTTTGATCATTTATAGAAACGTCTTTTTTGCAATAAATGTTCCAGAAAGAATGCACAATTAGCTCCTGATTCAAAAGATTAACATTACTGCTACTTTTCGAAGATTCTTGCAAACAAGAGATTTAATAATATGATAGAAGCTAATACTAATGCTAGAAAATATTTTACCGCACCCTTATATTATATAAAAACTTTCAAGGATTATATTGATTACAATGGGTCTTCTGAAAACATTTCTCCATCAAAATTTACCCAATTTAATATACTACATTTCCATAAAGTATCATGTACTCGGATGTCAATGTACTGTAGTTGAATGGCTCCCAATTGTAAAAAAAGCGAAATTCCTTCACAGTAAACTGTAATTAACTCCGCAACTCTTTTGTAATTACAACATATTTAATGTTAACGATGAACAATTATCATGCATAAAATCCACAAAAGCGCAAGTTTTAAGTTTACGCAGCAACATAAACCGGAAGTCACATCGCATGCAGACATTGAAATGCACAATCATTGTCTAATGTTTTGTTACCATTCTTTTATTTTCTGCATCGTCTTTGTGTAGGTTGGGAAGAATGTTGTTGCAGTTTCGTAAGTTATCTCCTCAGCTACGATCTCCGAGACTGTATACGATTTGTCTACGGACATCTGTGTTCTTAACTAAGATCCCTCCTACTGACCTAGCATTATTGAAAGAGTACTCTCTTGTTGTTTGCCAACGATATTTCTATTTAAAATACCTTTTGGGCAAAGAAGGGAACAAAATTCTAACTTTCGCAACACTATTGCCCATTTGTTTCTCCATTTACTCATGAATCTGTCATTTCAATGAGCTCACATACTATCATACTTATTGTACTTCAATGCTCTCAATGCATTATAAACATGAATTGGGACTCCTTAGATGATAGAGTTTGGAAGTAATTTACAGCTAAACGTTCAGAAAAATACACTGGCCTCAAAAAGTTAAGGTACAACATGTTTTTCGAAGCTCACCATAAAAAAAATGGCAGTAACAATAAAATGCATAGTTTACATGAATGATAATAACGAACTTTAAAACAATGCAAAAACGATTGCTACCATTTTTATTTTATAGAAAAGAACGTATATTTATGAGTGAGAGAAAAATATGCAAATATCAAGCTTTCGTACTTTTGTGTGTAAGTTGTGTTGATTTTCAACAGTTGTTGGCAGTTTCGGTGGCAATAGTCAATAGAGTTTAGAAAATGTCTCAGAGACGTCGTTTAACCAATTCGTTAAGGTGGCGGGCAGTTGGATTGGAAATAGGATTGTCGCAGGCTGATGTTAGATCAGACTCTCAATGTGTCTCGTAGTGTTGTTCAGCGACTTTGGGATCAATACCAATCCGAAGATTCTGTGTCCAGAAGACCTGTTCCAGGGCCGACCACGAGCTACAACACCCGCAGAAGACCGTTTTCAGCTCTTCGGCACGAAGGAGAAGCACCACTACTGTGCCGCAGCTCGTTGCAGACCACTTTCAAGCATCAGGAAGAAGAATCTCCGCTACTACGGTGCGAAATCGTCTTCACAATGCAGGTCTGTATGCAAGAAGACCAGTTGTGTGCGTTCCTCAACGGACGACAGCGAAGGAACCGCTTATGCTGGGCAAGAGACATGTTTCTTGGACGCAGCAACAATGGGCTTCTGTGCTGTTCACAGACGAGTCCATATTTACAATGGAGAGTGATTCAGGGCGTCTACTGATCTGGAGGGAACAGCGCACTAGATACCATCAATCCAACACTGTTGAAAGACACAGTTATAGAGGTGGTGGAATCCTGGTTTGGGCAGGGATCTCGCTCGGTGGCCACACTGACCTGCATGTTCCATGGAGGAACCGTAACTGGTCTTAGATATCGGGATGAGATCCTTGATCCATATGTCCGCCCATGCTGCTGCTATTGGTAACGACTTCATTCTGATGGATGATAATGCACGACCTCACCGAGCTCGGATTGTTGCTGGAGGATCACGGTTTGGAACGAATGGAATGGCCAGCTCGATCTCCAGACCTGAATCCGATAGAACATCTTTGGAACTATCTTGGCAGAGAGGTTGCTGCTTTAAATCCTCCTCCAAGGTCGTTACATGAGCTGAAACAAGGCTTACTCTGTGTCTGGTCTTCGCTTCCTATTCCGGTGTCCGACAACTTAATAAACAGCATGGGAAATCGATGCCGCCAACGCATTCAAGTTAGGGTGACACATTTCCTTATTAGAACCCATTTTTGTATTGTTTTTATGCCATTTTACCACATAACACTGTGATGTGCTGTTTTCTCCAAGAATGGACTTTTCCGCAGAGATTGCTTTTTTTGTTATAAATCGTTTTTGCAATACACTTATACAAATTTCTATGACGCATTCAATAAAAAACTATTTAATGCACATATCCTCCAAATTTTTTGTTTCTACATTCATTCATTTGCAAATTAGACACAAAAACCCGGTTGTACCTTAACTTTTTGAGGCGAGTGTATTTCATTCCTCGTTAAGGTATTCGACTACGTTCGAACCGTGATTTTAAAAAAGCACATAAATGGATAGTTTTCATGATATTTAGAGCCACTTAGATTAGAATAAATGAATAAAATTGTTTTAAGGACATTTCGACAAAAAAAATATTTAATTACAATATTTTGGCAAAAAATTAACTTAGAATACCCTTTTTTTCAAAATGTTCTCCTTTTGTGAAAAATGCTTCTATTATAATAATAATTTGCATGTATATAGCTCTGACCTCTGTACAGAGGCTCAGCTATGAATTTTGAAAAATTCACATTATTTTCCGAGTTACAAACCATTGAAATAATTATCGGCGTTTTTATTTTTCTTAAAATTAAATCTGTTGTCGTAAAACATGGATAAACCCACTTCTAAGTTATATTTTTCTAATTAAGATAGAGGTCTGAGCTATATACAGGCAAAATATTATTATAATAGAAGCATTTTTCGCAAAAGGAGAATATTTTGAAAACTGTTCATTATATGTTAATTTTTTGTCAAAATATTGTACTTAAATAATTTTTTATTGTAATACTGTTCTTAAAACAGTTTTTTATACATTTTTTAATCTAAGTGACACTAACTCTCATAAATATTATCCACTTATGCACTTTTGAAAAATCACGGTTCCGAACGTAGTCGGATACCTTAAAAAAACATGAATTATAACTTAAATAATTCAAGCAGGATTAATCTAAAGCTATAGAGTTAAGTATGGTGAGGTATTTAAATAAATCTAAAGCATTATCACGATAATTAAAATAGTAAGATAGCTATTAATCATTTTGATAGCTAATTGATATTTGTATAATTTGATGCGATACACTCTTGATGAGTTGCACCCTTTTTTTGAAGCGCAATGTTAAATCCGAGATAAGCCTACGCTTTCTTACTTCAATAATTTTATTTCTGTAAAAGTAGAATTTTTGCAGTGAGCTTTCATTCTGATTAGTTTAAAGTTCAATATCTATGAAGGTTCAGAATTCAACATAATATATGTTAATATATTAATTTTTACTCGATTTTGATTCCATATGAGAACGCACCACCTGGTGAATTAAATTTTATCTTATAAAATAGCCATTTAAAATAATCTCAGTGGAATCTCCATTTTAAGGACATGTATTTTACGAATTTTCCTATTTGGCGAACGTTTCTCAGGAACGAATAACACACATTTTACTATTTCCTTCTTAAATAACCTCTAAATAGCGAAGCGTGCGTTCTATTTAACAAGCTTTTCTTCTTGCGTTATTCGAATTTTTTTCTCCTTGTTTTAAAAATTATTTCTGGTAATTTAAAAAAATTATTTTTTGTAAAACATCTTTCGGTGATAAATCAGACTTAACTAGTTTTACCACCTGCCTACCCCCACCTAGAGAAATCAAATTGCCGTAATATTTCAATTTAAAAACTAAAAGAAAATTAACAGATGTTATCAAAAATTAATTTTAATGGCGCATGTAGCAATGTATGGTTATAAAATAATACATGTTTGAAATTTCTTGCATGCTTAAATTGAAAAATGTCCTTAAAGTTCATTAATTTTAATATAAACTTACTCCTTGAAGTTGAAAATACAGTGTATTCTAGGAAAACGGGATTTTGACGGGATTTTGAAACTAGGATTTTGACGGGCAAGATATATAAAAACAATCAGATATAATTTTTTTAAAAAAAAGTGTGAATAATTACTTTTTTAAAATCATATATAGCAGTGCTTCTCAAAGTTCAATATTTGCGCTCCAATATTCAATCATAATTTCCATCACGCCCCCCTCCGTACAATAACAATGTATTTAATTAAATAATACCCTTTAACGCGCTAAAGCTACAATACGATTTTAACCCCTCATGAGTGCCGCCGGCGTATATAAACATCTCGCTCAGACAAAGCATTCATTACCCCGAACGTATATATATAGGGTATTTTTTTATAGAACTTTAAATTGCAATAAAACAACGATGTATTATTCGATTGACATGAATTTTCTTTTATTCGAAAGATAAACTTCTGGCATTACATTTTAAATATGATTTCTGGCATATGACTGCCACGGCTGGCTCGGATAAATCTGACGTTCAATTTTTGATGACTTTTTCAACCTTTGTGGCCGTATATCGGCAATAACACGGCCAATGTTGTCTTCCAAATGGTCAAGCGTTTGTGGCTTATCCGCATAGACCAATGACTTTACATAGCCCCACAGAAAATAGTCTAGCGGTGTTAAATCCCAAGATCTTGGAGGCCAATTCACAGGTCCAAAACATGAAATTAGGCGGTCACCAAACGTGTCTTTGAATAAATCGATTGTGGCACGAGCTATGTGACATGTTGCGCCGTCTTGTTGGAACCACAGCTCCTGGCCATCATGATTGTTCAATTCAGGAATGAAAAAGTTAGTAATCATGGCTCTATACCGATCACCATTGACTGTAACGTTGTGGCCTTCATCGTTTTTGAAGAAGGATTCCACCAGCCCATAAAGCGCACCAAACAGTCAGTTTTCTGGATGTAACGGTATTTCGACATACACTTGTGGATTAGCTTCACTCGAAATGCGGCAGTTTTGTTTGTTGACGTAGCCATTCAACCAGAAGTGCGCTTTATCGCTAACCAAAATTCGCTTATGAAAATCGGGAACAACGGCAATCTCGTTTTGGGCCCATTCGACGAATCTACGCCTTGCTTGATCATATTTAAAATGTAATGCCACAAGATTATCTTTCGAATAAAAAAAAATTCATGTCAATCGAATAATACATCGTTGTTTTATTGCAATTTAATGTTCTATACCTCTAAAAAAACACCCTATATATGTCTTTCGAAGTACGATCTTTTCTGGGCACATCCATAAAATTATTCCGAAGGCTTTGGAATGCAATAAAAAGACCATGGCAGTGCTTGCGAAGGATTTACTTAATTCAGAGGATTTGCTTGTTTTTTCTTTTTCGTTTCCACCCCAATGCATCACATACGCGCGCGTACGTGGAAAACGGTGGGATTGGGGAGCGAATCATGTAACTTTTAACCCTCAATTTCGTGATTAATTGTAAACAGTACAAATTATCTAAGTAAGTGTTAATTTTTATATATACTTATACATATGACAAGTCCATGGGGTCATTGGTTATTATTAATGTTGTTCTTATCTTAATACTGATAAATTAATTATAAAATGCACTGAGCAGTGCTAATACATTTATAAGCGTTTTTATGTCAGTGTAAATGTGCATTATAGTTTTTATTACGTCAGAATGTATTTTGCTTACTCTCAGTAAATTAATAAATTTTTAATTGTCTTTTGCTTACAACTTTTCAACATACTCGCGTCCCCTTGTAGTGTTATCATGCCCCCCTAGGGGGCACCCCACAGTTTGAGAAACACTGATATATAGTGTTTATGAATTTAAAATATTTGTGTCTCAAGTGGTTTCTAAAGTATATTAAAAGGTGAATCTCTACTTAACAAATGTTCACATAACGAAATGTTTTCGAAATTTTGCGACTTCGTTAAATAGAGGTCAAACTATATTTATATTAGAATGGTGATATATAACTTACAAATGCCATGTTTATAATACAGACTATTTGTAACAAAACTGCATAAATTTCAGAATTTTTTTCTCTTTTGTTTTTACAGCCGTGTATGCCAAAGTAACTCTGTACGTCCGTCGGAAACTGGTTCGCACCAAAAAGACACCCATAGTGCGCAAGACTCCAGAAGTGGAGTTCAACAGCAGTTTCGACATCCATGTGCCCTACCACGCCTTAGGAGAGGTGGATCTCCTGGTCACTCTTTGCGAAAAAGGTCCAGGGTTGGCTCCCAGGAAGATGGTGGGAAGGACCCAGGTGGGAGGTAACTGCCTCTGCGAACAGGGCCTGCAGCACTGGCAGGACATGCTACTCAGTCCAAAGAGCACGTGCGCCCAGTGGCACGTGCTCTGCGAATCGTGATCTTATAACCGTCTGCATTCTTTTCCAGAACAATTTAACGGCACGTGAAACTGTCAAATAAAATGTCCGTCAGAAGGAAAAATAATCGAACACTGAGTCAACAAATATAAGTGAGTGGCTTAAACTTGTTTTATTTCCAGTCCTGAGTGACATTGAAGAGTCGTGACCAGTAGAAGAATCAATTGGAATAACAGAAGGAAAAATGTTGCAAATGATATAGAATGCCTTCTCACATTTAACAGCTTTTAATGACGTTTGGATCTTTGCATTGAACAGTATGGAAAAACTGGAACAAGCGATGGAGGAATTTTAGAATGCCTGCTATTCTTTTATGTCCAGTAAACTTTTTACATTACGGAAAGTTCTCAATGCTGCTTCTTATCCTTGAAAACGGCAATAACTTTTTAAACTTTATTCGGGAGTCGAGAAAATAACCGCCAAATGGGCAATTAAAGCGTTATGACCCAGAATTTATTGTGTTATACTATGAACTTGCTTTTGGATTCACTCATCTGACTCACTGTAAATTTAATGTAGTCAAAGCATGTGCTTTACGAAATGGGATTTAACCCTTTAAGCAAATGCCATCTTCATAATTTTCCGGTTTTAATCACGCATATAGTTTGTAGGGTAATCATCTTGTAATGATATATAGTCCATTGCATACATTAACAAATTCTGTAAAATAAAAAGGAAATTCCGAAATCAAAACATAACACTCAAATATAGAAATCACTATTATACTCAATCCCATTTTAGATTTTATACTTAAGTAACAACATAGATCATTTCAGAATTTAGACACAAAATTATGCTAAAATATCAGTTTTGTTTGGATCTTATATCTCTATTTTTGTTAATACGCTTTACTTTATAATATGTTAAATTAATATTCAAAATATTTTAATATAATATGCTGCATAATCGTATGATAAACTTTTAATCGGTAACTGTTGCAAAAAAGAGCTATTAACGTTTTATGTTCGTACGCAATGCTGTTAAATTTTTGCGATGTCATAAATCGTTTGAAAAATCAATATTGGCACAGGGAAATTTTGAATATTTTCTTATAGGTGAAGAAAAAATATTTTATGAAATATTTTTATCTACCATTTCCTTTACTAGTGTCATAAATCAATATTTTTTACAGAAGGTTTCCCAAATTGAATAAAACATTCCGTAATACTGTTTAACTAGTATTACGGAGTATATATTTTATATATAGTCCTAAAATTTTCAAAATACTATAAACTTCAATTTTCCGAGAGATATATTTATGTTATCTCTGAATTTCTCTTGCATTGTCTGCAAAAAAGGCCTACCATTGAAATTGTATATATATATATATATATATATATATGTCCTTTATAATATATCTTTTAATAATCATTTATAATATATCCTTCATTTAAACTAAGATCATTATATTACTCATGTATTAATCAAAAGAGATATTTTATCTACAAAATTAAAAAATACAAAAATACATACTTAGAACAATGATGTTGATATCTTTATTTTAGCATAGGTTTATTTTAATATGTAAGTATCAGCGTATTTCTCTAATTATGAGCGCAAAATCAAAATTTGGGTCATTAGAGGGCAAAAATAAAAATCTGGCACGGAAAAGCTCTAATGTATGCACCAGCTGTTACAACACCTGAAACGTTCTGTGACAAATATTTCAATGCCTTAGTTAAATTAAATAGCTTTCTTTTTCTGAGTTGCTACAAAACCTTGTCTCAACCTTTGCTGTTTTTCATTAAAAATAAGTCGCATTTTTAAGTGAGTAATTTATAATTAAAAAAATAAATTTCTCGTTTTACACTTTGGCCTTTTTTGATTTGATTTTTTATTTCTTATATTTTCAATGCATCAGTCGCTCATTTTCATATGTTTTGTATATACTTTCAGTAAATTTGGCATTATTTATAAACGTGATCTTCATTGATTGTATTGAAATAAAAGCTAATGTTTATAACTAATCGAATTGTTGTACTTATTTTTTTAAAAAAATAAGGTTTAATTTGTGATATATATATATATATATATATATATATATATATATATATGTGTGTATATTATATGTATGTATATTTATGTACATATTTTTGGCTTTGCCAAATAGTTTCGCGTTACATCCACCATCCCATATACACTATCCTGTAAAAAAAACTGTGATGAAGAACGTCAGTAAAAATGTAAAACTGTTAGACAAAAATAATAATAATAAATAAAAATATAGGATGAATTACTGCTAAAATTACACAAAACTAGTCGAAGTTTACATTTTTTTACATTAGCAAATTAATAAGGTACGAAAGCTAACGTAATAACTGCTTGTGACAGAGTAGATGGCCCAGGATTAGAAAATGCTTGATTTAAAAACACAAATTTTGTCATGGAAGTCTTAAACAAGTGCCTGACTCTTTGAGCGGCGAAACTCTATTAGAGGAAGACAAACAGCTATTCTCCTGCCCCTTCCGCAGTTTCTTTTTACAACAAACAACCTTCAAAACAAACATGTTGTCGCACAAAATAGAACTACCTACTCTATGGAGATGTAAAAATGACGCGATAGAAAACAATCATTTGTCTCAAAATATTAGTTAATAATAATTAAAAAGTAAATAAGAGTACAAACATATTTTATATATATATATATATATATATATATATATATATATATATATATATATATATATATATATATATATAAATCTTTGCGTGTGTTTGTCACTAAACTCCTCCTAAACGGCTGGACCGATTTCGATGAAATTTTTTGTGTGGGTTCAAGTAAATTCGAGAATGGTTTAGATTCACAATTCGGTCCGATACCGCCACTATTAGTTAAAAAGATATTAATTATAAACATTCAAAAGACACAACTCAACATTCACCTGCATTTTTGTAGCAACGCTATTGTTATAAACAAATAAAATAAAAAAATTTTAATCAATTCCAACTTAGATCAACCAAGAAAAAATTTATTTTAGCTACTTTTTATTAAATAGTTGCAATTAATATAAATATGTATATACATATGACAGAATCACAACATTAAGTGGTAATTAATTTTTATTAATTATCATTAAAGTATCGTATTGTCATCCAAAACAATCGTGTATATAAAATTACCTTTCAATTGAATGTTTTTACACGTGAGAAAAAAACCTTTTCAAATTTTGATATAAGTTGCCAAAAGGGTCGCTAAGTCGCCAACGTGGCTATATTGTAATTTTTTAAATAATTGGTTTTAATCAATTAATTTTTCTTAATTATAATTAAATTATTGTATTGACATCCAAAATAATCATGTACATTACATTTCAGCTCAAATGAGCGCTTTAAAATGTATTTTATTAAAGATTGAAAATTCCACCACGATGCATACATAAATAAAAAAACAAATAAAATTGTATAGAGATCGTGAGCTTCATAGTAGGAATTGAAAAAGTTGGTGTCGAAAATTGATTTTCAGCCAAACTGGCCAAACCCGGTCTTTATTGTTACGAAAATGCAGACGCGATTCACGCTTTTTAGCGTTTTTAAATAATATCTTTTTAAATAATCTTTATATATGTAATTCTACTGTGCGTGTGTATGTAACTGAACTCCTCCTAAACAGCTGGACCGATTTTGATGAAAGTTTTTGTCTGTTCCAGTGGACTCGAAAATGGTTTATAATTCGGTTTAGAAATGTTTATTTATTTAATTTTTTATTTATAAATTGTTTATCTTGG
Source organism: Trichonephila clavipes (assembly GCA_019973935.1). Taxonomy (NCBI): domain Eukaryota; kingdom Metazoa; phylum Arthropoda; class Arachnida; order Araneae; family Nephilidae; genus Trichonephila; species Trichonephila clavipes. Next base: position 396,613 of record BMAU01001373.1, on the reverse strand, counting down.
AATGTTTTACACAAGGATCCGGCAGACAGCGCTACGATCGCAGTATCGAATATTCAAAAATATTTATTATAATTCAAGTTGGTCCCGAGAGTTGGTGCTGTGCTCCTTTCAGGAAAGTATTTTGCCACTTCGTGTTATTATTTTGTTGATATAAATCGTGTGTTAATTAAATTATTGCATTCAGATGTAATTAGTGTTTGAAGAGCCTTGACATTTAACTTCGATCATAGTATACACATACTCACACGCTATCGATTGATTGAATAGTGTTAACCGTACATGTAATGACGTTAGACATTGTAATAACACTTTAAAACAAATTTTACTCAAAACGGTCCAGATTGTTAAAGCTTATTCATAAAAATTTGGAATCTTTGAATTTAAGATGTGTGTACAGGACAACGTCTGTCGGGTCCTCTAGTAATATATATACTACATATATATATACTACATATATATATACATATACATATATATATATATATATATATATATATATATATATATATACATATATATACATATACGTATATAGATACATATATATATACATATATATATACATATATATACATATACATATATATACATATACATATACATATATATACATATACATATATATACATATACATATATATACATATATATACATATACATATATATACATATACGTATACATATACATATACGTATACATATACATATATATACATATACATATATATATACATATATATACATATATATACATATACGTATACATATACATATATATACATATATATGTATATGTATATATATGTATATGTGGGATTATTGTACGGTTCTAGGGGTATTCAATAATCACACTCTTGTTTGTTTCTAATCTAACGTTTAATTACACAGTTCTACTCACTAAGACAGATGTTTACACATATAATACAGTATTTACAATTCGATTAAGCCCTCGCGCTGAGAGTGACCTGTGCGTCTCTCTCCTGGACAAAGGGTTGGTGGGTCCCTACTCGACACCGTTCTCGTCACTCCCTTCAGCCCCGGATCATCGACCTGCGCGTCTAGAGTCCGCTGGCTGAATCCTCCCTCCTTCGTTAACTCCCGGTGGCTGCCTTGACAGCGCCCCTCTATTCAATGTTCATGTGGAAATTTCCCACAACTCTCGGCCATCCACACAAGCAGTGTCCTCACTGCTCACACACTAAGGATCTGAAATAAACAAACTAAAAAAAAAAAAACAAAAAAGAACAAAGGTTAATATACAGTCACACAAACATTTGAAACAAGTTCATTCCTCCTTTCTCATCAATGCCAAGTCCATGGCTTCATCTGGTCTGCTGATGCTGACGTAACATTGGGCCCCTCATGGTCTCCAATCTTAGCCACATCATATCGGTCATGGGGTTTCACTTTGGTCACCTGGTATGGTCCAAAATATTTTATTCGCAGTTTCAATTTGTTTCCAAACTGAGTCCTCATGATTGCCACCAAGTCACCTTTCTTATACAGATGCGCTTCCTTCCGTTTTCGGTTGTAAGTTCTTCTGTTTTCTTCTTGAATCTTCAAAATGTTCTGCTTTGCCTCTCTTCTCAGGTTATCTCGATGTTGGAAGAGTTGCTCTGACTCTCTTCTTCAAGCAGATTTCTTATCATGACATCTTCAGGATTCTTCATTTTAACTCCTATGAGCAATTCAAATGGTGAATACTTTGTACTGCGTGAAGGCACACTGTTCAGTACACGTTGTAGTGAATCTACATGCTTAAACCACTTAGTCGGGTCTTCGATGGACATCTTGGTCAATACTGGAATTAGTACTCCATGGATTCGCTCAACTTGTCCATTCCCTCTTGGTACTTCCGTCGTTATTTGCACATTGCTAATTTGCTCATCAGCACAGTAGTCTTCGAATTCTTTAGATCTGAACGCTCCTCCTTTGTCACTAATCACTCGTGAAGGATTCCCAAAAGTTTTCTGTTGCAACTTCAGTCTTTCAATGGCTTCTTGAGCTGTAGTGCTTTTGGTTGGATACAACCACGTAAACTTTGTAAATGCATCAATAACAGTGAATATGTGATTATAATTTTTATTGGTCGTTGGTAATGGTCCAATAAAGTCCACGTGATATGTCGACAGTGGTAGATTTTCTTTAGGAATAGGGTTTAAAAAGCCTTCTCCCTTTCCCCTCTTCTTATTGACTAATATGCACTCAACACAGTTCTTAATACCGTTTTCGATACACCTTCTCATGTTCGGAAAATAATAATCTCTTTTCACCAACTCCTCAGTTTTTGTCGCTGCAAAATGTCCAAATGAGTGAGCTTTCTTAATCACATCTACTTGCATCATTTCTGGAACGACTAGCAACTCCTGATCCTCACTTATCTTGTACAGGATTTTATTACTAACGATGAATTCAGAAGTTTTACCTTCTTGCAACAGCTTCTTAATAGTCCTAATATATTCATCAGATTCTTGAGCGTTCACGATCTTGTATGTTAGTTCATCACTAGTCACTAGCATAACAGGATGTCTGCTCAACGCATCTACATGTTGCATTTGTTTTGCAGGACGATGGACTACCTCGTAATCAAAATCCGTTAGAAAATCGAACACCTAGCCATCTTTGGTGTTAATTCCTTCTTGTCGAGGGTTTTCGCAAATGCTGCACAATCCGTTTGAATTCGAATTTCCTTCCCAGTAGGTAATTTCGAAATTTTTTCAGAGCCTCTATAACCGCCAGTACTTCTAGTTCATAACTACACAGTTTCTCTTCTTGAATGGAAGTCTTTTTGCTCATGTAATGGATAGGATAGAAACGTCCATCTTCACTTTGTTGTAAAAGTACAGCACCTAACCCTAGTTTGCATGCATCCGTATGCAATTCTAACTTAGCACCTTCCTTAAAAAGATGTAATACGGGTTCACACGGGATAAAGCGTTCTTTAGATTTTGAAAAGCTACTTTTTGAGCATGCCCAAATTCAAAAGGATTTGTTCCTCTTAACAAGTCACTAAGGGGCCTAGCTATCATGGCGTATGAAGGGATATACTTTCTAAAATACCCTGTTAGCCCAAGGAAACTTTGCACATCTTTCACGTTTTTAGGCTCCGGAAAGTTACAAACTGACACTGTCTTTTCCGCCGAAGGTTGAATTATACCGTTCTGGATCACATGCCCTAAAAATTAATCTTCCCCTGCAAAACTGACATTTTTTTAGATTGAGTTCAATGCCGTATCTGGACGCGGTTTCTAACACACGAGCTAATTTTTTACAAGCCTCCTTTTTCATCAGTAGCCGGAATTATTAGATCATCTAAATAAATAATTAATGTACCGTCTCTTAGCAACTCTCTAAACACGAAATTAATGTATCTTTTGGAAATAGTTACTGCTAATAGACAACCCAAATGGCACTTTTAAAAATTCATATTGGCCAGTTTCCGTTACAAACGCGGTATATTTTCTACTGTAAAACTGTAATACTGTAAAGTATTTTTGTAAAAGTGACTCGGGTTCCGAGAGTCATGCAGAGATCTGTTTTTCGAAATGAAAAATATATCGCACGCTTTTCCCAATTCATCTGGCGTCATCCACTGATCCGCCTGCATAATTTTTTAATATGTGAAGCAGTTTCTGGCTCTAAAGTATCTAAAAATTTATCACTTATCATTAAATCAACTAAGGATTTAAAATCAACAACGTTCCTAATTTTCAAGTAGTATTTAAACATCGCACTTAAACGTGTGGCGAATTGCACATGGGTTTCATCTGCTTGCCTTTTGGCTTTTCTAAAATTAAGTAAACACTCCTGCTCAGTGGGCTGGAACTCTTTTAAAATTAATGATTTAACTAAATCGTACTCTTTTATTTCGTCATCTTTTATGTACAGCAAAACATTGTGTGCTCTCTCACCAAGAATATTAATAAGGATTTCCGCTTTCAAGTTTTCGGGGACATTTTTTACTCTAAATGACCGTTCTAGGGATTGGAAAAAAAAGACCAAAATTTTCAGTTTTCGTTGGGATTTGTATAGTCAGCGTTTTTACACTCTTATTTAAATTTTCTAAATTAATTGTATCTCCTTTTGAACTTTGTTGTGTTGCTTGCCCTTCTGCCAAAAGCTTTCTGAAGTTCAATTTCTCGTTCAATTTGCTGTAGTTTAATTTTTCTAACTCTAGTTGTGAGTTGGTCTCTTGCAGCTGCTAAGACTACCCTCGTGTAGCTGAACAATGCGACAATAATATTCACTCACTCGATCATGAAAGCTCATTAAAACTACAATAACTTGAACAAAATATGACAGCTTTGACAGCAAATAACATTTCTGTAATAGTGAAAAGTGTCTCTGATTTGCGTCCTTTATTAAGGTCTTGCACTTTTGAATCATTTTAGTTCAGTGTTTTATTGGATTTTTCTCAAATCATCAAAGAAAAATTGAATAGTCCTTGAAAGCCGGTAAGTATATTTCTCTTAATAAAATTATTCACTGGAATTCCGATTTGTATCGTACAGTAAAAATAATTATAAACAAATGATTGGGGAGACTGAGTCCCCGCAATACCATTAGCGTTAGCATCGAGTGCGCGCTTGCTCCCGGGTTAAAACCTTTTGAAGTATTTCTGCTTTAAATATTAAAAAGAAACACAATTATTATTGATCGAATTTTATATTCTTTTCATTATTTAACATTAATTTTAAATGCTAATTCTGTGAAGTTTAAAAATACAGTTCTTTTAAACAGTTATTTTCAATTAAAGCATTTATCTATAAAAAAATCATTTTTCATTTTTGAATACAATGTCGGGCACGCAGTTTTACTCTCCTTACAGTTCAGCTATTATATCAAGAAAAATGTTTTATTTTTTAAAAGAATTAACTCGTGCGAAGAGCCGGGTTTCATATTGTATACGCGTTTAATGTATGAGTACTGAAGAAGGTATTTTATAAATAATTTCTTAACACTAAATTAAGAACACGTTTAATAATCAAAAGTGACTTGCATGGGCTTGTCTTGTAGAGCAAAGTTTTTAAAGGAGGGTTTAATATCAGAAATTGAGCTTCTGAATTATTTTTCTTTATTTTGCTGAGATCTATATTTTGTCTTGAAAGCAGCCACCGCAGAAAATCCGGTTTAACAAAGATAGGATGTTGAGAGTGATAATAGTATACGAAGTGCTTTTGTTTTCAGTGCAGACAATTCATCATCCACCTCTACTCAAAATTCAAAGAGGGATTTATTACAAAATTGCCTTTTAATTTTTCACTGGATGTGAAAGCTATGAAGATTTCTTCTTCGGAAGTTGAGAGCCCCTTCTGTAGTATCTTGAAATAGATCTCTAATCCACTCGTAACTTGCTACCAAGTTGTCCTCATCAAGAAAATTCTCTTTAAAAATTCTTTGCCAACATAACTAAATGATTTTACATGGTTTTAAAAACAACTTTCACATATTGTTCTTCAGATTTGTTAGTTTTAAACACATAACAAGCTGGGGCATTTTCCCCCATCATTTACTTCAGTAGTGGTAAATCCAAAATTTAAGTATTTTTGAGAATATTTCCTTGATTTAATTTTCGAACCATGCTCGTCTGTGTACTTGTTGATCCTTTATTATCGTCGAATGTTTGCTTACGACTTAAATATATATATATGATTTTGTTTTAACCTATTGCCGTAAATACTTAATTACCGTGAATTACAATTAAATGCACATTAAAATATGAACAGTCAAGAGAAGTTCGGTAGCCATAGAAGTATCGAGTCGACCCAAACTAACTGGAATTGTACGAGGAAAAGCATTTTTACATGTTTTGCGCAGACGTCCGATAGGTTGCCCAGACTCACGCAAACGTACCCAATAATGCCAGATGTGATGAATATGATAGAGAGCAACATAGACTAGACTATATTTCAAATGACATTAGTACTTTGAGAAATGGATGCTGAAGGAAATAAATCTTAATTAAATGTATCATTTTTATGATCTGTTCCAATTTAAAAATTAGAGAAAGAAAAATAACATAATAATAAGTAAGTAATATATATTTTAAGTAATTTTTCCTTAAAATATATATATAACTTAAAAGTAACATATAAACAATTTAATACTTATACAATTTATAATTGAGATCGCATTGTAGCTTTAACATCAAAGTGCATTGTTATTGCAGTAAATACATTATTGTTGTACAAAGCGACAACAATTATGATTGAAAATTGGGTCGCCAGTATTGAAAGTTGGAGAAACACTGAAGTAATACATTTCTCTGTTGCTCTTTTTTCCATGCTTAAGAGTTTTATGATATTTGGAAAACCACGGAGAGCCCTTTGAAAGATTACTTGGCCAAGACTTATTTTTATTCTATATTCTGAAACACATAAAGCATAACGAAAAACGTTTGACACAATTTTTTTAGCAATGACATACATATTCTTATAATACACTTTATCCCGGAAGTGGTCACGTGGATTACACAGATCACGAAATCGTTCATTCTGCCAAAACTGTTTTATTTGTTACCAAAAAAATTGAAAAGTCCTTGAAAGTAGGTAAGTTTACTTTCTCTTAGTTAAATTATTCACTGGAATCACGATTTGTATCGAGTACAATAACATAATTATATAAAAAAAGGATTGTGGTGACTCAATAACCCTGTTCGACCGTATCGAGTGCGCACCTGCTCCCGGGTTAAAACAGGTTGAAGTCTTTACGCTTATATATTACAAAAAAATTATTCTCCATTGGAATTTTATATTATTGTTTATTATTTAACATCAATTATAAATGCTATTTCTGTGAGGCTTAAAATTACAATTCGCTTAAAACTAATTATAATATGAGCAATCATTTAAAAAAATCATTTTACATTTTTGTAAACATTGTCGCGCACTTGGCTTTACTCTACTTTCAATTCAGCTATTATATCAATAATGTTTTAGTTTCTTATAAATATATATATATATATATATATATATATAATATATATATATATATATATATATATATATATATAAACTCGTGCAAATCGTAAGCACTTCAGCCGGTAAACTTTTAATGTATCAGTGCTGCACGGAGTATTTTATAACTAATTAATTAATACTAAATTAAAAACAAGTTTAATAAGCATTAACGACTTCCTTGGGCTTGTTTTGCAAAGCAAAGTTTTTATAAGGAATGCTTATGATTAGAAATTGACCCTCTAAATTCTTTTTCTATATTTAGGTGATATCTATATTTTGTCTTCTAAGCAGCCACCGCATTTTGCAATATGTTCAATTTAAATATTAGAGAAAGGAAAAATAACATAATAATTATGCTATTACTTTTTTTTTTTGCTTAAAAGTAACGTATACAAATTTTAATACTTATGTTATTAATTTGTATGCCTTATAATTAAGATCGCGTATTGTAGCTTAAGTGTCAAAAAGTGCATTATTATTGCATTCAGTACATTATTAATGTATAAAGGGGGCGCGATAAAAATTGTGATTGAAAAGGGGGGCGCCAGTATTGAAAGTTTGAGAAGCACTGGGTTAGCTAGTCCTAAAACTTTTTTAAACCTGCAATATTGGTTCCTAAGGCCATAAGTTTGTTATTGTACTACTGTGCCTCTTTCTTCCTATTTAGTATAGTTATCTTAGGTTCTAACTATCTGTGTATTTTTATGTTTTTGATTATATATATATATATATATATATATATATATATATATATATATATATATATATATATATTCTCTACAAACAAGAGATAAATGTTAATCAATCACATTTGAAAAAAACACAGAGACAGTAATGAGATCATACAATGAAGGACACTAGATTAAAAACTATAAAATGGATGCTGCATTATTATAAACATTGCTGACTTAGGAGAAATAATATATAAAATAAGTTATATAAAATTGGGTTTAACATGTTTTTGGCGAGCCATTCTTTTCCCTTTATGTAAATTATACTGAGCAAAAACTTATCGAAAGTAATGGATAGGAATATCTAAATCCATCACAAAATAGAGGTAACTTACCTAAAAATTGCACTTGAAAACGCAGAGCCCGCGCTACATCTGAGTGCAATAAATAAGTTGTTGCCAGATTCTGGACCCTAATGCAGATTCAAAGCATGTGAATGGCTGAAATGTAACACTTTACAAAAGTATAAAAAGAATAGAAACAAAAATTAATGTATATATATATATATATATATATATATATATATATATATATATATATATATATATATATATATATATACACTGGTGTGCAAAAAATTGAGGACGAAATCGAAAAATTAGCATATCAGCTGAACGAAGAGGCAGAGCGGACAGAAAGACTAATCAGGAGATTAAGTAAGGTGATGTACGGTAGCACATGCGCAGATATGCAGGTAGACGTAATGGGGGATTGTCTGAGTAGTATAAAGCATGTTGTCGGTGTAAGATCAGTATTTCTGGCTAAGAGATTGTGCACGCCATATATATCAGTTAAAACCACACCGAGTAGCTGCTTCAGCGAGAAATGGCGAATAATCAATCTGTTGACGAGATCTGGATGCTTTTACGCGAGTTCGAATAATTGGGAAGTTGGAGGAAAGCCGCAGTGTGACAAGTGTGGCTGCAGAGCTCGGAATTGCTCACAGCATCGTTTTACGACTTTGGAGACAATTTCAAACTACATGAACTGCTATCCGGGGGTTCAGTAGTGGTCGTCCACGAGGAACCACACCCGCAGGTGACCGGTACATTGTCTTACAGGCCAGAAGAAACAGGCGGCAGACAGCGGGAGAAATCGCTAGACACACGACACAGGCGACTGGACGACCGATATCGCGTTTTACCGTGGCCAGAAGACTGTACGGTGGTGGTCTGTTTGCACGACGCCCTGTACGGTGTGTACCTTTAACGCCTGCCCATCGGAGAAGGCGTTCTCTGTGGTGCCGGGAAAACCGGAATTGGAGAGACAATGAATGGGGACGAGTATTCTTTACAGATGAGAGCAGATTTAGTTTGAGTAGCGATTCTCATCGCATACTCATCTGGAGAGAGCGGGGAAGCCGCAATCATCCCTCGAACATCATTGAAGGGACAGGTATGGAGGTCACGGTGTTCTCGTTTGGGGAGGCATCATGCTTGGTAGTCGTACAGACCTTCACATCTTCGACGCAGGTTCAGTCAACGAGACCCGTTATTGTAACGAGATTTTTCTTCCATATGTGAGTCTTTTAGAGGCGCTATGAGTCTGCAGTTCCTTTTCACGGACGACAATGCACCATGTCATCGCACAGTAGCTGCCGAACAGATCTTAGGAGTGAGGATATTGAACGTATGGATTGCCCGGCACGATCTCGGATCTCAATCCCATCCAGCATGTATGGGATTTTCTAGGCAGACGATTGGCAGCTTGTACCTTACCACCAGTAACGATTCGGGAGCTTCGATTGGCACTGCAAGACGAATGGGCAGCAATGCCTCAACAACTCATTGACACCCTCATTCTCAGCATGGGCAGATGCTGTGAAACCTGCCTAGCAGTCAGGGGAGATCATATCCCCTACTAAAGACCGGATGTTTCTTGCTGGACACCCATCACAGGGATGTTTCGTCCTTCAGTCGCATTGCGCCCCATGCTACTTTTTTCAATAAAGCTTCTTTTTATCCTCTGATTTCTCTTTTTTAGTAAGTGTTGCTTTCATTATACATGTCCTTACGTATTGGGATCTTTCGGTATTAAATGTGTTGATTTGGAAAGCTTTTGTACAACATTATATTGAAAAAACCGTCTCGTCCTTAATTTTTGCACACCAGTGTATATATATATATATTACACAGAAATTATATGTATGTTTATATATATATATAATATATATATACATATATATATATATATATATATTTATATATATATATATAATATATATATACATATATAAATGAACACAAGGATAATAAATAGTTAGTAAAAGTACAGTTTGATCCAAACATTGACGTTACGCACTTTGCAGAGCTAGTAATAATCTATGAAAAAAAAGAGAGTATTTGGCTGGGGTGAGTTTACAACAGGGGTGGACAGACTTTTCCAGGTTACGGACTACTTCTAATTTTTTCAAGGTGTTGTGGTCCACCTAGTGTCATTGGCGCACACAAGGAGAGGGGGAGGAGTCAACGGGTCCGGACCCTCCCGCAAAGCCATTCATTTTTTTCCCGACTGATTACAATCCCTTGTATATAGCGCGTAAATATTTTTTTGTTTCTATTATTAATATTTTTTTAATTAATAAATGCGGATTATTTACTAAGTAATGTATTTTTTATTGTGTTTTTTGTTTTCGGCAATCTACAAAATCAAAAAAATAAAATGTTTGGCTGCGTATTGGGGTATAGTAGGAAAATGGTAGACTTTAGACCCTCGACCCCCAGCCCTTCAAAAATTCTTGTTTGCTTCAATGCCCAGTGTCGTAGATGTGATGAGGTAGGAAAATGACTGCACTATTTTAATAATAAGTACGGAATATATACTTCCTACAGAACTAAATAAATAATAATAAAATAAAACTAGCACTTTTAAAGCAGCATTTGAAGCAAATCGCAAGGTACAGACATAATAATAACAGTCACTTATATCAAATATCAAATTAAGCATTTATTATCAAACAATTTAAAATAGATAGTTAAATAAAACATTTTTATCTAAAACTAGTTTTTGTTGTTATTGTCAGTAGAAGACTTATGCTTGAGTCAATCTTAAATATTTCCGTCTGTAATTACTAACTGCTAGAAACTTCAGGTGGTTACCCCAAAGTGTTTTGGCGGTCCACCGGTCGACCGTGATCGATGTAATGCCGAATCTGGGTTTACAGTGGTATAGACACTATCAATGGACACCTCAAACTAGGTTTACTGATAAGAGTCATTTTAGTCTGAACGACTATTTTCATCCTTCTGTTGGAATGGAGGTAGGTGGAGCCACAGTATTTCATCTCTCTAACTTCAGAGAACGACTGTTGGGGTGGTTCTGTTGTGCTTGTGTGGGCAAGGATATTACGTTGAATGGACGAACTGAGCTCCGTATTTTCGACAGTGGCTGACTTACCAGAGATTACTGCGATGACATTATCCTCCCACATGTACGACTGTTCCAAGCCAACATTGGGTCAAATTTTATTTATTGGTCCTGACTCCGGACAATGTAACTCCACAGATGATTGTAGCGGTATCATCTATATAAGCAAGTATATCAACTTCCGTACTAAAGTGATCATTTTGGTATAGTGGTTAAGTTACTCGGTTTCGGATCCAAATGATTCGGGTTCTGGTCTCCGGATAAGCGCACAACTTCAGGATCTCTGAAGTTGAGAAGCTTGTAGAAAATAAGGATATATGCAGAATATGGGTTGAACAGCGTGTTCCCCTGGTTTAAATCCCTTTGAATATGTGAGGGATTCCTTACGGAGACTCCTAGCACAGTGCTTCTCAAATTTTCTATACTGGCACCCCTCTTTTCGATCACAATTTTTATCGCACCCCCCTTATACATTAATAATGTACTGAATGCAATAATAATGCACTTTGACGCTAAATCTACAATAGGCGATCTTAATTATAAAACATACAAATTAGTAACATAAGTATTAAAATTTTGTATACTAATTTTAAGCAAAAAATAAATAAATAAATAGAATAGTAGGGGATAATTATTATGTTATTTTTCCTTTCTCTAATTTTTGAATTGAACATATTGCAAAAGGCAGTGGCTGCATGGAAGACAAAATATAGATATCTGCTAAATATAGAAAAAGAACTCAGAGGGTGAATTTCTAATCATAAGCATTCCTTATAAAAACTTTGCTTTGCAAGACAAGCCCATGGAAGTCGTCAATAAGTTTTAAACTTGTTATTAATTTAGTATTAATTAATTAGTTATAAAATACTCTGTGCAGTATACACAGAGTATACCGGCTGAAGTTCCCACTCTTTGCACGAGTTCATTTATAAGAATATAAAACATTATTGAAATAATAGCTGAATTGTAAGGAGCGCAAAGCCCAATGTTCGACAATGTTTACAAAAATGTAAAATGATTTCTTTTAAAATGGTTGCTCAAATTATAATTAGTTTTAAGCGAATGGTAACTTTAAGCCTCACAGAATTAGCATTTATGTTTGATGTTAAATAATGAGCAATAATATAAAATTCCGATGAGAAGAATAACTGTATTATTTTTAAGTTTTAAAGTGAAAAGACTTCAACATGTTTTAACCCGGGAGCAGGCGTGCACTCGATACGGTCGAGCGGGGTTATTGAGTCACCCTAATCCTTTTTTTTTATATAATTATTTTATTGCACACGACACAAATCGTGATTCCAGTGAGTGAATAATTTAATTAAGAGAAAGTTTACTTACCTACTTTAAAGGACTTTTCAATTTTTCTTTGGTATGAAATAAACAATTTTGCCAGAATTAAAGATTCCGTAACCTGTGCGTCCCGCGCGACCACTTCAGGGTAAAAGTGTATTCATTATGATTATATGAAATTGTGTAAAACGTTTTTTCACGTTATGCTTTATATGTATAGAATACTCGTAAAAATAAGTCTTAACCGAGTAATCCATCAAAGTGCTCTCCGTGGTTTGCCAAATATCATAAAACTCTTTTGCATGGAAAAAAGCGTAACAGAAAAATACATTACTGACAATTTCCCTAAATGAGAAACAAACACATAAGAGAGGGGTCATAACTAACTGTACCAATAACTAGAAGGTTAAACAGATTATAGCTATAATGTGCAGTACTTCAAAAATAATGACAGTGATGAATTTTTTATGTTCCTAAATATTTTTCGATTATGCGTCTGGGGACTGATTTTTCTCTGAAAGAGTTGTATGTTAGGTTTAAACAGACTGCGTAGTAAAAAAATCTCTGCCCCCCAGTTTGAGAAACACTGGCCTAGCAGCAAGATCGTATATTCCGGAGAATACCAGGTAGGGCTGAAACAAATGCTTCTTGAAAAGTGACAACAATTTAAAAATCTGCTAGATAATTTGGTTCTGAGTGTGAATAGACAGTGTCACACAACCATTACAGTTAAAATATTACATACAGTGAAAATCTTTTAACATAAAGCTAAGGGAACTGGAAGATTTTTCGTGTTAAAAAAATTTCGCGTCAAAGGATATTGAAAAAAAAAACCCATATATTCAACAAAAATAAGCTTTTTATACATTTTATTTATATAAGTATGAAAAATCTCTTATTATATTACCTAAGTGTATAAACTCATGATGCATGTTTCAAAAGGCAGAAGCTGAATATAATAAAAGGCACTATGATCATAAACACATAAACATGTGTTACATACCGTGAATTAAATGAAGCCAATTCTTAGAGATCTAGGTGATACTATGTTATTAAGAAAATGTTTACATGGAAAGACATAGAAACCAAATGAGTCAATTAATAACGCCATATGGTCAGTGATTCCAAGATCTACATTGGTGGAATTAAAAACTCCAAAATTAGGGCTAAAAATGACTATTGTACTGTTCAATATGAGTCATGTAGCAAATTCATGATCTCAAACATTGTGATATTGAATTATTTTTTATAACTGTGTGTCATACTTCAAAAAATTAGGCGCACGTAGGATTTGTGTAGCCAAACAAATACATCTTAAGATCGCAAAAAAGGCTAAGCTGTTAAAAATAAAGAAAAACAGAAAATTATAATAGTCTTTGTAGGAGCAGATGCTAAAGAAAATGGTCCATATGCTTCTGGAGAGGTAATTGCTCAACAAATTAGAAATTTTTGCTTTAAAGCCTGTTTTTGAAAGTGTAATATTGTTCACTTATGTACCTTTTCTTTAAAAATTACTTAGATAATACCCAAATTTTGAGAGAGTATACTTTTAACATGTTTACATATTTTAATGGAGAAAATTAGATATACCTAGTAAACGTTTTTAGATAAGGCCTTTTTAAACTAAATTTTAGTGGAAAAAAATTAAACAATTTGTTTTAAAAAAACTACGATTAGTTTAATTTTTAAGAAAATGACAAAATCCTTCGTTAATGTTTTAATGATAGTAAACATAATCTACTGTACAAATTTTATCCATGAGAAGTAAGTAGTTTCTGAGATAAAGCTACATGAACTTAAACAATTTAACATGGGTTTCTATAGACGTGACGAACTCCTTAAAAATATGAGAACTTCATTAGAATATAAAACATTATGACAATCTCTTAAGAGTATTTTTTCAAAACAGATACAATATACATTTTTCAGATTAAATAAATAATCTTTTGTCAAAAGCTGTAAAAGGGAATCCATTTAACTGCAGTCATAATGACACTAAAGGCATAAATTAAGCCAAAAGGGAAGAACTGAAATATGGAAAAGACTATCATATTGAAGCATGGAATAAAGGAAAAAGAACATCCTCTTATGGTTATCATTTAGGTTAACAGTTAATGGCGAGACATTTCTTAAAATAAAATTTAAGCTCTTTTTGAATATCATTTGCATGAAATGACAGAGAAATCTGGAATAAGAGGAAAGATAAATATGCATATTATTTCCTTTTAATGACTCCTCTGAAAAGACTTTGATCGGTAATTTATTTTATGTCTAATGAATAACCCATTGTCATGCAAATTCAATTGCGTGTCGGGCAGGGAAGTTCATAAAATTTCTTTTAACTCATTCTGAAATTCATTCGGAAAAATAATGAAAATGACTTAAATATTCGATATTCATTTTGTTACAAATGTGATTTTAATTCCACAAAAATTCGAAGATTCAGACTGGAGATTAAACATTTATTTGATATGCTAATGTTAAGCAATTATTTATCTCGTTCGTATCTTAAAAATGCTATTTCAGTCGCAATAAATGTATCTCTTGCTCAGAAAGCGCCCCCAGATATGTGATGCACTTATGCGTGGTTAAGACGATATCAAATTATAGGGGCGTCATTTAATATTTGCAATTTAATAATTACAACCTAAGTATTCATGTTCCACATGTAAACATTGTTTCAATCAATTCTAATTAACTCCCGTATATTCATTGAATCTATTTCAGACGTCCATGCTGTATAACTAATCTTTCCTAAATAATAATTAGAGAATAACGCTTAAGGTTCTGCTGAATTAGGATAAATTTCATGGCATACAGGAATAAAAAAAACTCCATTTAAGAGGCATAAAGAGGTGGCTAACTTATTCTAGAGAGAAAGGTTAAATTTCTTTACTTAAATTAACATTTAATGCTTAGATATTAAATTGAAGCTGTTTAAAATTATCATAATGAGGACTGTCGAATAGATAGCTATTTAACAAATGAAAATGATTGTTAACCTTTACAGGACGGGTGAACGATATTTCAACTTAAACGAAGAATGATATTCGTACCCCACGAGTTACTTTCTAAATACCAAGTGATCGATAAACTTTAATTACTTTATAAAAATCACTACTTTCCACATATGTAGAAGTACATTTTTTTCTTTCTTACTTTTCTGAATATCACATATTCTCAATGCTAGTAAGCAACACGTTATCATCATTGCATTGTACGACGACACATGGTAGTGTCAGTCATTGACAAAAATGGTGGACAACCGTGTAAACGAAAGTCCCTAGAACAAAATTTTCTCCGAGATACCGTAGCTTATAAATAAAAAAAAGAACAGAACGCTTGTGAAATCTCATTGTATTTTACATATAAAATTAACCCTCTAACCGGATAGCACGGAAAATTCTGTCAGTGTAAAGATGCTTCGAAAATGGACTGCACTGATTTTTCTGCCTTCAAGTAACGTTTTCAAAAGCGGATTAGCCGCACTTTTTTGAAATCCTTTCCCCCTTTTAAGGTTTAACATCTTAAAGATAATTGGGGACGGTGGAAGAAACACAACAGGACACTGAGGGGAAGTTTTATGGCTCCCAGGAAACCCCGTGTTTTGACCCTGGGGTAATCATAAAAATCGGGGGGAAATTTCTTTAGACCTCAGAAAGTGTTTACTTGTTACCTCGTATTTTAAAAGTTTTGAAAAGTCCCAACGCATAAGTAAAATATGTTACAATTCCCTTTTGGTTTCATATTAATTTGAAACTGTAACAAGTTGGGGCGTGTCAGTGCGATGTGCTATTTTATATAGTTAGACAAATTATCTTTTTTAAGTATATTCTTTCGCTTCATTTTTATTATTTTAATCAAAGCTTTCAGTTTTTGAAACATGATTATTTTATTATAAGATACCGAAAAAATTAATAAAACACCAAACTCTTTAAAATTTGGAACCTTTTCAATTTTCCAACCACTAAAAATGAATAAATTTAAACTTCATCAAATCATTTGAAACATTTTCTCACACTTTGATAAAAATAGTAACGAAAAAAAAACTAATTAAGATTTATTAGTTTTTTTTTTTTTTTAGATTTCAAAGCCGAAGTGTTCAGGGAAGTTTAAGTACGGTGTGTGCCTAGTTACATATTGTTAAAATACACCGAATTATATTTGAATTTTAAGTGCTTGAACTTCAGTTTACATCAAAGACAACATGAATGAAGATTTTCACACATTTTTTTTATAACTTGAATGTTAGAATAAATGGTAATCAAAAATATATGGAAACATTTACAGTAGACATTTATGCATATAAATAAACATAAAAATCAATTTTAAATTCGAGCTATTCAAAAACATTCGAATTATTGTTCAAAAATATCTATTTATACAAAATACCTCAACATTTATCTTTTTTAAATGCTAACTGAATAAGTAATTAAAATCTGGATATTTTTTTGAAATCTCGACCGTATAAAGCTAGAAATTTTATGTTAGAAATTCCATTTGAAATTTTGAAAAAAAAAATGCATCGCGCAGTTAAAAATTATTTACCATAAGTTTTAGCAATTGTTTGAGTATAATAAAAATTTCAAATTTTATTATATAGCTTCTTTGGTATTTTTTAATATTTTTCGAAGATTTCATACAATTCAGTTGAAAACTGCATGCTAAGAGCAAAAAATATACTAAAAAAATTGATGAATATACAATTACAATAAATTCTTACATAGAGAAGCAAAACTGAGAAGCTAAAGCGTAGGAATAAAAATTTTTGAGTATATCTGAAGTAGTTTTCGAAATATTTATTTTAAAGTTTAGAAAATTTGTGTGCGTTATGTTATACTTGGTATTAATTAAATGGTTAAAATAATGTGTTAATATTAGTCATGTAATCGTTTGATAACACATTCATATACTAATAAAAATTATCATGGTCATTGATGCGAATGTCAAGAATTTTATGTAATTTTAAATTCAGACATTAAGATATTGATGTAGAAAATATAAAACGACCATCTAAAATACATGAAAAATGCAGTCTGCTATAAAATGATCTTGACAAACAAAATCCGGCATTTTCACTTACTATGGCAGAGCCGGCTTAGTCAGGGGCGATCTGGAAAAAGAGAGAGAACCGCGGTTTTGATGGATGCCGCTCTAGCTTTTAAACCTCCCAGGAAAAATTATATATATATATAAATTACAAATGCAAAAATAAATCTTGTAATTTTCCATACATTTTTATAACAACGAATTGTGGAAATGGCTTCCAATGCATTGTTGTGTTTGACAATATGTAAGGTAACCAACCCTACTTTAGATAGATTTGTACTAATTTTTCGTAACCGTATTCCTTTTAAAATTAATTCGTGCTGCCGAAATACACCTTTTGCACCCTTAAAAATTTATGTAAACTATAACGGTTAATTTTAATTTATGCAACTTGTGAAATGTTCATAACTAACCATTTCCGTCTAAACAGTTTACATGAAAAAAAAAGTTTGGACTCCCTCATTTATTAGGGATTTATATAAGATTCTAACATTATAAATTTTATTTTTCACCGAATAAAATCGAGTGGTAGTGTATAGTGCTTCCACACCACAGGCCTGGGGTTCTCTTAACGGGCTGCGCAAGGTCGACTCTGCCTTTCATCCCCGCTACATTGGGTCGATAAATGAATACCAAGCTTGCTTCGGGTCTTAAACACTGAAGGTCTCCGTTCAGACAGACCACCAAATCGGGACATTTGTTCATGCACCTCAGCGTCCAATGTTCACGTGTATTATGATGGACACAGTATTTCCTAGCCCTCATGGATTGTTGTGCCACTGAGTTTGAGTCTTAAGTTTCAGGATTACCTCACTTTGGGGATACCCCTTACATAAACATGTATTTCCACTCATTTGCAATTAAACATTTTTCTTTCAATTACGTTTATTTCAGAAGGAAGTTTGATTTTTCAAATGTATTTGCTTAATAACATGTATATTTGTGTATTATATTAAAAATTTGATCAATCCAAAATTACATGTTTTTAGCTCCTCTAAAAGCTTTTAGAATTCTACAACTGATCTTACAATCCATATACGTTTTATAGTAGTATATTTAAAAATGATAAATACATTTTTACGACTGTGTGAGCTTTTATGCCTCGTTTATAAATATAAAAAATTTCATTCAGCTACAATTTTTAAAATGTACTGAAATAAGTGGAGGAATAGGATACTTACATATTATCAATATTTTTGACTGTAGTAAGATATATTTATAGTTCAGTTTCTTTACAATTTGAATAGAAGTTGTAAGCCATTTTGTGAATAGTTTGATATTGAGTATAAACCCATAGGCTGTTTAATATTGTAAAGTGTTTTACTTTCATACCAGCACACATTAAAATAAGGCTCATTCGTAGTTATATGATCAGCTTCAGTGATATTTAAATTTTCAAAAATAGTCTACACGTACGAAAACATTCTTTCACAACCGCACACCACATCTCATACTACATCTTCCCGACAGCAGGAAATATTTGTGTGTACTGTAAAATTTAATACAGGATACATTTCCAAGTGTTAAATTTGTTTTTAAAATTTGGTATGAATACATTGTGGAACTGTCGGTTAACTTCACTGAACAAAATTGTTTTAAGTGTACTGTTTTTTGAAAGACAAAATTAATTAGGGAGAACTTTTCTCACAATAGAATTTGTAATGACTGAATTGTGTTTAAATGTAGTTATCGATGTGTGACATTTTTCCTTGTAATAAAAGAAACAGAAAGATAAGAAATTTAACTGAGTAGAAAATGGTTAGAAGTACTGTCATGTGCATTTGAAGAAGTATATCCCCCATTAAAATTAAAAATTATTGACTGAATGTGTGTTATGTCCATCACAAATGCCGATGTAGAAAAGGATTTTTTATTTAATACAAGATGTTCGAAAAGAACACTAGGAAGGAAAATTTAAATTTTTTCCGAAAAATATTCAGTTAACATAAAAATATCTTTTATATGATTTTAATTAAAATAAATTAAAATATTGAAATCCTTTTTTATGCTATTTTAAATTAAAAATATAACTGAATAGAGAAAGATCGGTTTTATTTCATAAATATAATCATCGTATGTACCATTTGTGTTATTGTTTAAAAACCAAATAGGGCCTTTGCTCTTTTTACCTCATTACTTTTTTAAAAAAACAGGAAAGTGAGCGCGTTTTCTTACTTTCATATTCAAAAATGAATACAGGATGCATTTTTCTTTTTCAAATCGCATTACCAAATATATATATATATATATATATATATATATATATATATATATATTTAATTTTTAAAAAATGACAGAAAAATAAAATTTGTTTGAAGAAAATATAATTATTTTTCAACTTCTAACATACTATTTATTTCAATTTTTTTTACCCTGCATTTTGTTTTAATTTTACTGTGACGGAACATATAGGAGAAAGAAACACCGAATTCCACTACAGTTTCATACAAGATTGCCCAAGGCAACTCTACAGCTAGCTGTAAACGATTGATCTCTTGGTTCTTACTTGACAAAGTAACCGAACTAGGTCATAAAATTGTCCCCGTTCGACCTCCCAAGTTCTAAAAGGAGGAAAGGAAAGAAGGCTGTTGCATTTTTAAAGCGATCTTCAAAATAAGAGTTAACGCTTTCGGAATAACTTTTCAGTAGGAAGGTATCCACTTATAGGGTTAAATTTCATATTGAAATTACGAAATATACAAAATTTTAAAGGAACTACAAAAATAGGTTAAAATTATACATGCAAATATAGCTTTTATAGGTATTATAATAGAGAAAACATATTATTTATTTATTGAAACAGTTTATTTATTTACTGAAAAGGACAATGAGTATTGTGTTCAAAAGTATTTTCATGTTCTTCCAGAAAATTCAAAGTTATTTGGTTATGTGTCTTGAATTAATCGATTATACAAAAAGGCAATAGTTAATAACACATTCATATATATATATATATATATATATATATATATATATATATATTCTCTGTTTTGTGTCGTTGTTTCAGCTGTAAATGAAAGCTCAAAGTTTTGTATTACAGTGCTTGACAATTGCTAAGGGAGAAGTGATTTATGCAAAATTGCGTCTAAGACAGTTGAGTAAATTCAAGTTCAGAGGGTGTGGTAAACCAGGACTCGTTATCTGTATAAAAGATAGTGCATACTAGCTCATAATCCATACGAAATTTCCTGCTATTTGATGTGTGACGAAAATAGTGCTGGAAGTTATAAAAGTTTTTTCTCTGAAATTCTACTTGATCCTGGCAGTAATTTAGAGCAAAATGTCACCAAGACATCATAAGAATGATTACAATCATGGACGAGCAGTTGGACGAATGGAAGCCGATCAAAGTGTCACCACTGTGGCTGTTGCAATGGGTGTATCATAGAGTGCTATCGCGCTATTAAAAAAGACCTCTGAAGGTGGAAATGCTTAACGAAAGCATGTCGGGATCGTGGTAGGAACAACACACCTTTAGAGGATTGCTATGTAGCCATCGTGTCAAAAATTAACAGACATTCCTCTCCTGGCCAGATAGCTGCAAACCTTGCATCCACTACCGGTACGACTGTTTTAGCATGAACCATCTCACTGCGACTAAATCACGTTGGTTTGTATTGTTACGAATTTTGGGTAAATAGAGTAAATAATTTGTGTTTGAGTGTTTAATGCATTTATATTACTCTATGTTATATTTATTTCATGTTAAAATTGTACTATTCACAAGCAATGCTGCACCTTACGTTATAATGGCGATTCAATGAGAACTTGGCGAAATCTTGGCGGTAGAGCCAAGTTAGCATCATTTTTGGAGACCAAGTTGGCGACCAACTTGGTGACTTTGGCGACTATTTTGGCGACATTGGCGACCATATTAGCGAGTTCGGAACTCTCTGGAATCTTCTAGAAAGTAGTAGATCTCTCCACTAGTGTCACGTTCAATGACACGAACGGTTATATTTCTGGAAGTTTCTGTCGCGCCTTTAAAAGAAGATGCTCGCCGGTACGGCGAGCAGTCTTGATTAAGCCAGCGAGTAGTGAGGATTGTTTTGACTATAGCGATTAGCTCCGCTGTGCTTCTAAAAAATCTTTACGTACGTGTATTTTTAAATACTGGTGATTGTGTTTGATTGCGGTTGAAGGTGTGAAGACCTTTGGATATTTACCCTGGGAATATTGCTGCTGAATCCTGTATTTAAAGGATTGGACTTTCGATAACAAATTCACATCGCTCTTAAAGAACAGTTTATTTTCTTTGTGATTTTTTTGCATAAAATCTTCGAATCCGGATCTATGTAACAGTATGCATGAAAACTTGTTTGTTTCATCCCACTTCAACCCCGCAATCTTCGAGAGAGATTAAGCGGTTGTAAGGAAATGTTGATCGAGATCACCAAAATTGGTCTAAAATGATTTTCTCCGACAAATAATGTTCCACTGTTAAAAGTGATTATGGACACTAATTACTGTGGACAGAGCATAAAACACGTTAGGCACAAAAGTTTGTTTGGGAATATGATCGGTACGGCCCAGACGTGATGCCGTGGGCAGGCATCCTGCGCAATATCAGAACACCGCTTCACAGCTTTGTGAGAGAAAGCATTACATCGCAACACTATTGCACATATATTATTCTGGATCCTATTTTTAAGGGTGCTGTAAGTTTACACTTTCTGTTTATGGACGATAATACGCGGCCACACAGAAGCGTTGAGGTATTGGACACACTGAACAGATTAAAAATATTCTCCGTAGGCAAAGGCCTGCTTACTCTCCCAACCTAAATCCTATTAAATCCTATTAATCCTATTATCCCTATGCCTGGGATGTTCTTCGTATACGTGTTGAATGAAGTACCATCCCTCCCCGTAGAATGCAAGGACTCTTATGCGAGTTGAGAAAAGAGTGGGACAATATACCCAAGGACTTCCCAATAGCTCAGTAAAAAGCATGGAGAACAGATGCAAATTATACATTAGTATCCGTGGTCAATTAAGGTGCCCACCTACCCTAAAATCAAGATTTTTTTCAAAAATTGACAAAAATTTTTTATGATATTATTTTATAGACCATCTTATTAGCTTAATAAAAATACCAAGCTTTTTATTTTCCATTCACTAGAACAAAACTACAAGTGTTTTAATAAAAGAAGTGGCCATAACTTTACACAATATATATCAAACCTTAAAATGCGTTTTAATCGAAATGTGTTTTTTTCGAAGAATTCAAACGGGGACAGTGATTGTTCAAAAAGTTTTGAAAACAATTGGCTGAAATTTTTTGTGAATGTTTTGTATAACTGTAGAAGTGTTTTGACCTTCGGATTTATCAATCATTGTTTTATTTCAAAATTTACAGCCCTTAATGTGAATATAATCACTGTTTTTTAAAGCAATTTTTATATAGTCACTAAGATAGAGGGCTCTAGTTTTTTGTAAAAATTAAAATATCTATTATCCTGAAGGTTATTTTAAACATGAATAACAAAGTAACACATTGAAATTGAAAAATCGAGGATTTGTTCAAAAAAGTTCTGTACAGAGCGGGACCCGTTTATGTAATTTTTTGTACATTTTTACGAGTTTTTTCCCCTTTAAATAATGATAATTTTTTTTTTGTTTTCATTTTTACGATTTTACCTTAAAATATACTAAATAAATCTAAAATTCACAAAAAAATCCACATATCTTCATTTTT
Organism: Trichonephila clavipes; assembly: GCA_019973935.1. Classification (NCBI taxonomy): domain Eukaryota; kingdom Metazoa; phylum Arthropoda; class Arachnida; order Araneae; family Nephilidae; genus Trichonephila; species Trichonephila clavipes. The sequence continues at coordinate 373,517 of BMAU01001373.1, read as the reverse complement.
TCAAAAAAAAGTTGTCGCAAGTAGACGGATACCTTACGGTAAGTAAGGTAACTTTTTTTAGGTACTCATGTCTGCATCATTCTGATCTGAATATCAGTTTTTTGTGGCTGTTTGGAAATAATCCAAGGAACATCTTTTTTTTATTTTAAAGTCTTTAATTCTACGATGTAGATATATCTGAACAATTTTTCTAATAGTAAATGTGCATTGCTTCTAATAAATATGTACTTAGTTTTATTTCTTCAATCATTGTCTATTTTTTATTATTCCGAAAAACGTATCTGCTCCTTAGCAATAGTCAAGCAGTGTCTTACTATTTTTCAAATATTATATCAAAAGGGGTTTTTTAAAAGATTCTCCTGACTTTATCAGACACGATACCTCCAATAATTTTTATTTTTGTTTATTTAACTCAATTTTTGTGTTTGAGTTTTTAGCGAAGGCCATCCCGAAACTCTTTATATACACTACTCAAAAAAAATATGAAAACAAGCAAAAAAGTAAAGAAACTGTGGTTCGATAGCCATGCATGGGTATAAAATGGAGAATACAAGTGTAATAAAACGCAATACAGAAAAAAAGAAGCAAACATAAATTGTATAAGAACGCAGGCTTCAGAGTAATAATATAGTTACATATAACTAATGAGAACGAAACTTGATTGTTTGGAAATTATACTTGATACTAAAAAAGGCGTGTGGTCCTCTCGAACCCCAAGAAAACTGTACATCGGCTTAGCATGGATGTGATGAGGTTATGGAAGAAACTTTGGGGGAATACTTTTAACTTTTTACATGAAGAGCAATTTTCAAATCTTGCCAAGAGGCCTTGGTCTTGCAGCAGTGTCGTCGAGTATGCCCCAAACATTCTCGATCCGATTTAGATGTGGAAAGCATGGTGATCACTCCTTACGCTGTGTTATTTAGGCTTCAAGAAAGTTCTTCTCAAGACGAGTGGTATGAAGTCAAGCATTACCCTGCATTAAAAGAAATGAATCGTCAATGGCTGGAGCGTAAGGTACAATAAGAATTCTCAGAATCTTTTATGCGCAACTTTGAGCCGTGAAATTGCTATCCAGAATGGTATACTGGTCAGTGCGTCCGTCTATGCTGATTCTAGTCCATACCATCAAACCAACACTTATGTAATATAGCCTTCATTGAACGAATATAGGGCTATTTCAATTTCCCTTTTTGAATATACCAAAACATATCTGGTGTCACCCATCAATTTTAATCGGGATTCGCTCGTAAACAGCACATGACTCCAATCTCGATGTTCAGCATCCCACTTTCTTCGGGCCGCACAGTATCTTGCTATCAACGGGATACATACAATATACCTACGTGAATACAGACTTCCTGCAAGAAGTCTGTTTCGAATTGTTTGGCTTGGCTTTCATCCTGTTTCCTACAGTAACTGTTTTTGAATCTGCGTCGCACTGGGTATTGCCTTGACGAGCTGTTAACAGGATGTATCGGTCATTATTTGCTGTAGTAGCACGTGGATGACCTTGTTCTGGCAGACGTCGAACATGCCATGCTTTTTAGAATTGATTCCACGGACTGGCAATGAATGACCTAGCCACTCCAACAGTGTCCTCTACAGCTCTTCTAGTCTGCCTGGATTCCAATCTCCAAATAATACACATAGACAAGGATTCCAGTAGATTATACTGTCTTGGCATTTTCCAGTTACCATTTATCAAAACAACCGTCAAAAATTTGAATTTTATCACTAAGACAACGAAAAACAACAGTTTCTACAAATCACGATTTCTGCAATTTTATCCTTTTTCTGGTTTTTCACGTCATGAACGTTAATCTGCATGTGAATTATTCTTCTTCTGTTTTCTGCTACATTTTAGACTAGTGATGACGAACCAATGACACACGTTTCATTGATGGCACGAGTGTTATGTATTTTTGGCACGCCACCGATCAAAACGGTTTGCATTTTAGTTCAAAATAACAACTCGTGTTTTCTACAAGAACTTCCAAAACTTTAAAAATATATCAAATATTTAGATATACATGAGTAACCAGACGAAGAAAAATAGATATTGAGGAATTTATTTCTGTTAACTGATTCTTCAATCAAGGAATTTTCTGCGAGATTTTCGCAGTTCTAAGAATTATCGGAAACATTCAAGTTTATTATGTACCCTGATGCGACTACGGTTGATAAACTGAACTTGTTCTAGTGCAATTGGTTGGAAATTGAAGAATTTAAAGATTCGTTTAGAAACCATTTGGCATATGAGTTCAATTTAGCATGTCTTCTGCTAAAAGTAACATCTTACACAATCCTAATATAAGTTACTAGTCATCTAATCTGCTGCGACCCAAATCAGACTAATGTTTATGTATAATTTTAATTACACGTATAACTAAAACATTTACAGGGCAAAATGTATTTTTTCGCAGTAAATGTAGAGGATCCAGTTCTTAATGTTTAGTTTTATGATTTTCTTATTAATCACGTCGAAATTATTCTCTCTCTCTCTCTCTCTACGGCACGTCTATACCTCATTTAACTATCCGACTACGTTCGGAAACGTGATTTTGCAAAATCGTAAACATGGATAATATTTATGATATTTAGTGTCACTTAGATTAGAAAATGTACATGAAATCATTTTAAGAATATTATTACAGTAAAAAGTTATTTAAGTACAATAATTTGACAAAAAATGAACATAGAATCACCAATTTTCAAAATATTCTCCTTTCGTGAAAAATGCTTCTATTGTAAAAATATTTTGCCTGTATATAACTCAGACCTTTGTATAGAGGCTTAACTAGAATTTTTGAAATATATAGCGTAGAAGTGGGTTTATCCATGTTTTACGACAAGAGAGGGGAGAAATTTTAAGAAAAAAAAAACATCGATAATTATTTCAATTGGTTGTTACTCTGAAAATAATGTGAATTTTTCAAAAATCATAGTTGAGCCTCTGAACAGAGGTCTGAGCTATATACAGGCAAAATATTATTATAATAGAAGCATTTTTCAAAAAAGGAGAACATTTTGAAAAAAGGTTATTTTAAGTTAATTTTTTGGCCAAAATATTGTATTGAAATAATTTTTTTGTCAGAATGTCCTTAATACAATTTTATGCATGTATTCTAATCTGCGTGACACTAAATATCATGAAAATTATCCTTTTTTTTCTTTTTTAAACGATTCTTTGGAAAAAATGGCACTTTGATCTATAAAGGTTTGCAACCCCTTGCTTTAGACTAAAGATGTTTTATCTTAACGTTAGTTAACAGAAGAAGTATTTGCGCAATTGCGTTAAACCCATGTGCTCAAGGAATTTTTTTTAACAGTGAATGTACTATAGAAGAGTTATAAGATTCCCAAAATATTTTTATACTTTATAGCAATCTATATATTGCTATATACATTATATATCTATCTATCTATCTATCTATCTATCTATCTATATATATATATATATATATATATATATATATATATTAGCTATATATATATATATATATATATATATATATATATATATATATATAATCAAATATAAAAGAATTTTTTTCAATATATAATCATATACATATACATACACATATATATATATATAAATTTATACACACATATACATATACATAACCAAAAATATAAAAATAATCATATAGTTATATACCTAAGATAACTAAAAGTAGGAAGGAGGCACATAGTATAAAGACAAATTCCTGGCCTTAGGAACCAGGATTGCAGGTTTAAACAAGTTTTGCGGCGCCAACCTTCACCTGTAATTTGTCATACTATGTACCAAGAGGAAAGGAAAGATTTATATATGTGTAGAATTTAAATATTAAATCATTAAACTAAAGAACATATGAACATAAACATAACCTACTAAAACGTATTTATAACGATGGCCAGGAGTGCAGTATCGTGTTCCCGCCAAATAGGGAGGGCAGAACCGCATAAAGTTAATTGCGATACGATATAAGAAACGATTAATTGCGATACGATATACGATAATAAGAAATATATATATATATATATACTTTTAAAAAATCATAAAAATAAAAATAAATATTATAAAATTAGCGTAAAATATAAAGAAACTCAGAAAAATATATATAATAAGAATTTAAAAAAAGCATGTGGCGCCATCTATATAATAATTGTAGGATAAATTAGATATTGTCTAAATTTAAAAAAACATTACAAAACATAATAACAGTAAATAATTACATTAATACAAATTGTATCATAAAAAACTATTATAAATATAATTACAAAGAAAATTAGCAGGGTATCCATGTTCAATACAGTGATTAAAAAATTTTTTAAGATTTAAAAAAATATATTTGCTTTATCGCTAACTAATATTTTATTGCAATAAATATAGTTAAAAATAATATTTCTATATATAGATATTGATAAATTAGAATTCCAGTAAGGCACTTTGATGATATTAAAATTAAAGGTAATAAATGATAATAAATATATATTATATATATATTAGCTATCTACATATTTTAGCTATCTATATATATCTATATATTTTAGCTATCTATATATCTTATATATCTGTATATTTTAGCTATCTATCTATTGCTAATTTGGATTTTTATTATCTAAAATTCGATCCATTCAGTGTGTAACAATGCGAAAATTTATGCTGGTATTATTGAAATAAACTTAAGGGGACTTGGCACCCTTTGAGCAAACTTCTTTATTTACGTATTTAAAAATTATATTTTAACATTTTATACAATGTTTCTATTCAAGAAAATGTTACCAGATGAAAAAATTTTCATATATTATTCACACAATTTTAAACATTTAAATTTTTTGAAGAAAAAATTGGGAAAATTTTAAAATCCTACTCCTTTTGTAAAAATTAATTTTTTGACCTGAAACTTTTTTATAATATTCTTATGGATGTTCTTAACAACTTTAGGGATCGATTTTAGAATAACTTCATTCGATTTTGAGAAAAAAAATTAAATGTTGATATACAGGCTAAAAATCAACAAAAAAGCCAACATGTGTTACATTTTATTTTTTTTTCAAAAAAGTATTCAGTTTATAGCAAAACGGTTCCCTAATTTTATTACATGCTTTATTTTTAACACGCAGGAAAAAAATTGAAGTGATTGGTAAATAATTGTCGAAGGAGTTGCATTTTGAATGCACTAAGGTTTCGAAAAACACAAACTGAGAAAAACCACTTTAAAGTTTATAATTCTGAAAAAATAATTATTATAAGCTTACTTAAACTTAAAATAGCACTTTAAGATGTTAGTTATACATTTTTCTTTAAAATAATTGCATGTTCATATTTTTTCAACCCACACATTTTTATAAATGATCAACTTTTAGAGAGTACTAATTGCACAAGAAAACTCAAGAAAAACTTAAAAGAAATTTTTTTTTCTGTCACGACAGAAATTTTAGCTGTTTTTCTTCTTATAATATTAAAGTATTACATTTGTATGAAAAATATATCAGGAATAAGAACTGAAATTATATAAAATTATTATTATAAAATGCCTTAATTTAAAAATTTACATTCACACATTTCACAAGGAAGAAAAATTACATTATTGTATTGCCTCGGAAATATTCTGCTTTTAATACTACGCATTCTTTTTTATAGTTATTATTTCTATTTATAAAATAGATTTTTTTTATCATAACGCATTTTTTAGCTTTTTTTTTCTAAAAAGGGTGTGTGGCTGAATTGCCTAATTTGTTTTCAAATGAAGTTTTATTCAACTTCTAACTTTCCGACATGCACAAGTGATATATCAATCGAAAGATAATAATGCAAAGAATAAGGTTAAATGAAAATAAAAAAAAACGATAGGTTTGTGATTTTTAGGGTACCAAGTCCTCTTAAGTAATAAAGTACCATGTTGTACATATTCATGAATTATTAATTTTTCGAAGATATAATATCTATTTAAAAAAAACAAATCCCTATTTTCCATATTAAAATTCATTTCCTTTTTTTAAATAAGGGACCTATACTTTCTTATTTGCATCCCAAAACGTTGTGGTTTCTTTAAATTGGGGTTCAGTAAATGATGTTTCATATTTTTTCCCTCCATAAACCATTCTTCTTTCACAAAATAATAAAAATATTTCCATTGGAAATTTAAAAATTTTGCATGAATACCTAATAGATGGAAAAGTAAATAGAAACTATTCTGGGAAAATTATTTTTTTTTCCTCTCAAACATTTAAGCGTATTGTTGTTGATGATGGATTTAAAGGAATAAAACTTTCTTTCAAAGAAAAGTTAATAATAACAACGGCGCATGTACTAAACATTTTAAAAATATTTCACTGTTCACTGAATTTTTGTCGCTGTGTTATTCAAGGCGAGTATAAATGATAAATTAAAAACAATACTCAAAATCTCGTTCATATGTATAAAAGTCCTTCAAAGGATGATATAAAAAAATAAAGAGAAAAATGCAGATGCTGAGAAATAAAAGGTATAAAGAATCAGAGGAGCTTGGAACTATTCAATCTTGCAATGAAACGATAAATAAGGGACATATTATTCTTTTATTTTAAGAATATTCACATAAAAAATAAAGTAAATTTACATAGGTGAATAGATATAATATTAAAAATATGAGATTTTGAAAGCGTATTTATTTATTTTATTTTTTAGTTAAAAAAAACGGTTATTGAAGTTTATTTTTCTTTTCTGTGATTTACTTAAGTAATCTAAAAAATCATTCATGCACGATTTTGACGAATTGAAAACATTTTGTGAAAATGCTAGTTACGTCTTAATAAAATAATTATTAATAGTTTTTAATTTCGGTGTCAACAAACGATACAAATATTTATGTTCGAAATTAAACTTTAAAATAAATAAGTAAATACTTTGAAATATCTTATAAAAAAATACATGGCCCAATAATCAAACGTGTTTACAGAAAATTAATTATTGATTTAGTTACAGATTCGACATATTCTTAATATAAGTCTTTGATATACACTCAATTACCATAATTCTAATTAAAACTAAACAATATGCTTTGTAATGATATACTAAGATATATAATATAATGAAAGAGAAGCTACAAGAATACAATTGAAATTTTCACTTTTAGAATCAAGACTGCAGGGTTCAGCATAGTAACAGACGCTTAACTGCTCATTTATTTATTTATACTACTGGTTCGAATTAAAAAGTAGAAAACAAATTTAATTTTGTTAAAGGAAATTGATTTTTAAAAAATATAAATCTACTTAGTCTTACGGTATAAATTATTAATCTACTTAATTTGAAATATGAAATAAATAATAATTACTAAAATTAATTTATAAAAATATAACCACTAATAATCCAAAAAAAATAGTATTCTAAATTTACTGTAAATAACCCTAAACCAGAGCGCAGGAATGAATTTAAGGAATAATTTGTTCATAAATATTACATAATCAATTGTTCATAAATCTTATATAATACGTGGTAAAAACTATTTATAAACATGTTTGAATTAAAATGTTGATTTATTTTAAAACCATCTGTTTACTAAAACAAAAGTTTTAGTAATTACTTATTAAAGGCAATTTTGCGTAAATTGGATTTCATATTTTTTTCTTTGAATAAAAGAGTAAATGTTAAGGGATTGAGAGTTTAATGACGACACATAATTTATTTTATGCTTCGATTTTTTTTTCCTTATTCGTCTTTTTTATAACATTTATTTTAAAACTTCTAATGGTAAACGACCATTAATTTTTTCTACCTTGGAATTAATAGGAAGCCATCGATCTAAGCAAGACTTCTGAATACTAAAATTTCTTATAAAATAAAATATTATTTTTTAATTTCTTTAAAATAATATTCTATATATTATGCTTAAAATCTAAATTTTTTAAAAGTATAGATTTTAATTTCTCAACTTTTTTTAAATATAGATAATGTTAATTATATTACATTTGAAAGTTATTTTTTCTAATAGTTTAAAAGATATTTTATTTATTTAGTTAATAAATATTTTTATGAAATTTGAAACATAGCGTTATTAAATAAAAAAATAATTGTGGTTCAAACAAATTCTCAATGCGCCAAATTTTTTAAATAAAGTAAAATATTTAAAAAAAATAATTATTACTGATGTGAGATAAATTTTACTATGAATTACAAAAAAGCCTTTAAAGTTCTTCATAAAAAAAATTGCGTACTTTTCTTAATAGTTATCTGTATATTATAACCTTGCAAATAATTAAGGATTTTCATATTTTTTAAAAAATACTTCAAAGTATTTATCAAATTTTCTATTATATTCAAATTATCTATCATTTTTTATTACTACAAGCTTTGAAGTAAACCTTATTTCAAGATTTTTTTTCCCGCTTTTTCGTTATTTTTTTTTAAAAAATGATATAATGTTCAATAAATTTTAGTTATTTAAACATCAATTCATCATTTTAATGCAATAAAACCGCGTAAAATAACATGAATTTTGTTTATACAGGTTTAATAAATTGTTTTTGTTCTCTTTGTGTTAAAAAGTCACGCTCTTACATTTAAAAACTTTTAGCTGAAAACGCGATAAAAATCTATATTGAAACAGAAAATTCAGTTACAAAATATGGGCACACACAGTTTAATGTTTCAGAAAAACTAAATGAACAGTTGCAAACTAGATGGCGCTACAGGATGTACTGAAACTAGCTTTTGAGAGAATTAAATTTTGTACTTATATATATATGTATACTTTCGGATAAAAATAGCAACACTAATTATAAAAAGGGGAATATCTTATCTGAAAACTTATCTTTTAAAGTTGTCGAGGGAAAATTAATTTATATTTCTTTTGTTCAATTATAAAAGGTGACGTTTTTATCAAAAATTAATATTTGCGCTTATATTAGAAACGACGTGTGAGATTTTTATAAAATAGTTTCTTTTTATATTCTTTAACATTTTATTATGCATAAGTGTAAGTAATATAAAGTTGTTTTTCTTAAAATAGGAGTTAATAAACATTAGGAAAATACACATAAATTAAAAAAATATATATGTAATAATAAAAAGTAGCAACCATTTTCTTTTATATATGTATGTATGCGTGTGAATGCTATCACAAAGCTTCATTAAAATGAATTTAACGAAAAAGAGTCTGCTTATAGCTATATATCAAAGACTACTTAGAAGCAAAAATTTTAATTCTTACGACAAGAAATATATTTAGTTCCGAAAAGAAAGATGTATTTAAACGTATTGAGAAAAACATCAGTTTATATAAGAGAGTAATCATAATATTTCTTTTCCAAAATTTCAAATAATTAAAAGTTGTTCAAAAGAACTAAATAAAATTCTTTTTTAAAAATTTTTGTTCAAGTATACATTAGCAGTATATTTGTGTTTATGACTGAAGCAGAAAATTACGCACAGTTGCTAATTTGTTTCATTTTTTTTCTACGAAAAAAAATTTAGATCCGAGAACAAAAATCTTTTTCTTCGATTTCAATAGAGTAAATAAAATGAATGATGCAGAATTTATTATATCATGAATACGTTAATGTGCAGATTAGCAAGGTTAACCGATAAAATTAAAAAAATTGAAAGTAATAAATATTAGAGAAATAATTTTTAAAAAAATTGACAAAAATTGTTTTAATCTCATTAAAAAAACAAAAATGCTGGTAATTTTTTGGTAATCGTTACCGTGCATTTCCTTGTATAAGTCGAAATGCTTTCGAATATTTTTTAAAGTTACAATAAGGGATGAGTTTATAAATACACGGATCTGGTAATCTCTGGAAAATGTAGCTTAATTAAAATGGACTTTTTAACATTTTCCATAAGCCATGCGCCACAGATTTTAAGTTGAACTTTTATTCTAAAGAATAAAAATATCCTTGTTGTTGTACAAGAAATAGGGGTCCTGTTTTCATCAACATACCTCTTTGAGGATAATATGGAACATAATTCCAGAGATGTCCTCTGAGCCCATGGTCCTAGGGATTCGGACACACCCCATAGCCCTTAATTCTTTTTTTCGATTAGTTATAATCTTACGAATATTTTATGAAGTAAAATTTAATGATGTATTTGTTATTAATGATTAATTTTATTAATTAAGGCTAATTATTTATTCAATAATTAATTTTGTGTATTCTTTTTGTCCCCCAAAATCGACAAAATCAAAAAAATATGTTGGGCGGCGTATTGGAGAATGATAGCAAAATTTTGGACTTTCGACCCTGGAACCCCACCCCGAGGAAAACGTGTGTGTACTACTTACTGCATGGTACTCTTTGATTTGATCCCGTTGTTGCGAATGGCCTCGCCCCCCCAACCAACCAGCGTCAAGCTAATGACGCAATAATGTTGTTGCTCTGTTCTTTCACAAGCTGTAGATGTACAAAAAACTTCGCTATGTAATGTTGTGTGTGTGCAATTAAATGTTTTATGTGTCACACCCTAGTCTATTCAGTATTTTTAGAATAGTTACACCAAAACCAGACATCGGGTAGATGTCAGCCCTGCAATAAGAAGTAACGAATCATGTAGCGGTGAGTTCACTTTTTACCGTTATGGACACGACTAGAGATTGCAATATCCGACCAATAGTCCAATACCATCATTCGGTATTTTTTAGATCTTAATACCGGTATTAGAGAAATTTTAGAAAAAAAGTAAAAAAAAAAAAAAAAACACAGGCTTGTGTGTGTTTATTTGCTTCATCTGCCAGTTTTATTACAGAGTGTAAATATCACAAAAATAATTTGTAAATTATAAATTATGTTACACTTATTGGTAAACTAATTTAAATTTTGCAAAGCTAGCAGTGAAATTTATGTGTCGAGGAGGCATGAAGACGAAAAACAGTTTCTTAAAATTGGCCTTTAATAATCAATCATAAAGTCACTATGCTCGTTACTGGAGCGATAAAAACAATAAGTTCAAAAAGCAACATTACCGAGACATCCGATTCGAACCGTCTTCTAATATTGTAAAATTAATTTCTAATCTAAAATGGTGATTCAATCTGCAGTTGCATTGCCAACCAGTTGTTCTCTCCCTCTAAGAGTTAAACCACTCACATACTTCTTATATTTCCGTTTCTCCTTCCTTTTTTAAAAACTAACATGAGCCGAGTTTAAATACTAGCTCGATTTGCATGGCAGTTGCTGCCAACCTTAAATCACGAAACTCAAAAAGATCGGGTTCGAATCGGTGTGCTTACTTTCATTGAGATCATGGAACGGGATTGGAAAAACAACACAAGGAGATCATAAAAATTTGGATCCGACTTTTTTAAATGTCTAACAATCGGCCCCCTTTTTCCAATCTCTCTCTCGCACCATTATCTCTTACAAATCAGTAAATTAATTTTAATCTATAATCACATGTTATACAATTTAACACAAAAAAATACATTTTATTCACAATCTTTATTGTAATAAACAAACTAATATTTTAATCTTAAAGAAACAAAGTCTTATTCTCTAAAAGAAATAATTTTCTACAAAATTCTAACAATTTTTCCTTTACCATGGGTTTGGTAAAAATGTCCGCCAAATTATTTTTGGTACCTATATATTTAATTTGGAAAACCTTGTCGTATATCAAATTCCTTAAAAATGATAACGAACATCGATATGTTTTGTTCTACAATTTTCTACCGGTGACTTTGAAAAACTTATAGCAGCTTGATTATCACAAAACATTACATTTTGACTTAATTCCAAATTTAAACTTTTATTATTAATTACATTCTTTAGCCAAATGAATTCCTTAGCTGCTTCTGTTAAACTAACATACTCAGCTTCCATGGTCGACAGACTAACGGATTTTTGCTTGAAAGTTCGCGATGAAATTGGAGTTTCGTCTATAAAAGTTATGAACCCTCCCATTGACACTCGATCATCCCTATTTGTAGCAAAATCTGAGTCTGAATAACATCTTAGTTTTAATGATTTAACTTTTGAAAGTTCTAATTTGTATTCTTGAAATACCTCGTCAAATGACTCACTTCGTAATTGTGTGTTACCTCGTGCAACTAAGCGGGCCCCTTGTATCTAACAATTTTATTATTTTCATCATATTTAATGGTATAAACCCAACGGTTTTCTAAAATTTTTATATTATCCGGATGATCAACTAAATCCCAAACTTTACGTTCCTTCATTACGTTAATTTCTTTATCCATTGCATCATGCCATTTAGATGCGTCTCTGGATCTTATCGCCTGTTTGTAACAGTTAGGAATAGTTACTTCAACCATAAGAGCTTGTTGCTCTGACAAATCTGAAAATCCCTGGGATTCGGTATTATCTCTTCTAAAATTAAATAAACTAGGATCATACTCAATATTATGCCTCTTACAGTATCTCTCTATTTCGTTAAAAGATTTTAATCGGGTTGCTTCCCCTTCTATACTATAATATACGTTAGATCCAGTTACTTTCCTACCTATGTTTCGAATCCACTTAACCTCTGTACATGGGATCAAGCTATGATTATCGGAAGATACATCTGGTTTTTCAGGGATGTTGAGGGCGTTTCCGTACTTGTCTTTGAAACTAAACGACTCGTTAATGAATCTTTTACTCTATCGGAATCATCCTCCTCATCATAATAATCAGGAAGGTTTAAATTATATCCAAGGTTACTATTAACTTTTTGTCTAAAATTAATTCCCCTCTTATTTTCATCGAATCTTACATTAATAGTCTCGACTAATTTATTTTCATCTATTAACCATATTCTATAACCCTTAGTACGTTGTGCGTATCCCATCATAATTCCCATTTTCGCACGCATATCGAATTTTTTTCTAATTTGTTTTGGCACACCAGCGTATGCCAAACATCCAAAAGGTTTTAGATGCAATACCGATGGTTTTCTACCTGAATATTTTTTGAAAGGCGTTTTGTTACTGTCTTTGTGACAAATTCGATTCCACGCATAAGTGAAACAAAGTAATGCTTCTCCCCAAAACTTATGGGGAACTTCACTAGACTTAAGCAATGTTTTGATGCCATCTAGAGCGGTTAAATTGAATCTCTCCGCGACCCCATTCATTTCTGGCGTATATGAATTTGTTACCTCATGCTTTATACCCAGTTCTGTCAAGAAATTATCCATATCACAAAATTCTAGTCCGCCATATCAGTTCTAACTGCTATTACCTTTTTACTTAGAAAACGTTCTGCTCGTTTCTGAAATCTTATAAACGTACGAAATACGTCAGATTTATTTCGGATGGGAAATACAGTCACCTTTCTTGAATAATCGTCAATTATACTCAAGAAATATTTATTACCGCCTTGGCTTTCAGTTGGCATTGGACCACAGAGGTCCATATGCAACAATTCCAATGGACGTTTTGATCTTACGGCCCATGTCTTTTTGAATGAAACTCTCTTGGACTTTGCTAATTTACACGGTATACAATGAGTCTTACCATTATCAGTTAAGCGTGGAGACCTTTTACACTATCATTTTTACTAGTTTTTACCAAGTAATCGTTATTAACATGACAAAAGCGTTGATGCCATATTTCTATTGATCCGAATTTTGTTTTAGCGGTTACATCACTAAAAAAACTCATTTCTTTACTCTTTGGTATAATATAATGATCCGGCTTAAAAAAATACAAATTTTCATGGCGTGTCGCCGAGAACAATTTTATCCAGTCTTTATTAAAAACATTAATTTTACCTTTTGTACCCACAAAATGCGCACCTTTACTTTCTAATCTGGAATAATAAATTTCTCCTCAACTTAGGATTAAATAATACATCAGTCAAAGTTATTTCATGAAAACTCCCCTTATATTTTACCCGAAATCTAAGTGTACCGATTCCTTCTACGGGACAACTTTTATCCTCCGTTGCTAACGACATTTTCATGTTAGTTATCGGCTTAAGATCTAAAAATAAACTCTTGTCATTACAAAAATGACTCGTGGCAGCAGTATCTATTACCCAAACACCTTTATCAGAGTTTTCCTCAAATAAGATACAACTAGTTACGAGTTGTTTATCTAGTTCTAAAAGACTACATTCAGCTTCATAAAATCTTAAATTTATATTAAACTCTGTGTTAAAAGTTTCATTTACAGTTGAAGGAGATTTTTGTAGAGACTTTTTTCTTTACAGTTTACTTTAAGATGCCCGTACTTATTACATACATAACACGGACCTATAGTCTTAATAGATTGTTTAACATTTTTAATAGTTTTACAGTTAAATACCTTACCACCTTTCTTTGGTAATCATTCTTGCCATTTGGATCTCCATGAGCTGCAGCCGTAGCACCAGGTAACGTCTTCGACTTCTTCGAAGTGAAACTGCTCAAGTAAGCATTCTCCGCTTTCTCCAAATCTTGTTTCATCAACTGAAGACGATTGGCTTCTAATATCAGCTCTGCTTCAATTTTGACAACTCTGAAGTCCTCTTCTTTCCATCTGTAGATTTGTTGCACGGTAGACTGGAATTCCTGAGGAAGCCACCTTATTAGTTGAAATCCTATGTACAGGTCGTCCAATTTATGACCCGCTTCTTGTAGTCTGGTTGCCGCTGTCTTTACACGAGATATGAAGATTCCAACATCTTCCCCTGGTTGGTATTTTGTTCCAAAAAATTGATCTAATAGTTGAATTACCTTTGCTCTTGTGACTGGTTCGAAGTGATCGTTTAATATCTTCCATGCCGCTACTCCGTCAGTTGTTTCCGTTATCAGATTTTTCAAATCTGAACTGATGTTAGTATAGATCAACGTATAACATCTATCCTTACGAAGTTGTAGATCTAATTTTTCCTTGTATGTTGCCTCTTCATCAGGTTGCTCTGGCTTGGTCTGTATTATAAACTGCCAGCAACCATAATGCATTAAGAGTACTTGCATATCATGCTTCCACGTGTTCCAGTTATTTGGAGTCAACACTGATATCTGGTTGTTAAACTCCATATCTGTTACTTGATTTAGCGTACTAGCAACAGATTTCATAAAAAATAGTTCTAGACTGGAACAGTATTTAAATAGACAAAGTTCATGGCCTGGTTCAACTGCTTAGCCTGCCTCGACACAGTACATGGTCTGGGCCCATAACCAAATTTGTTACACTTATTGGTAAACTAATTTAAATTTTGCAAAGCTAGCAGTGAAATTTATGTGTCGAGGAGGCATTAAGACGAAAAACAGTTTCTTAAAATTGGCCTTTAATAATCAATCATAAAGTCACTATGCTCGTTACTGGAGCGATAAAAACAATAAGTTCAAAAAGCAACATTACCGAGACATCCGATTCGAACCGTCTTCTAATATTGTAAAATTAATTTCTAATCTAAAATGGTGATTCAATCTGCAGTTGCATTGCCAACCAGTTGTTCTCTCCCTCTAAGAGTTAAACCACTCACATACTTCTTATATTTCCGTTTCTCCTTCCTTTTTTAAAAACTAACATGAGCCGAGTTTAAATACTAGCTCGATTTGCATGGCAGTTGCTGCCAACCTCAAATCACGAAACTCAAAAAGATCGGGTTCGAATCGGTGTGCTTACTTTCATTGAGATCATGGAACGGGATTGGAAAAACAACACAAGGAGAACATAAAAATTTGGATCCGACTTTTTTAAATGTCTAACAAATTATAACAGTATATAAAGAATCACGAAAAGGAAAGGAGCATCTTATTTACACTACGCCTCTATATTCTTTTCATTATATAAATAATGAAACCAAACCGAAGTATTATCAACCAACTTTTTATGTTCTTTGAAGTTATTCTTATTCATTGTTATGGATTATTATTTATAAGTATATATATAATGAATCTGAAAAGTATTTTGAATTCTAAAGTACGATATGCAAATACAATGTGTGTGAATAACAAACTCAGCAATTTAAAAAATATCGAAATATTACACACTTTCTTCATAACTACAACCTTGTTTTCACAAATACGAATATCAGATTACGAATTCTGCGCTTGTGCAATATCGCTCTGAGCTGTATAGGATAGTTTTGGTCCACTTCCTAGGGTGATTCACATAATTTTTCACTTCTCACTACTATGCAACTTTGTTTTTAGTCTGATTAGTTTCGGCCGCTAGGGAGGCATAAAAACAAAAGTATACTATTTTGCTGTGGTTAACGATCCCTGGACATATCATGGAGACGGTATAAATTTTTTTAATGAAATATCGAAAAACCTGTATTTAAATTTGTGAATTACCGGTATTACAAAATTGTACAAATGGCTCAAAATACCGGTATCCCGGTATCTCGGTTTTGCAATCCCTAGATACGACATTATCATCATCGCATACATCCTACAAAGTCAGGGGCAGAATCCAAGTTCCTAAATAGATCACAAAATTCACATTCAATTTTCAGAATGCCTGAATACATATAATCACCATGTGGCAATTTTTGTCTCCAGAACATAAAATGTAACACACTGATCACGTGCTGTCTCTTTTAAACCGGCATTTAACCTAATTGACAAAAGTACCGTAAGATCCGGTGTATAACGCACACCCATACTTTCAAGCTGCATTTTTTAATTTTCGGGTATGTTCGCCGTATGACGTGCGCACCCCGCTTTTTAAGAAGATATCTGAAATTTTGTATACAACCTTCTTATATTTTGAAGTCATTAATTCGATAAATAAAATGCCAAACTTTTGAAATAATAATATCTTTCCAGAACTAGATCTCTTTTAGTTCATATGGTATATAATTTCTTTCAAATAAACAGTATTTTGATGTGTGTAAAATTAAAAAAAAAATTATGCTCACCTCTTTTGTTATTTTTTAAAGCTATCGTTTTTATACCCGGCGTATAATGCGCACCCTTG
This sequence comes from Trichonephila clavipes, assembly GCA_019973935.1. Lineage (NCBI taxonomy): Eukaryota > Metazoa > Arthropoda > Arachnida > Araneae > Nephilidae > Trichonephila > Trichonephila clavipes. The sequence continues at coordinate 356,691 of BMAU01001373.1, read as the reverse complement.
TATTTCGATCACATTTTTTGTGTTCAAAGTGTTATACTCCGGATTTTACGGTTTTTTTTATATTAGTCTCGAATCTGTTATAGTCCTAGGAGGACCCACATTTGGTCACCAAATTTTGAGCGATAAAGGTTACAATATGGTAACCCTTCCATTTCATCCAAAAATTTGGGTTTTCAAATCACCGAAAAAATGGCAACCCTAAAAAAGTGCAACGTTTTTCGCCTTTTCCGAAAAAACGTCTTTTTGACATTTGACTTCGCTTGAGAAGGTTCCACCGGTTTTTGTTAAGAATGGCTTGTGAAAGGAAATTACTTGAAAGTGAGGTTACGACAGGTTTCTTTGTGCTCCTGGGCACAAAGGGGAAGAAAGAGACGTTAGAATGGTGTATGAAAGCTAATTTAATTGCTTCTCGTTATGAATGTCCGAGGTGTAAATAAGAAATGCGTTTGCAAGAGCGAAAGGGAACGGTTGACGGCTACGAATGGCGTTGCCGCAGCCAGTTGAAAGATAATCCCCACGACGTCGTTCGGATTGTGAGAAAGGGCACTTGGTTTAGCGAAAGCAAACTTGCTATAACTATTATCTTGCGTTTGACGAGATATTGGTTCGGCAAGAGCATTAATGCGTTCGTGGTGAATGACGATCTAACGGTCACAAGTTGGTGGATGACAATTTTCATGAATTCCTTGCATCCATCGCAAGGGTGTATCCACCAACGGAACATGACGAAATGCAAGCGTAAGGTAAGTGCCTTTTAAAATTTTTTAAAATGATTGATTTCATGCATTTCTTCGATTTTATCTTTGCGAAACGCCCCTTTCGTCCTTTTTTAAAAATGTAAATCATGTTCTACACACTGGTTTTAGAATGTTTTTTTAAAATGAATTTCATTGCTTTCTCCGTTTTTATCTTTTTATAATGATTAATTTAATGTATTTATTCGATTTCATCTTTGCGAAACGCCCATTTCATCCCCCTTCCCCCGCTGACACATACACTTCCCAAGAGTTTTTCGTCATCGACGCCTTTTTGAAAACCTTCAATTTGGCGCTTTTTGGCGAAAAAGTTTTGGCGCCAAAACACCAGTGGGTCCTCCTAGGATTTTACCCTGTTATTCATTTACAAAGAAATGCCCTGCAGTCAGCTAGTGCTGAAACGTACACCCCCTCGATCCCCACACATCGGGGTAACCAAGAATTTTCGGGGACTCAATGCCTGACTGACTCCAAGTACTATTTAACTAATTTATAAAATATTAATGGGGCTAATCCTGACTTCTCAGGAAAGCCCTAATATTCTCCGTTACGCCACTACAGCTCCAGCCACACTATTACTAAAATTTTCAGAAAATGCGATTATACAAATTACTCTTTCCGCTCAATCTCCCAAGCAAACAAAAAGGGCGTAGAAAGTAAAACTAGTTCAGATAATGTATATGTCACAGGGGAATGACAAAATTAGGAATTTGATCAAATCCCCAAAGGATAGAATAAATTGACGGGAGATGTTAAAACAACTACACTCCTCAAGGTCATTTCCCTGATGAATGTAAGTGATTTTATCAAATACCTGATCCATTTCAGTGAAATGAGGAAATGAACTAGTCAGGATTTGCACTGGCGAAATGCTGTCCGGGGGGAAGCACCGGGGGGAGTCCTTGTACTTCCTAACCATACAGTTAGTACTATTGATCCCCCAAATATCAGCCTCATATCTTTAAAAAAATGGCACATGGGGATTGATATTTTAGTGTGCAAGCCCTTCCTTGTACAAAGCTGGCCTTCATCAGTAAAGAAACTATGAAGGAGAGGGAACATGCCAAGTCGATCGACGTCACTGCGTGCGCATCCCCGATTTCCTGTTACGCATTTCCGTCCCTTTTCCCGAAATCACTCTCATAAATATTCAGCAACTGAGAGGAAAAATGTTACACATAAAAAAATACCAGCCTAATTTTCTAATTATTTGTTAATTAGTTTCGAATAAGTAATTTGTATTTCATTGACTAGTGTTGTATTACTTACTTCTAAGTTTAATAATGCGCCCTATTTGTAAAAGAACACTTTTAAACACTTGACAATATTATTTTATCATTTCACTGAAAAAGTTTAGGGATTTGATCAAATCATTTTTAAGAGGGAAATGACCTTGAAGAAACGTTGTTTTTACATCTCCCGCGAATTGAAAATCTTCCTTAGGAATATGATGAAATATCTAATTTCATCATTTCCCTCCGACATATAAATGAATAAAAAATATGAGAGAGAGAGAGAGAGAGAGACTATCGGATGTTAGGGTCGGTGTTTACTTGACAACTATTAGACTGAACAAAATTCCAATCGTTTTACCAGCTTGGCAATGCTGCCACCTTCACGCCAAAATGTTTGAAAATTAAATGCTTTTTTTTTTCAATTTAGCTTATAAACGGGTTTTGAAATTTTAGGTAAGCTTTTTTTTTGACGAAGAATCCACTCTCTGTTAATTCAAGGATTGAATTATATTTGGAAATGTGTGGTATTTGTATTTCGATATCAAATAAATCGACTTCTGCTTTAAAAGCATAATTGCACTTTAGAAATAATTTTGAGTGAGTGCGTGAGGGAACATTAACGTCGTACTGTTCAGCTACACGAGGGCTTTTGGCGAAGGACCTCGTAGTTTTGAAACATGGGCAAGTGAAGAGGACGACACCTGAGTTGCACCCCCTATTCTAGCTACCGCACCACATCAATGGTAGGACGTTTGAACTCTCGAATGATTTTAAGTGCATTGCTTCCCTACAAGGCGGGTCTTTAGTGCTACTGGGCTCGAACTCGTGACAAGGCCAGCCACGATCCGATATCTTGATAACTCGGCTACCGCAGCTCCGAAATAATTTTGAAAAAACATCTTAATGTTTACTTTTACGTAAAATTTAATCATCGATGCCATTTTGAATAGAGTGAGAAAAGATAGAGAGGGAACGGTCTAAGAAAATTAGAGTAATAAATGTAACTACTAATTCTTTGGCATATTTTAAATTGCACATTATCCAGTGATGTTGCGATCTTTTAACGATACTTTTAGACTTTTTATTAACTTAGTCCATTCAAATCAATATATGGAACTAACGAACAATTGTTAGACCATCGTGAGTCTGAGTTTGATAAATTTGTCAACTTTCTAGCTTCATCCAGAGTTTGTAATTCAATATGGTCGCTAATTAAAGTCATGTAAGTAATGATTTGACAAGTTTGAACTAGAAACTTTTTACTATTTTCACTTTCCATTAGAACTTTACAAAATGAACAATTCAAATAAGTAGCAGGGCTCCTTTTTTCATTTCGTCTCTCTTCATTTTGGACCTCAATAAATTCATTCAATTTTTGGATGATGCGTTAATTTTTTTCTCAAGAATCTAGGTTATAATCATTGTTATTCGTATCAATTCTTATTTGCGTGTTTCATCTCCAAATGACAGTAGAAATTTGTATCACAAGATAAAATATGGAAAACTTTTTTTATTTATAGATGATTCCTCATTTTTTCGAATATACTAATAACTAAATAAATAAACTAACTAAATAAATAATGTCCGCATGAACCTTATAAACACCTGCACATATGCTTTTAAACTGTATATACTTGCAAATGAGGAAAGTATGATCACAAGTAATTAAATAAATGTCTTGCTGCATAATAGAAGAAAATACACGTGAAACTGAGCTTCAAGCAGTTTAATATGTGTGTTGTGGCTAATGCCACCGGTCGGACGTAGTCGGAACGAGGCCCATGAAATTCATCCTGGCAAGGGACTAGAAGTACGCCTGTCGTTGGCCTATACCTTGAGCACCATACAGGAGACAGTACGAATTAGCTCGGCGAAATTCCCCGAAGGGATGATAGATGGCGTCTTCACCTATTTCTACCTCCACAATTTTGCCATGGAACTGGAGGGGAAGGAAATATTCTCCAAGTCCCCTGCACTCGTGATTCAGCCCACAAGACTTTCGGACCCACTGATTTAACGAGCACGTACTCCGTGTGTACTCGGAGGGTATTTGGTGACATCGGGGATCGAACTTAAGCCTTCCGGTCTGGAGTCCAATGATCTAACCACCAGGCTTCCCCCGGCCCATTCAGTTTAATATAATTGTTCGTAATGATAAACATAGTGTTGGGGAGTGTGGTCCCTATGTTTTACTCTCAGAGAACCAGACGAGGTTGATGAAAAAACACCTTTTATTTCTCTCTCGGTTATTCGAGGCGTGTGTCGGAACACTGCAATGCGCCCCGTAACTCCATGCTCTCGCTAGTCTGATCTCCCACGAACACTCTGAAAAACCTCATCTCTCGTTTCGCTTAATACACTTAATCACCGCCAGCCAGCTCCCACTGCGCATGCTCGAACACATAGTATCTTGAAAATTGATTTCAGTGGCATTGATATAATAGCTGCAATAGACAGGTTATCACACTTTTATATGCATGAGTCCTGTGGACAATGCACACCACAGTTTAACATCTAGCTAAACTTCTTTTTAATGTTTATAGAGTGCTAAACAAGAATCTAAATATTTATTATTAACTGCATATTGAAACCTGCTATAAAATGTATACAATGAGTTCTAGATACATGTTTTGTTTTTATAAGTGACTAGTTAGAAGCTAAATTTGAATGGACAAATAAATATCTTCAAATTGAAATTCAGAGAGGTATGAAAGAGCTTATTTGTACAAGGAGGAAATCTATTAATTAGAATATGTAGTACTTTTAATCTAAAATTGTAAAATATCAATCCAGAACTTAAAAACAAATAAAATAACCAGTCAATAACAAAGGTACAACTGAACAGATTAGATATTCTTAACAAAAATGGATTTAAAATAACTAAAATTCAAGAATATATTGAAAAAAAATTAAAAGAATAAAAATATTGCCTTAAAAATAATACTAGACTAATGTATGAAAAGTGAAAAAATATACAAATTATAAAGAGCTAAAAGAAAATCTAGTTTACATTATGCACTAAAAATGTTAAATAAGGTAAACATAACAGCCGAAATTGAATCTTTTTGCTGTTAAAGTCACATGTAAACATATAATAGTGGGAAATAATGAAATTTTAAACCAATTGTTAATTGTAGTACGCCAAGAGTTATTTCAATTATCAAAAAAATTGTCTCAAATTATGCTTAAGATTTATGTGATGAGAATATATTCGCAAACCTTCCTCTTGGGAAATCTTTGAGCTATCAATTCGCATTATTCACAACCAAACCTTTGGAAGAAGTAAATCGTGATATGCAAATTAAGTTACTATATACAATCGAAGTTTTTTTTAGCTAGAATAGAGAGTAGGAAAGGAAAAAAATAAATCAGAAATTACACACACAGGTGAGATCGTTACTGACAAGTATCATTATTAAATTATTGTGAATAATACCTAGTAGGAGAAACATTTTAAATGACGATTGATCACTGAGATTAAATTAATATTAGCTTAAATCGGATAATAGATTAGATCCTATATAAAGTAAGGAACGAGTTTGATAGTCTCCTAATCTTATGTGTAATTCGTTTCTCCACTTTCACGGCTAGCACCAAGATATTCTCTTACTCTCATTAATTGAATGTGAGTCGTTATATTGTGTGATTAATAAATAGATTTACTGGGTCGTGGCAAGTCATTCTTCTCTACCTCCTACAAATCTATGCCCCAAGAGAGAGGTGAAAACCTTTCATAGTTAGAAGTAACATCTCATCCAACTTTCTTAATGTGATGTGGCCGCGGTAGTCAAGTGGTATAGGTATCGGACCGTGGCTTGCCTTGTCACGAGTTTGAGCACAGTACTACTAAATACCCGCCTTGTAGGGCAGCGATGCACGTTAAATCTGTCGAGAGCTGAAACGTCTTCCGGTGGTGTGGTAGTTTAGGAGAGGGGGGTGCCAGCTCAGGTGCCGCCCACGTCAGTTGACCATGGTTCAAAATTACGTGGTCCGTCACCAAAAGCCCTCGTGTAGCTAAACAGTGCGACGTTAATAATCAATAAATCAATTATTAATGTGATACAACATGACAGTTCCTTATTTAAGCTTTGAAAGAAAATTTTATTTATCTCATGTTTTAATTTCTCTTTTGTTTCAAAGTTTTGACTAGAAAAAAAAATAATTTATGCTGCCTTTTTTAATTATGTTACTGGCCGCGTTTTTTCTGTGTAATAATTGTTTAAATCTAACGTGTATTTATAAGAAACAAAAAACAAACAAACAAGAAAAGTAATCGTGCAAATAAAAATTGCTATTTCAGAATATAAGGGAGAAAGTAATTTAAATACAAAATAATATCGTGTTCAGTCGAATGACTCACTAACAAATCGATTCGATCATTACATGTATATTTGCAAGTGCATTTTTATTGACTTCAGGGTTTCGTTTACCAAACATGCTGCACAAAGACGAATTTGTCATTTCTGTTTTTAAGTAAAGTAGGTCGTCTCTCTTATCAATAAATAAACAAGGTAAAATATGTTTCATTCGCTTTCTCGTCCGTCAACAACAACCATCAAAATTTGTGTACTTCTTTCGATTCTCACCTGATTGCCAACAGGGTTTTTGGCGGAAAACTCGACCCAGTTGGAAATGTCCATCGGGTTATCGATTCTCGTTTCCGGTTCCGTAAATCTGCTATTTGCTCTGAAAAAGTCTTATTTCCGGATAACAATTTCAGGAAGGTATTTCGGGAATTTTTCACTTTCAAAAATAGAAGCTATTTTTAGACTGACATATTTCTCTCTCGTCGCACTTTTCTCGTTTAGTGTACTCCTGGCCTTTAAAATGTGAATTCAAGATCATTTTAGAGTGCAGCAATTCCATTTCCTTCATGTGTCGGGACACAGTATTCAAAAAATGATTAAAGTATTACTTTGTTTACAACTTTTTTTTAGTTTTGTGACTTTTCTAAATGCGTGCACAAAGTATTTAACTTTTAACACCATGTCGGATCAAAAACTGTAACTAAATCACATGACGTCTGCATCTTATCCAGATATTATAACTGAAGCCAAAACAGTTTAAATGTACTTACTTCTGCAATCTATTCAAACGCTTGATATTTTAAATAGAAGATAAGTGAAGTGTATCAGTTCTACTTATTTTAATTCATGATAGAGATATAATCACTGTGGGCTTTATAATGATTCTTTTTGTGAAATATATGTTATTTATTTCATGACTACTGCAAGCTGTAAATATGAAATGCTATAATTTTGAATATTTCTATTATAAAGATTCAAAATTTGTGATGTAGATTATGAAATTTCTCATTGTATAATAATAGATGTGTGGCGGTAGTACCTAAACAGCTGTTTGTAAAAAATGCAACATCATCAAGGGATCACCAGAATTAAATGAAATTTAATGCCCAGACGACTTGTATTAGTGCAAATAAATGACGAAATTTGAAAGGGAAAAAAACAATATTAAGTGTCCGAAATCAGTATTCGGTTTAGCCACCCCATGCTGCAATAAGTGCTGCTATATAACTCGGCATGGAGTCAAACAGATTTTGAATGTCTGCTTGTAGAAGAGAATTCCATAATGCTTGTATGCGCAGCAAAAAGTTCATCTTTTGAAGCTGCAGTACACGCATCACGAGCCAGACGCTGAGCAACTAAATCCCACACATGCTCGATAAGCGACATATCTGGCGAATAAGCAGGCCAAGGAAGAAGTTGTATGTGTTGGTCTGAAAAGTAGTCTCAAACAGTCATTGCAACATGTGGGCGTGCATCATCCGGCAGAAAGATATCTCCAGGAATGCCTTGAAGGAAGGGAACGACTTCAGGCTGTAGAACTTCACCAACGTACCTGTTGTTATTGATATTACTCTCAATTCATAGCAAATTGGATCGTCCATGATACGAAATAGCACCCTAAACCATAACTCCGGGTGTTAGGCTACTATTTCGTACGGTAAAACACTCTGGAATGCAGCTTCACCAGCACAGCATCTAACAAGAATGCGGCCATCATGGTCTCACAAATTGAAGCATGATTCATCTGAAAAGACAACTTGGGGCGAATCAGTTCTGTGCTCATGAGACTATTGCAGACTCACCCGTTGATGGTTTGTCGTGAGAAGTATCCTGTATAAAGTCACTCTTGCACTCAATCCTCGTTCCAGCACACATCGACGAATTGACGAAGCCGACATTAATACACTTGTAGCAGTAGATCAACGTGCTGTCAGCTGCCTTGAGGAAGCTTTACGATGATTCACTGCCATGCGGTTGATCGCTGTGCGCTGATGTCACCTTCCATCGTTCCGTTTTTCGAGTTGTTCACCAGTTTTCCGAGTTGTTCGCCAGTTTTTCGATTTCTTCGGTGTTCGTCGGTCCACTGCTTCCAAACTCGCATCGCTGTAGAACTGTTCCACTACACACGAGCTCCAATTGCGCGAGAGAAAAATCTTCCTTCTCAAAGGCTGATAATCTTCTCCTGTCAAACTCCATCAGTTGTGGGAAATTCTCCTTATTTTGTCGTAGAAGAATACCTAGGTCTCACTAAACGTCCGCCACTAACAAATAATCATCAACTTACTTTAACAAATCCCGCTACATCCTATTATACAAATCCCGCTACATCCTATTATACAAATCCCGCTATAAATTAACTATAACCCGATATAGCCTAATTTTACAAATCCCGCTACAGCCTCTATTCATACGCTTTCAGCATTAGTTCAGAGTGAACTGCACACGCCACGCAAGCGCGGTGGCTCTGAAACTTTACTATTTTACGTTGTTGTTGTTGTTTACGGACGTTGAGTCCTCTGTAGTATAGTGGTCAGTATCCCTGCCTGTCAGCGGGAGACCGGGGTTCGATTCCCCGCCGGGGAGAACTATTTTTTAGGGTCGTAGGTAGCCTGGTGGGTACAGATCTGACTTCAGACCGGAGGGCTTGGGTTCGATGCCCGATGCCACTAAATACCCTCCGAGTACATACGGAGTACGTGTTCGTTAAATCAGTGAGTTTGAAAGTCTTGTGGGCTGAATCACGAGTGCAGGGGACTGCAGAATATTTAACTCCCCCCCCTTGTCTCATGACAAAATTGTGGAGGTGGAGATAGGTGGTTTTGCCATCTATCGTCATATCGAAGAGTTCTGCCGAGCTCATTCGTACTGTCACCTGTATGGAGCTCAAAGCCAAGGCCAACGATAGGCATACTTCTAGCCCCTTGCCACGATGAATTCCGTTGGCATCGTTCTGACTACGTCAGACAGGTGGCATTAGGCACAACAATAATCACAACAACAACTATTTTACGTAACATCGAAAAATTGATGTGTGCTGCAAAGTTAATTTAATTCTGATGATTTCTTCATGAGATTGCATTTTTTTGGAAACAGTTGCGTATATAAGCCAGTAACAGCCTCCATACTAGAGTGATCATTTTAGTATAGTGCTTATGTTCTGTGCTTACGGCAGTGTTTCTCAAACTTTCAATACTGGCGCCCCCCTTTTCAATCACAATTTTTATCGCGCCCCCCTTATACATTAATAATGTACTGAATGCAATAATAATGCACTTTGACGCTAAAGCTACAATACGAGATCTTAAGTATAAACCATACAAATCAATAACATAAGTATTAAATTTTGAATACTACCTTTAAGCAAAAAAATAAATTAAGTAAGTAATAGGATAATTATTATGTTATTTTTCCTTTCTCTAATTCTTAAATTGAACATATTGCAAAATGCGGTGGCTGCTTAGAAGACAAAATATAGATATCTGCTAAATATAAAAAAATAATTCAGAGGGTCACAATTTCTAATCATTAGCATTCCTTATAAAAACTTTGCTTTGCAAGACAAGCTCATGGAAGTCGTTAATGCTTATTAAACTTGTTCTTAATTTGGTATTAATTAATTATTTACAAAATACTCTGTGCAGCACTGATACATTAAAAGTATACCGGCTGAAGTACCCGCTCTTTGCAGGAGTTCATTTATAAGAAAATAAAATATTCTTGATATAAGAGCTGTATTGTAAGGAGAGCAAAGCCAAGTGCGCGACAATGTTTACAAAAATGTAAAATGTTTTTTTTAAAATGATTGCTCAAATTATAATTAGTTTTAAGCGAATTTTAATTTTAAGCCTCACAGAGCTAGCATTTATAATTGATGTTAAATAATGAACAATAATATAAAATTCCGATGAGGAATAATTGTATTATTTTTAATATTTAAAGCAAAAAGACTTCAACATGTTTCAACCCGGGAGCAGGCGCGCACTCGATACGGTCGAGCGGAATTATTGAGTCACCCCAATCCTTTTATTATAATTATTTTATTGTACACGATACAAATCGTTAAATCAGTGAATAATTTAATTAAGAGAAAGCTTACTTGCCTTCTTTCACTGACTTTTCAATTTTTTTTGGGGTAACAAATAAACAGTTTTGCCAAAATTAACAATTTCGTGATCTGTGTGTCCCGCGCTACCACTTCCGGGTAAACAGTGTATTCATTATGATAATATGTATGTTACTGCTAAAAACAATTGTTATGCTTTATATGTTTGAAAATACTCATCTTGGTCTAAATCTTGGCCAAGTAATCCAACGAAGTGTGCTCTCCGTGGTTTTCCAAATATCATAAAACTATTTTGCATAGAAAAAAGCGCAACAAAGAAATACATTACTTACAACTTCCTTAAATGAGAAATAAACACATAAGAAAGGGGTCATAACTAACTGTACCAATAACTTAGAAGGTCAAACAAATTACAGCTATAATGTGCAGTATTTCAAAAATAATGAGAGTGATGAATTTTTTATGTTCTTAAATTTTTTCGATTCTGGATGTGGGATCTGTTTTTTCTCTGAAAGAGTAGTAAGTTAGTTTTAAAAAAGAAAACGTAATAAAAACTGTCTCATCAAGGGATTACAGCAAATTAAATAAAATATTTTTTATTTGGTTATAGGATCAAAGATAGCTAATTAAGTATTGAAGAATTTTTTTTGATGATTTAATATCGCCTATAACTTATATCAGAGTAAAAGTGCATTTTTTATTATGTCTGAAAGTATTTTGTTTTAATTCATTCCAGTAAGTTAATTATTTTTTAAATCTTTTATTTTCGATATGCTCGTGCCCCCCTCGTAAGGTTATCGCGCCTTCCAGGGGGGCGCGCCCCACAGTTTGAGAAACACTGGCTTACGGACAGGAAGTTACCCAGTTCTAATCTTCTTTGTTGGTGATCCTGGTTGAAATTGAAAACAACGCAACCCTCGTGGAGCAGACGTGACGTCATCTATTCGCCACAAGAGCAACCAAAAATCCGTCAGACACGCATGATGCAGCACAACAAGCCGTCAGATAACATGACACAACATTCAAGCCGTCAAATATAAATGATGCGACACTCAAACCTTCAGATCCACAGGACGCAAGACTCAAGACGTTAAAGACACACTTGATGCAATATCAATAACTCACACACTCGCCATAGCAACTGTATTGTACGTTCGCCTATCCATCGACTTACTGACAAGGTAGTGTGTGGCGGTGATAAAGAGGCTCAAAAATAAAGTTTAAACGAGTCGGAGATCCTAGTTATATACAAGTTTAAAATGCGCTCGATAATTTATTCAAATATCCGTAAACCATCTTAACCAGCGTTTTTAAAATTGTGAAGCGCCTCCCCCCGGGGGGTACTGATGACCCTACGTGAGGGGCACGAGCATATCAAAACGTCTAAAATAAAAGTATTTAAAATAATTATCAATTTATTGAAAGGAAGCAAAACAAAATACATCCTGACATAATAAAAAATAAAAAAATATAATCACACTGTATAAGATACTCATAAATGCATCATTACGGGAAAAAGTATTTGATAATTAATTTATCAAAGCTATGAAACAGAAGTTTAGTAATTACTAGTGACTCCCAGAGGTTTGTCATGTACGAAATTATATACAAAATATAATACTTACATTGATAGTATGTGCAGTTTATAATTAATGAAGATGGTTGCTTTACATTCAATAGATGGTTGTTGTTTGGGAGGGGGGGATGATGAAAATTATGGCTGAACATTGGGTTGCAAATATTGAAAATTTGAGAAACACATATTTAAACGCTTAAAATAAAATTAAAAAATTAAAATATTATTCATGTTTAATTTTTATTTTAAGTGTTACACCTAATAAACATTTTCGTCTTAGGGATATAAACAATAAAAAAATGCTTGGTGATCGCTGATGTAGCATATTTTACAGTTTTTTTTAGAACTTACACGTTGATATTCAAAATAAAATTAAAGACCCTCTTTTCGGTTATAATTCAAATAGCATTCAAATTCTATCAAATTGAAATGATTTACTTTAAATGATTTAAAAAAATGATGTCGCATGAATATTCTTGCGATGACTCATACATTTCCATTTAAGTTTGAATCAATTATTGGTTTCATTTTTTTTTTACAGAAACACGTCTTTGGAAAACACACGGTCTCAATAAACAAACATGAGATCCTTACAAGAAAGCAATTATTCAACCTAATCCCCGAGAGACAACGTGCTCTATCACGCAAAAAATTCCTCGGTGTGCGTGGGCGGCTTCATTATTTTCTGCTTCAAGGATATTCAAAGCTGGATTATTCCAGATTTTGTAGACAATGGCTGGATAAGTAGGACGGAAGATAAATGGGGGAGGGGAATTCAGTTACCGTCTGTTACTGAGAAAGGTAAATAATCTATCACACACACACACACACACACACAGTATTTTCAAAAAGGGGGACCTATTCGGTTTGAAGTCTGAACTCATTTTTTCTCAGGGAATCTAGAACGTACATCATTTTCGGGACTGGTGAATAGTTCTTCATAAACATGGATAAAAACGTCTTATTTTATTTCTGAGGTCTTCGATTGTCTGTGGAGTCCTAAAAGATTTAACAATTGAACAACATTCTCAAAAATCCGATCTCTCTTTTTAATCAAAGTTGTCAATGTATAATTTTTAAAAAATAGTTTTTATACGAATGAAATTAGCAATAGCAATCTCTCCAACTTTATATCGCAGTGAACCGGTCAACGTTTGACAATTTTATCGTGGTCCACTGACAAGAAGTATGGGTGGAGGGGGAATAAGATGATTGTATATACTTTAGATTGTTTTGATATTATAATTTTAATTTAATTGTATTTAAATATACCGTCAGAATAAAACACAGATATACAAAAAATGAATAAAAAGTAATCTGGTTGGAAAGTCGCACAGAGAGAGAGAGAGATAGACGAGAGAAAAATACGCCGCAGTAAATAAAATTTAAGTAATTTAATGTTCCTTGGAAGGCCCGGCTGCATTGTATCCACGAACCTTTTGTGATAGATTTGCTCTCCCATCCATCAATTTTCGAGAGTTAGAAGGAAGATTAGCCATAGTCAAAATAAATATAATTTATTAACAATTCATAACAACCTAACAAATCTCAACAACCCATGTTACGAAATGCACCTATAGATAAGTTATGGAACAAAAACGAGGTAGACGAAATTAATATTTAACTATGAATTGAAAATCACTTACTCTTGGGACGTCTTTGCAATACACGTTCCAAATAAAAAACGAGCCTTACAGTAGTCGCATATGATGTGTAACATCTGTCATGTTGTCGTAGTTAATACGCAATAGTAACTTATATCCTGAAAAAATTGAATCGGGTATGTGATTGGAAATAATATCCAATCTAATAATTATATCTTTAATAAATTTTTATTTAATTAACATAAGGAGTAAAAAATGCATTTTTTTTTTATCAAAAATACTTATTCTTGTTCAATTTGGGGAAGAGCGGAGAGATAATAGACTTATGATAACTAAAATATGACACATATACTTGGGATTTCAAAGTAATTAAAAACCGTTGAAAAACAGCATCAATAACAGTACCACTGTTAGTTGTCGAAACATTTTGATTTGTGTTCATTTCAAGTTTGAGTTCATCATTCAAAAAAGCTATGAGTGGCTCAGCTTCTGGCAAACTGATGTTAAAGTTAAAATCACCACTCAAAATCATGGGAAGCGAGTGACTGTTTTTTTTAAAGAGCAGAATCACCTTCGGTATATCCCTTAAATGCTCTTTAAATATTAAATTCTTCTGGTTTTTAATACAATGTGGACCCCAATGACACTGGGAAAAATACTAAAAAAACTCCCCCTCCCCCGGAACATGGACGGTGCCCGTACGATCGTGCGAGTTGGGCGTTTTCTGTTAAACAAGTCAACCTATGAAGTTTTACGAGTTATACATTTTTAGCTCTAAGTTGATAGAAGAAACTATCTTAATTCAACTAAACTTGTTACAAATAAGAAAAATTATTGATGTATAATTAACTCTTTTAATAATTCATTATTTATTTACTGTAAAAATCTTTTGTTTTGTTTTTGACAAGTATAAATAACCATTGCATTTTTCACAACATGTTTTTGAACAGCTTTCGTAGTTTTCATATATGCACTTGCGAGGCCTTGAAATATCATCAACACATCGAAAATGGCTATACATGTCTAGCCTTTTATCCTGGAATGACCAGGATAAAAACCGTGACATGTATAGCAGGTCGATTATAATGCTTCGATATTTTTATTTTTGAGAGTGGAATTACAACACTGTTGTTTTCGTCATCAGTTAAAATACTTTTATTAGTAGGTAGAAAGGCTCATAATATTTCAACTATCTCTAAATTAAATTTTAAGCCATCCATTTTGATTTTTTTTTGAGGAATTTTATTTAATATTCCATCTTATTTGCACGGAAGCCAAGAATTTGCTACAGCTAAATCAATATAGTGAGAGAGAGAGAGAGAGAGAGAGAGAAAATGTGCTAATAAAAATAAAGTACATATAGAAAAAACAGGAATGAACGCGGAAATTTAAATTTCATCAAGGAAAACAATTTTCGAAGGAAAATTAAAGTGATTTAAACTAGATTTGAAAACAGCAAGCCACCGGGAATTGAACCCGGGACATTTCTTTTCAAGTCAGATTCTCTAACCACTAGACCACAAGGGCTCATGGAAACAGGTAAAGTAAGTTTTAAAATGGGTAAGAAAAATGTCAGTTTAGTGGAGACAACACCACACGTTCTCATTTGTCAAATCAAATAGCGCGCGCTTACGTCACTTCCTGTTACTCATTTCCATCTCTTTTCACGAAATCATTCCATCAATTATCCAGCAATCGCAAGGAAAGATGTTACACATAAATAATCAGAAGTCCGTTTTAAGATAATCTACTTCAAGCTGACATTATTCCAGTTTAGAAATCTAATTGACCAAATAATATGCGAGTCAATCTCGAATAGCTTCTTTCTATTACTTTACGTTGATCACAAACTTCAATCATATAACTCCTAACCTTTCTGTCACTCTCGAACCTAAAAGTTAATGTTTAAATGTAAGCCTTGATTTACATAAGTCACATCTTCTTCGATAGAAAGTTTTCAATAGAATTATATTAAAAAAGAAAAAAAAAACAGTTTTTCCCAAAGAGGATTATAGTTCGAAGAGATTCGCGAATAGAGCCGTTACGCGGTAAAGAGGGTCCTGGGATTGGGGATCACTGCTTGAAGGAATTCCTGAATAAGGAAAATAAGTGAGTGAGTGTTTATTAAAAACAAACACAAGGCTAATTGAAATTGAACTTGTGATTTTGAACCTCGTTAATATGACGAGGACTATGCCTGAACTTACATTTCCCTGTCCAATCTACCGTACAACACCAACAGGAGGAGATGAAGCCGTTCAAGTAATGAAGGATCAGAGTGAACTGTTTTTCAAAATTTGAATTAGATTAATTGTTTTTTTTTTTGTTTGTTGTTGTCGTCATGTCCTCCCCTAAGGGAAAGAGTGAAAGTTGCCAGAGCCTGATACTGGTTGCAGTTCTGTACGACAGATAGCGGCACCCCTATCTCCACCTCCCCAATTTAGGCATAGAACTGGAGGGGAGGGAAGTATTGTCCTGCCCCCTGCACTCATGTTTTCTGCTGCGACAGCCCACAAGACTTTCGGACCCATTGATTTAACGAGCATGTGCTCCGCGTGTACTTGGAGGATATTTGGTGGCGTCGGGCATGGAACCCAAGCCTTCCGGTCTGGAGTCCGATACTCTAACCGCTAGGGTACCCACGACCCTTTTTTTTTTGTTGAAGTCGTACTATGAAGCAACAGACATACTATCGGTGACGGACCATGTGGTTTTGAATCATGGTTTTCATGTGGAACCACATGGCTATGAACCACGAAACCTGAATTGGTTATCTCACTCTTCGCACTTCCAATCTTCGTCGACGTGAGCACTTGCAATTTCGATAGATTTATCTTGCATTAGCTTCTCTTGACGACAGGCCTTTAGTGTAGCTTATAATGCTTTCGCCCGTGGGTGATGCCGTACTTCTAAGTTATATTCGTGACCTAGGGTGTGAGAGTGAACGAAGAACCAGGCGTTGCCATGATCTTAATATATCTTTATTAAGATCTTCACTTAAACACTATACAAAGATACTAGTTATATTTAAACTTAGAGAATCTGTGGTGAGAAAACACACAATACGAATTACCAAATAAGTGCGACTTTTAATCACTATATTCCCGCCTATTCCTAATCTCAACTTATACTCAGTTCCTAATAGATAACAGAATTATCCTACCTTACTCTGTTGGTTAATAACAATACTCTCGGATTCTAAATATCCTTTCTTGATGTTGCGTGGAATAGCATCCACCTTGACTTGATCGTTTTGTCACGGAGAGCTTCACACTCGAATAAGGACTTACTTCTCTTCCTTCAGTTTACGCGCTTAAACTCAGACTAGTATAATCACTTCCCAATAGGTCATGCGCTTAAGTTAAACTTCTGCTAATATAATAATAATTCTTAATAAGGTGTATTTGGTTTGAAAGAATTTGCCTTTATCGGCCCCAAAGAACCCAAGAGAAGTTTTTAGTTGAAAACGCGATGAGCCCGTCACAGACTTCACAAACTCATTATTTTGCTGTTGTTGCACGCCCCCATTGGTCAGCTGTGCTAAACCAGGTCCATGACATTGTTCACTTTCAGAAAACAACTCAATATTAAGAAGAACTTTGCAGATATAACGTTACCATTAAAATTTAATTTTCAATTTAGCTATATTGCACGAATCAATACATTTTATGCTTATTTCTTATTTGAATAAATATTCTAGAAAAATACGTAATACATGCAGAAATTTAATATTTTATTTATGTTGAGGGATTAGTTATGTAAATAAATATCTTTAAATGATGCAGGATTAATATGTATAATGAAACTCTAAATTCTGTATTTTTCACCTCCTTTCCCTTTCCCTGTATGCATCGCCGCTGGACTCAAATTATTTAAAATATTTCTTATTGCGTTGCACCCATAGTCATATTGGTAGATTGACTTGATATACTACAGCTGCAAGGTTGCCTAATATGGTATTACAACTATAACTAAAACGATATCTTAAGACTATTTTTTATTATTGGTGCTTGAAATTCAATGTTTATTTTCGTGCAATATATGCCAAACAGAAAACAACTGTGTTTATTAATAGAATTTCATAAATAAGGATTTTATTTTAAAATGATTTGAGAAATAAGAAAAGTAATAGGTAAGAAAAAAATGCGTCTAAAATTTGAAACTTTTTTCAGTTTCGTGATAGTAAACAAACCTCGGTTTCACGTTCGAATTCAAAAGATAATTTTTTTCTGCCGTTTGTATTTACGTATTGCTGCAGAAACAGCTGAATCCTCAATAAAAAAAAAATTCTCATCTAAAACATAAGCGTCTCCCTTTTGTTAGAATGCACGTTGTTTGCGTGTCTGTATTCCTAAAAACGCAATCAACGAAAATATAAACGATTTTCAAACGCGTATAATTATTTTAAATTTAAATTAAATGATTCGAATCTTTTACGTATTATTTAAAATAGAATGGGGCTTCAGAGAAGTATAAAATACTTAAAATATAATGATATGTCTAAAAGTCATAAGCATATGAAAATTCTATAATAAATATTAAGTATTTTTTGCTTTGCGCACGCTATTTTCTAAAATATTAGCCTCTGATGTATAAAACTTTATAGAATTATACAATATATCATACTCTTTAAACCCTACCTAACTTTAGTATTATATATCTTTTGTATTTCAAAATATTTGTTAAATATTGCAATTTTTTAAATATTTTTAAAAAATGCATCTTTTTTATTTATTAAAATATTTAAGTTATTATTCTACTTATATAAAAGTAGCTACAAAGTATTAATAATACCTTTGTCTTTATAAATCAACTTATATAGCTAGTAATTGAACCTACTCTTTTAGAAAATAGCATGCGTGACGTAAAACTTAATAAATATTTCTTATAGAAAAGTTTCTTATTTTCATATGCTTATAATTTTTAAAATTATGATTATATTTTAAACATTTTATATTTTTCTGAAGCCACATTTCTTTATAAGTAATGTGTAAAAGATTCGAATTATTTAACTTAAATTCAAAGAAATTATACCTGTTTGAAAATCGTTTATATTTTCAGACCTCCAGAAAAATTTAACACCCCTGTGACCCCAATGTATATGAATTCACTCATTCATCATTTTTTTTCATTTAAATATTTCTATTCTAATAGTAGTGGAAAAAATATTCCAAATCGCGAATGCATCTCCCCCTCCCCTCTTTAAAAAAAGAGAGCTTTTCACCAATTATTTCGGAAAAAGTTCTATTCTCAATTCTCATTAACAGTGGATTCACAAAACGACATTAGAAAAATTACGTAAAAATAGGTATTTTTTTAATTTAAGTTTACACTTATAACTTTTCTTTCGTAAGGACATATAGAATAGCCAATTATATTTAATTTATACATACACATAGAAAAACTGGGAATTAGTTTTTGAAAAATGCACATTTAAATCATTTTAAAAATCCTTACTTCGGAAAAAAAACAATTTTTTATTAAAGGATATATGAAATGATTTTTATTTTTATTTATATTCAAAATATGTTTACATAAGAATGATTTTTTTTATGTCCCCACCTTAATTGTATATTTTACTTCGGATTTCCCATTTCAGTTAAATGATTTTTTCGACATAAATTCAGTAATTAATTGTTTATAACAAAGATATTTATTTTATAAATGAAGAGTTGTTCAATGTATAAAACAAATTTTCAATGTTGTAAAATTTACTATTCTTATCCATTATTTTAATTTTTCTGAAGATTCATTTAATGAAAGGCAAATACATTACAGATTACTTTGAATCACATATTTTCGTAGCTACTTGAAAACATTTAAGAGTTTAAAAGTTAACGTGCAGACAATTACCGGTTCACATATAGACACATATTTCCTGAACAACTCTTTTAAATTTCTCCCAAACTTCGTAAAATTTCGGAGAGAAAGTTTCTTTCAGCTGTTAAACTTGGAACTTCCTGTTTAAAACTGGAAAGCCACAAATTAACTTAATTGTTGCAATATGAAACAATATAAGGTGAGTTTGGCAATCAGTGAAGAAGACGGAGGAAATTAAGGACGAACAAACTTCGTAGATTAAATATGATTTTACTTATTTTTATTTTCTAGAAAGCATCACATGTTAAATGCTAAATATAAGCATGCATTACTAGGATACTAATAATTTTAATTTATAATCAGCTACTTATTCAAATAATTGGAGGAAAATAATACTTTGAAATGATTAACACCTTGACGGCCACTGATGTACAGGTATAGGGTGTTTTTTAGAGGTATAGAACTTTAAATTGCAATACAACAACGATGTATTATTCGATTGACATGATTTTTTTTTATTCGAAAGATAATCTTGTGGCATTACATAAAAAATTTAATCAAGCCAGGCGTAGATTCGTCGAATGGGCCCAAAACGAGAGTGCCGTTGTTCCCGATTTTCATAAGCGAATTTTGTTTAGCGATGAAGCGCACTTCTGGTTGAATGGCTACGTCAACAAACAAAACTTCCGCATTTGGAATGAAGCTAATCCACAAGTGTATGTCGAAACACTGTTACATCCAGAAAAACTGACTGTTTGGTGCGCTTTATGGGCTGGTGGAATCCTTCTTCAAAAACGATGAAGGCCACAACGTTACAGTCAATGGTGATCGGTATAGAGCCATGATTAATAACTTTTCCATTCCTGAATTGAACAATCATGATGTCCAGGAGCTGTGGTTCCAACAAGTCGGCGCAACATGTCACACAGCTTGGGCCACAATCGATTTATTGAAAGACACGTTTGGTGACCGCCTAATTTCACTTTTTGGACCTGTGAATTGGCCTCCAAGATCTTGTGATTTAACACCGCTAGACTATTTTCTGTGGGGCTATGTAAAGTCATTGGTCTATGCGGATAAGCCACAAACGCTTGACCATTTGGAAGACATTATTCGCCGTGTTATTGCCGATATACGGCCACAAATGTTGGAAAAAGTTATCGAATATTGGACGTCCAGATCGGACTACATCCGAGCTAGCCGTGGCAGTCCTATGCCAGAAATCATATTAAAAATGTAATGCCACAAGATTACCTTTCGAATAAAAAAAAATCATGTCAATCGAATAATACATCGTTGTTTTATTGCAATTTAAAATTCTATACCTTTAAAAAAACACCCTATATATACTCGTCTCACTTAGCCAGTGCGTCAGCTACACTAGACGCATATATGCTTCCTTCCAAAGTACGAACATATTTTTGCTTTGCTATCAGTAATGATTATTCTAAAGGCTTTAGAGTGCAATTAAATGACTTTGATAGTGTTTGTGAAGGACTTACATTTTTTCAAACAGAGATATATTTTTTCGTTGTTATTCCTTTTATTTTTCTTCTAATACACCACATACTCGCGACTGTGAAAAACGGTGGTATTGGGAGCGAAACCTGTAACTTTTAATCGGTAGTTAAGAGATTAATGCTAAGTGTTTCAATAAAAGTACTAACAAGGGAACAAATGCGCATTTCAAAGAACTATTTTATATTTTAAGAAATTTTTTCAGGATAGGAGAAAAATTGGAAGGGAATATTGCAATAATAAACGTTTTAAAGAGATTCTAAGAAATATTGTTGCAAACATTCGATACACTTGAAGTTACTGATTATCAAAATATCATCTAATTGAAATTCAAAATACAATTGAATGAATTAAAACACATGGAGTTCAACAACAACTGCTGTTATCTTTTGAAATTTTCTTTCGGGTCCATATCAGATACATTTTCATTTAAAAACAGTTTACAGATAATATAGATCTACTATATAAATATTATTTTTGCTACTAGGATTAAACAAGTATTACACAAAAACAAATCAGATATTTACAAGTTGTACCTAAATACCACAACAGAACCTTAGAAAATAAAGAATCATTTTCAATTTTATACTTGAAATTTAGTCAAGAAACAGAGAAATCTCAATAAAAAAATTAAAGTTTTACTTAAGTAAAGTATACAAAAATATAATGTAGGTAGTAGTAATTTTATATATATATTTTATATATATATATACAATGCTGGACAATTATATATACTAATGCTGGACAATGACGGGATAACACTATCATTCATAGCAACCACAAAATGAAAGGAAGCAAAATGTGGAAAATTAGAATAAGTGCGGGATATTAGTAAGAAGAAGTATGAGTATGCAAATTTTTTTTCCACGTCTGTTCATCACGTGATAGCGTTCATAAGAGCTTTAAAGGTTTTGACGCGTGTGGACAGTTGTTGTTTCAAATCAAAGTTTTACAGGAAAGATTTAATAGACGAACTTAAAATTTTTGGCATGTCTTTCCCGACATCACATAGATGATTTTATGCGTGGCCGAATTATTGGAAAGATCGAAGAAGGGCGAAAAATAACAAATGTTGCCAGGGAGATCGACATCGCTCACAGCGTTGTTTCACGGCTGTGGAAGTTATTTAAAACTACTGGAATGTGTAGTAGACGGCACGGGGGAGGTCGTGTTAGAAGTACGACGCCTGCAGAAGACAGATATATCGTCCTATCAGCAAAAAGGAACAGGCATACCACAGCTCAGCAGGTGGCAAATCAGTTTCTTGCTGCCTCAGGAAAGCAGATCTCCCGAAAAACTGTTGCCAGACGTTTGAGGGGAAGAGGACTATACGCACGCAGACCTGTTGTGTGTGTCCCATTGACCAGACAGCACCGTACTGCCCGTTTACAATGATGTCGTTACCATCACAATTGGACTGAACAGGACTGGGCATGCGTACTATTCTCAGATGAGAGTAGGTTCAGTCTGTCATCGGATTGTAGACGCCAACTGATCTGGCGCGAGATTGGTACTACTTATCGTCCAGAAAATATCCAGGAAAAGGACCGATATCCGACATGCAGTATCATGGTGTGGGCCGGCATCATGATCAATGGCCGCACGCGCCTACATGTGGTTGCGAATGGGACTATGACGGGCCAACGATACATTGATGAAGTTCTACTTCCTCATGTTCGTCTTTTCCGTGGTGCTGTCGGTGATAAATTTGTTTTTATGGACGACAACGCAACATGTCATCGAACACTCACTGTTCAGGATTGTCTAGACAGCGAGGGTATTCAACGTCTCGTATGGACAGCGCGTTCTCCAGATCTAAACCCCATTGAAAATGTGTGGGATGCTTTGGGGAGGCAAGTTGCTGGTTGAAACTATCCTCCGACAAACAAGAACACCCTCATCCGTGCACTCACAGAGGAATGGGATAAATTGCCTCAACAGCTGCTGGATAATGTTGTGCAAAGTATGGTACGACGTGTGGAATGTTGCATTACACTCCACGGTGGACATATCCCGTACTGATACCTTTCTTTAAGGTGCCTGCTGACTTTTAGATGCATTGTTCCTATTCTCCTTACGCAGATCAAATGAACATTTTTTTCTTTCAGATGTTTCATAGCTTTTGTACTTTCCAGAACAATAAATATTCTTTATTCTAATGTCTGAACAGTGTGGCAACTATATTTTATCCTACTAGGCCTCATGTCTCGCTTAATGTTATGCTACATAGCAATTTGTGATCCGTCCTTAGCAAATGTCCAGCAGTGTATATATATATATATATATATATATATATATATATATATATATATATATATATATATATATATATACCATAATTATTTATCCATAATTAAAATAATGTAATTATTATTAATTAAAAACTTAATACATTTTAAAGCTAAAGAAAAATTAGATTGTTGATCGACTACAACATATTAAACTTCTTGAAAACAAGCGTGTACCAAACAATTTTTTACCCAATTCAGGACATGGAACTTACTTTAGTCTGCCAGATTTTTACGACAGAAGCATAATTATATTTTTTGATGCTTCCGAAATAAACAGGCAAAGAAATGTCATCAATAACATGTTCTCTTCTCTCTTAAAGTGTTGACAGCGTCATAACCTGTCCAAACTATTCGTAGAGTAATAAAAACTTTTTTATATGCATCCCTTAACTCTTGAAGAGAGAATCAATTTTTCCCCTCGGGCCATCATGTCAAACCGTTTCGCACCGACACTTGTGCAATTTTATACATAGCGGTTGTTTATTTATTTTTTCACTGTTGTCAAAATAAAAAGCAGAGAGAATAGAATTCCGTCAAAATTTGCAGTTAAATATCACTACTCTTTCTTTTTTAGTATCATTTATCATTGTGATTTGCCTATCAGTCGTATTTAATAATCTTTGCACAATGAGAAACACGAAAAGTTGTAGTAAAAAAATAATAAAGTAGAGAAGTAGAATATAAAGAAAAAAAAAAAGATTTCGTTTGTGTGTGTGTGTGCTTCTTTATACTACACAATAATTTTGCCATGCATACTCGAAAGTAAGAACCTTTCTTTTCACTTCCTATTATTAGTTCACACACACTCTCCTTATATATATATATATATATATATATATATATATATATTCAAATATTCAATATATATATATATATATTTCAAATATTCAATGAATCTGTACGGAACCTTTCCACTAATATTCTTAGGCGTCTTTTGGGGGGTTATAAATTCGCGTTTATTTGCAATCAACTCCAAAAGGTAAACGGGATATGCAAAGTAGATAAGGTAGCGTTGTAAGCTAGCAAGTATGAAGGCTATTGAGCCAGCAACAGTAACCTCAAGTTTAGAGGATTCCAGGAGATTACGTCGTTAGTGAAGAGTTATTGCTGCTATTCTACGGAAAAACTAGAAAGTTGATATACCAGCGGTAAATAAAATTTATATACGCTTAGAATAACCGTTAGTTAGTAAAATTAGTTAAAGTTAATGAAAGCTAATAATTCGAGTACGTGTACTTCTCGGACCTCCTATTTCGGCAGACCTTACTTGATCCTGAGCATAGTTATTAATTAATTTCATAATTCGTAATTTAATTTAATATAAAACGTAAATCCATTTTATTTGACGTAGCATAGAAATATTATACGTTATTAAAGTTTTTTTAGACTTGATATAATAAATACAAGTTATTATTATACAAAATGGCTCTTAGTGATCCTTTGCCACAAATTAATCTTTGTGTCCAGGGTGAGACCCAGGCGGGTTCTTCACAAATGGTTAGTAAAATACTTTTTTACTCACGTTAAAATACGTATTTTTTTAAAATTTGTAGTGGATGACTCTTGATGTCAATACATTTTTTTCAAATATTAATTAAATTTAATTAATGAATAAATAGTAACAGACAAAAATAATAGCCCAACATCATATATAAAAAGGAAAGTCTCTCCTTTTTTCCCTGTAGCGCAATGGATGGTGCGTTTGATTTCTAATCCAAAGGTCGTGGGTTTGAATCCCACCTGGGATGACCTAATTTATGAGAATATTATTTATTTTTATTATAATACGAGGGCTGTTTTTTCAATAAGGTTCGTTTCTTTTTATAAAAATAAAGACAATAGTTTGTTGCAAAAAACCTTTATTTTAGAATTGTACATACTTTTGCCAATTTTTTTACATAGTTGCCGAGTTTACTGAGGCAATTGTCATGAGGGAGTGAATAATTTTGAGGCTTAATGGCGCAAGGGCCAATTTTGGACAAACTGCGCCAAACACTCGTTAGAAAAGAAATATTTTTTTTTAAAAAAAAATCATATAATATAAAGGGTGTTTTTTTTAGAGGTATAGAACTTTAAATTGCAATAAAACAACGATGTATTTTTCGATTGACATGAATTTTTTTTATTCGAAAGATAATCTTGTGGCATTACATTTTAAATATAATTTCTGGCATAGGACTGCCACGGCTGGCTCGGATGTAGTCCAATCAGGACGTCCAATTTTCGATGACTTTTTCCAACATTTGTGTCCATATATCCGCAATAACACCGCGAATGTTGTCTTCCAGATGGTCAAGCGTTTGTGGCTTATCCGCATAGACCAATGACTTTACATAGCCCCACAGAAAATAGTCTGGCGGTGTTAAATCACAAGATCTTGGAGGCCAATTCACAGGTCCAAAACGTGAAATTAGGCGGTCACCAAACGTGTCTTTCAATAAATCGATTGTAGCACGAGCTGTGGGACATGTTGCGTCGTCTTGTTGGAACCACAGCTCCTGGCCATCATGATTGTTCAATTCAAGAATGAAAAATTTAGTAATCATGGCTCTATACCGATCACCATTGACTGTAACTTTGTGGCCTTCATCGTTTTTGAAGAAGGATTCCACCAGCCCATAAAGCGCACCAAACAGTCAGTTTTTCTGGATGTAATGGTGTTTCGACATACACTTGTGGATTAGCTTCACTCCAAATGCGGCAGTTTTGTTTGTTGACGTAGCCATTCAACCAGAAGTGCGCTTCATCGCTAAACAAAATTCGCTTATGAAAATCGACCATTATTTTCGAAATAAAATTGCACAATTTGAAAGCGTTGTTCAGGCATGAGTCTATTCATGATGAATTACCAAACCAAACTGAGAATAAATCACTTGACAGCTGTTAAATCGGGCGCCGTCTTGGAAAGTAATTCCAACTTAAACTCCTATACCTGAAAAAAAAAACACTCTGTATATTACATCCGCACTTACATATATATTATTAAATGATTAAGTACAAAATAAAATATAAGAACCCAATTTTTAAAAGAAAAATATCACCATATCAGGAACGAGATAAAAATGAGATATGACAGCTTAAAATGTAAAAATTAAAATTTTGTCCATTTCGGTGTAAAATGTTTCATAAAAGTAATAGATAATTTTTTTTTTTACCTTTTACTGGCTGCTTTTATTACGAGTTGGAGTAATCACGTGTAAAAACCTTTAATGTCCCCAAGTCTCATTTTTCCAATCTTCTTCCGACAAAAAATATTTATCATATTTCTCCTTCGTTGATTCCATCTGTTCTTTAATGTCATGTACGATCATGTCTTCATCGTCGGTGTCTTGAATAGGTGAACTTTTTCTCTGTTTATGGGGTTCCATTTTAACTTCTATTTTTGGTTTAACACTGAGTGTTGGAACGTTACATATAGTTTTAGGAATTCACTTTTTTTCCCGAGTTTTTTATGTTTTGCTTAGAAGCTTGGGATACAGGGAAAATTATAGTAGAAGGTGGGGTATTGGATGTGGATGTGGTAGTTTCTAGAGCAGAGGGCTGCGTTACAGCTGATAAGGCTGTAAACATTGATTTTGTAGATGTACATAGACTATTAGATGCAGAGAAAGTACTGATGACTAAAGGAATAGGTGGTTGAGATTCCGATGATGTAGCTGCCACAGAAGATGTGGATGGTAAAAGGTGTGCCTGAGTTGAGTTAGACGATTTGTTAATGGTAGGAATTTTAGAAGACATAGTTGGTTTCATAACGGATATTAATGGTTGCGGTAATTTTAAAAATGGGCATGCTATTTTTGTAATGTTTTCATCTGTTTGGGTTGTTGTCGTTGCAGTTCATGTTTTGGCAACCGGGACGTATGTTTGAGATATTTGTGGGACTATTAATTTTAGGGCTTCTCAGGATATGAGATATTTTTATTGGTTTTTATTTCCTGAATCTCTTTTTTCTATTTTCCATTTTGAGCAAAGTTTTGAATCAGATGGATGGGGTTCTGAACAGTTGATACACTTCGGCTCTAGAATACAGCCAGTGGAAGCATGCTCAATAGACACACATCTAGAGCAAGTAAGTTGACCGCGGCAGGATGTATGTGAATGTCCGAACCTCTGGAAATTAAAACATTGCAGAGGATTCGGAATGTACGGGCGAATTTTTCAGTTAAGGTAGCCAGCTTTTATTGTTGTCGGCAATTTGGGGCTATTAAGGCTACAGTGGACAGTTAAAATGTGGAAAATTGACTAAAATATCGAAAAGAATTTTTGGCTTATTTTAATATTATATTAGCCTCTCTATCAAACGCAAAAAAAAATTTTGGTTTCATGCATTTTTTACTGAGTTATGGGGTAGTTCCGATTGAGTCATCCCTGACCACGCCCCTTTGTTTACATTCTGATGTCATGCTGACAAAGCTGTCATCTACTTTGACAGTACGGATTTTATTTACTGCAGACATAGCCTCTCTAATTTTTATTTTTAAATGTTAATTTATCAAGGTCTGGATGTCAAAAATTTGTTTTAAATGTATCTGAAACCTAAATCGGCATTATTTGTTTACAATTCGTTCGAACTTGCGTTTTCATTTTTCGTTCAATTTTATTCAAACTTTATATTGATTTTACCAAAACAAAAAGTTCTTTTCAGAACTAAAGTTCATTTTAAATTGCATTTGTTATTTAGAATTTTTATAATGGATCTTATATAATCGAGATATAGAAAACCTAAAGGTCGTCCTACCAAAAGGAGAAAGATGTTGGCTGAAAATAGCAAGAAGCGATGGCAGAAATTTTCTAAAACTGTTGATGAAAAAAACAGTAATAGTATGGTATTGCAGAAAGATACATTGTCTGAACCTAGTACATCTTCCCAAACCTGAGGCAAGCTATATTTTCACTCACAAGGCTGTGTTTTCTGAATTATTGCAGAAAGTTCCTTGTAAATATTGTACAAACTGTACTCTTGTTATAAAACAACACCATTCCATGGGGTATTCTACAAAGATGGAACTTTTATGCGAATCATGTCATGAAAGCTATGGAAGTGTTTTTTCAAGTTTCCAAGAAGAGGCCAAAAACTCACATGATATAAACAGCAAACCGGTGAGTGCCTTCCTATCCATAGGCAGAGGGCATGCTGCTTTGGAAACGTTTTCATCTGTGCTCAACATGCCAACAATGGACCGAAAAACCTTTGCCAAATGCATGCACAACTTATCCGTGAAAAACAAAGAGGCGAAGAAAAAAAATGCTCGCAATGTCACGTCAAGCTGCTAGAGAAGCTCACGTAAAAGTTGATGCTTCTCTAAAAAATCAGGAAATAATTGATGTGAGTGTGTCATATGACGGTACTTGGCAAAAGCGAGGACATACATCTAACCTAGGATTAGGAATAATCATCGATATCCTTAGTGGACTTGTCCTTGACTTTGAAGTATTGTCGAAATACTGTCATAATTGTGTAGTTACTGGTCGAGATATGGGAGTCGATAGTGCGGAGTTTCACATATGGCAAAAAGGACATGCGGATGAGTGTGACAAAAATTTTGATGGAACTTCTGGAGCCATGGAGATGCAAGCTGCACTAATTATGTGGAGGCGATCAATTAGTGATTGCCAAATGAGATTCCTTTCCATGCGGAGTGATAGTGACTCAAAAACTTTTCAATTTTTGTCGGACAATAAAATATATGGTTCTGATGTAAAAATCGAAAAGGAAGAGTGCCTGAATCATATTGCAAAGAGACTAGGCACACCGTTACGTAACAAAGTGAAAGAATGGAAGGTGAAAAAAGTGACTCTTGGTGGGCGTAAGCAGGGAAGCCTTACAGATAAAAACATCACAAAGTTGCAAAATTACTATAGAAAGGCAATAAAAGATAATGTCCCTGATACCGATAAAATGAAAACTGCTATATATGCCAGCCTGATGCATTGCTCGTCAAGTGACAAAAAGCCTATGCATGGTAAGTGTCCTGAAGGGGAATCATCATGGTGTTTCTATAAAAGAGCTATAGCCAAAAATAAACCCCAGGGTCACACAGTTCCATGAGAACTTACTTGTCGCCACAAGTAGTGCAGAAAATTATGCCTGTTTATCAACGTTTAGCTTCAGACACCATTCTTGAAAGATGCGTAGCAGGCAAGACGCAAAATTCGAATGAAAGTCTGCATAGCTGCATTTGGCGAAAATGCCCAAAAGAGGTATTCGTCTCCAAAAGGAGGCTGGAAATAGCTGTAACAGATGCCATCGAAAAGCACAATTTGGGCTATGTGAAATCTCTTGAAGCGAAAGAGGACTCATGTCTAAATGACAGTTTTTCTTTGACTATTGCAGAAAGACAAGATAAACGACGCATTTCTCAGAATATTTCTACGAAACAAAAGAAAAGGAAAAGAAATGCCACGAATACAAATGCAGCCTATAGTGCCGGTGCTTTTTAAATTTTTTTTATCAGACTTAGCAAACAGTTTCCTTGTTATGTGTAATTACATTTGTTATTTTTTTGAATTTTTGTAATTTAATTGTATTGAAATACTTTATTTTTACTCATTGTAATTAATGAAATATGTAATATATTATCTGGTTGATGAAATAATAATGAAATACATTCTGTTAATTTACTTTAGATTTTATTGGAATGTTCTTGCTTACTTCAATTTTTATCCCTATATATATTACATGTCAATATGACTGTTACAATAAATATTGTAGAATCTTATACATATATTCTATGTTTATCATATCTTTATGATATTAGTGTTTTTCAAATTTATATGAATGTCTTTAATTGTTTTTAAAAAAACTAAGTTTTTTCCTTTAGAATAAAAATTGCTGTTTTTCTAAAAATGAAAGCTTCCTCGAAAACATTGAATTTTTTTTTTTAATCCCTTTGAAATACTTTATTTTCACTCATTATGATTAATGAAATACATAATATACTATCTGGTTGAGTTAAAAAAATAAAATACATTCTGCTAATTTACTTCAGATATTATAAGAAAGTTCTAGCTTACTTCAATTTTTATCACTGTATACACCACGTGTCAATGTGACTGTTACAATACATATTGCAGAACCTTATGTATATATATTCTGCATTTATCTTATATTTGTATGATATTAGTGTTTTTAAATTTCAAATTCATATTTATTTCTTTAATTTTTTTTTAAAAAAATAAGTTAATTTCCTTTAAAATAAAAAAGCTGTTTTTCTCATAATCAAAAATTTGCCTCGAAACCAAAACTCAAAATGTTCCATGCGTTGCAATTTTTGTCGAATTATAACAAAACTTTCCAAAAGTATTCATCTAATGTATACTTATAAATTCTTGGATGTATTGTAGTAATAGTGATAGGGTGAAAGAAGAAATTAAAGTTTTTTATGTAGGAAATCATTAAAATTATTGAAATTTTTAAATAAAAATTTGCGTTTACCCATATTTTGTAAATTATCATATAAAACATTACATTGCATGCATACATTTGTAAAGAATTGCTTAAATAAGTTAAATCAGGTAAAAATATAAAATTTAAAAAAAAATCAAAACGCATGGAACGTTTTGAAATTTTCAAATGTTCGTTAATTTTTTTTTAATTTTAAATTTCTTAAAAAATAATAATTTTTTTCTCACCAAATTTTTTATATGGTTTTAGTTCTAAATTACATACAGCCAGTAAAAATTTGGGGCAGGTTTGTAAAAAATTAAATTTTTTTTTTTTTTTTTTTACTGTCCACTGTAGCCTTAAAAAAGTTAAGGTTATATCTTTAGTCAGAATTATTAATGCATCTCTTTTTATTGTTATTCTTCTGACCTGGATTACACCCTGATCAGATAATCCATCAAGGATTTCCGCATCAGTAGTGGTCAACAGGTCAGGTTCAGAAATGACACCTCGGCAAGAATTAAGGGATTCGCGTGTGGAACTATAGAAACAGGATAATCTAGAAAGGATTTTGCTAGAAGAAAAGACTTTGTTTGAAAAGCGGAATTCGTTTCAATAAGTAGATCCCTGGAACGCAATCGTTTTACTTATTTCGGTTCACTACCTATTCCGATGAGGGCTTTGTGGATAGCAAATGGCGATTTCTTTGATAATTCATTATTTGGTAAGGATATTAGTAGGAATCTTGAATTCATTGATATTTCATCGATGTTTTAAGTAGGTAAAACAAGGCCTTTACCCGGGCACAGCAGCATTTAATCCATAAGAATGAAAAACAACTTCACTCTGGCGTGCCTCCACCCACCACGGATTCTAACAAGGCAGGCAGTGTGCTAGTCTCCTGGCAAATTCCAAGCACGGCGCTTCCCTAGAGTACACCCAAAATATAGTGATGCAGAATCAGGGTGAGGATCCAACGGGTAAACCCGCCACCCCTTATCTGCAGCACTAACCCTACACCAATGTCTCTTTGGGGACACTGAAGACTGGTATCACCAGCCGATTGACAGGAGCGGGCTCACTCCTGCCTCCCGTCTACAGCGAAGCGTGGGCCAAAGGTATTCCCAGGACACCATTTTCCTCCTTACGAGACGCCGCAAACGGCAAACATGCGGGTTGATAAACCAACGGTGTTAGTCGAAAATAAATAAAGTAACATAATCAAAATAATGATAGAAATATACAAAAAAGAAACTAAATTAACGCAATACAAAATGTAAACCAAAATATGTTAATAACAAAATAACAAGTTTTCTCATTAAAATTTTTTATAATGTTAACTACATTAATTTCGTAATATAAGTCAGTGGTCTAGACGGGAAAGGACTAAAATATGAAAGGGAATGACAAGAAAGAGGGTCGAAAATAGGGAAGGATCACTAGGGTACCCCAGGGTCGTGACACCCGTGTTTACCAAAGACAGTAAACCCCTTGGGAAAAGAAAGAGATCACTAGGGTACCTCAGGATTGTGACACCCGTTCTCACCTAAAGAAGGTGAGCCCCCTGAGGGGGAGGCACTTGTCATACTTTAGAATTAAGTTTCAAAACCCTCTTCAAAGAAGTCAGTCACCTGGTCGGACAGCCAAGGATTCACGGCCGCTTCCACTATTTCATTGTCGCTCAAACGCTTTCCGTCTAGACTGTGTTTGGGGTACCAGAAAAGGTTGAAATCGATCGGAGCAATGTCGGAGCTGTATGGTGCATGGTTCAAAATCTCCCAGCCAAAATATTCGATTAATTCCGGAGTAGTGTGAGAAGTTTGACGCTTTGCGTTATCATGGAGGGGCAAAATACCTTTCGACAGCATGCCGATAACCCACAGAGAACACAATTTCTTAAAGTTGAGGTCTTCAGTCACAATTTTGTACACTACCGACCAAGAAACGTCGGGAAATTCCAATGAAAGAGGGTTTATCGTGAATCTCCTGTTTTCACGAATTTTTATTTCAACTGCTTGCATAAAATCATCAGTGATTACAGAGAGCCGGACTGAACGTTCATCGTCATGGACGTTTGTTCGCTCTTCTTTAAACTCCCTGGCCCATTTTCAAACTTTGCTGTCACTCAGTGCTTCTGTTCTTTAAACTTATGGTATCTGGCGATGAATGTCTGTAGCCGACATGTTTCTCGCAGTCAAAGAACGGATAACAGGCTGTAGCTCACACTTGAGGGGGGGCGATTCAATCACCTTAATTATTTTAAAGACGCACAGCTAATCTTACATGAATGCTACAGAGCTGGATATGGCATATGTGTTTTCGGAAAAGATAATAGTCTGTGAGGCAGAGACTCGTTGTGGCGCACGCGTGATCTAAGGAACCATACGCGCCAACGAAACTTACTTAAAAAATAGCCCTCGTATTTTATTGGAAAAATTAAATTTAATTAATGAATAAATAGTAAAAAATAAAAATAATAGTACAACATCCTAGATAGAAAGGAACATGGAAAATTCCAAGGAAAATCGCATTCTATTTTGCCACTTAACATTGTGATTCTGTCATATGTCATATCAATCATGCTTGAAAATGCATTGTTCATAATTTTCAATATTATTCTTCTCTTATTTTATTGTGATAAATAAATGGTTCTTAGACTGTGGTCCACGGAATACTGGGGTCGCTAGTGCTTTTCAGGGTTCACGGAGTCTAGTCTAAAAATTGAAAGGCGTGCTATCCTAGACTAGATCACTAAATTGCCCCCATTGAAAAAAATATGTTTAATTATGGACAATTATGCGAAAACAATTATGTAATATTGAGTTGCTGCAAATGCTTATCAAAACGTACTTATAAATGTCCAAAATTAATACGTTAAGTTAAATTTGTTTTGAAGATTTTGTACTCCTTAAATTCCTGTCCGTGTCATGTTTTCATTATTACTCCTAGTCAGGGTAATGGTGTTCGGAAAAATCTATTCTTGTGACGGGCTCACCCGTTTTTTCATTAACATGTCCTTTTGGTTCTTTTGTGCCAGATTAAATGGCAACTATTTTCCAACCAACCCAAGAAGCAAAACGTGAAGGTAAGATACAAATTAAGAACCTTTTAAATAACAGAAGTTTAGAGTAAGCGAGGTGGCATTTGGGGAATGTTATGATAGTCAGTGTTTCAAGTGTGAAAAGTATTTCAAGAAGTTAAGTGGCAGCCAAGAGAATTTACCCGTGACAGAGAGCCCTTAGTCAAGGTGCATAGCATATAACGCCAGTGAACCGCAAATTCAGCTAGGATTGATTAGATTGTCGTTTTGTTAGACATTAAGGTAAGAGTGACTATTCGGATCAGTGATCGCATTGAAATTCAGCTTAGGCGAGTTAATTAATGATAGTGGTCCGAGTTACGTTATTTCGGTATTATATATTGTGTGTTTAGCCACCGTAGATTCTCTCACATATCACATTATTATCTAATCTGTTATAGGTTTAAATTAAGATCTTAATAAAGTAATATTAAGATTATGGCAACTTCTAGTTCTTCATTTATTCCTACACCTCTAGCTCACGCTGATAATCTAGGAGAAGGGCACTCGAGGGGGGCGCCCTTACATTCTTACTAATTAAACTGCGCATGGTATGCTACTTTTAATTTCATGTGTGAAAGTAGAAAAGTGAAATTAATGGTAAACGTTTTTTTATTCGAAATGCTTCCAGAATAGTTTTCTAAATAAATACATATAAAGAAAACTTGGCACCATGAGAATATAAAGTGAGTTTTCCATTACTAAAAGTTTAGTATCTGTTTTGAAAAGATCAAGTAATGTTATTATGCATTATAATTTAACAATTATATATTTTATACCAGTTTACAATATCCAGATGATTATCAAAATAATTGAGACTCCTACGAATAAAAGTGACATTTTTGAATGTGCTTAGTTTGCATTGAAAAGAAATAAACGCTACCAGAATTCTTTTTTTTTATAAATAGAAATGTATATATTCTGGTAGTATGTGGTAGCTTTATCAAAGTTCTGTAAGTTGGATTTTTTTCAAAACCATAGATGTAACACATCTCAGATTTTTAAAGAGGCCAAATTGGGAGCCTGTCTAGCTGGAGCAATTGTGACCAAAACATTCCAATGTATAGGCGTTTCTAGAGTTACAGTGTCTTAAGCCATGACAGCTTACATACAACGTGGCAAGACGAAATAGTGGACGGAAAGAGAAGCTCAATGAAAGAAACCTATTTATATTGAAGTGGATTGCAATGCCTAAAAAGCGAACAACTGCAGAAAAATTGACCGCAGAGCTCAATCAGCATCTGAATTCTCTTGAATCGATGATTGCAGTCGGAAATAACCTTTATAAACAGAACATTTACGACAGAGCAGCAATTCCCAAGTCGCTTGTCACAAATGTTAATACCAAAAGCGTCTACAGTGGTGTCGCACTTACAAACCTGGTCGATTGATAAATTGAAGAAAATAATATGGTCCAACGAATCGCCTTTCACATTTTTCTCTACAATAGGACAAGTGCACGTTTAGAAGACACCTTCACCAGAATATGATCCTGATTGTCGTTTTCCAGCTGTCAAGAGTGGAATAGTATCTGTCATATGGGCAGCCGTGTCATGGGTTTCTGCAGGACGAATCGTAACCCTGAAAAGAAGGGTCACTTGGGAGAAGTATATAGAGATTTTAGTGGACCTGGTTCATCCTAAGATGCAAACTTTGTTTCCAGCAGGATATAGAATTTTCCAACATGATAATGCAACTATCCAAGCAACAAGACATCCAATCATGGTTTGAATATCTACCTAGGCCCGTACAGTTATGCTACCTTAATATAATTGAACTTATATGGTCTATTTTAGAGTGATCAATATGGAATCGATATCTTCCACCGGAATTTCTCCCATATTTTTTTACAATATATCCATGAAGAATGGTACGATATTCCAGTAAATGAATCGATTTTGTATCAAATCCTAAACGAATCCAAGTTGTATTCCACGACAATAATGGCTCTTTACCATACTAAAGAAGGACTCTTTATAACTGTATGACGTTTCCGTTAACCACCTGAATGTTTTTAAGTTTTTAGTACATATGAATATAATATGAAACATTTTCAGATTTTTTTCGAATTTCTGGTCCAAAAAACATTTTTCATTGCTGAAAATCTATGTATGTTTTATCCTAAACTTGAAAATTCAATACATTTTTGTCAATACGCTGTTTTTGTTTATTTTACTGCTGTTTCTACATGTGTTATTTCATGTGTTGACTGATCTCCAGATTTTCCTGCAATGGCCTGAATTTTTAAATGTATAGAAAATACTCTGTGATACTAATCAAATAATTTTTTTGTTGTATGGCGCTTTGTTAAGATATTCGACTACGTTCGGAACCGTGATTTTGCAAAAATATATAAATGAAAAATATGTAGGGTATTTAGTGTCACTTAGATTAGAAAAAACGTATATAGAATTGTTTTAAGGAAATTATTACAATACAAAATTATTTAAAGTACAATATTTTGACAAAAAATGAACATAGAATGACCAGTTTTCAAAACGTTCTCCTTCTATGAAAAAGGCTTCATTTATCATAATATTTTGCCGGTATATAGCTCAGACCTCTGTACAAAGGCTCAACTAGATTTTTCGAAATATATAACTTCGAAGTGGTTTTATCCATGTTTTACGACAACAGAGGGGAGAAATTTTAAGAAAAAAACGCCAATAATGATTTCAACTGTGAAAATAATGTGAATTTTTCAAAAATCATAGTTGAGCCTCTGTACAGAGGTCTGAGCGATATACAGACAAAATATTATTATAATAGAAGCATTTTTTTTATAAAATAAGAACATTTTAAATTAATTTTCTAAGTTAAGTTTTTGCCAAAATACCGTATTTAAATAATGGTTTTTGACAAACTGTCAGTAAAACAATGTTATGCTTGCATCCTAAGCTAAGTGACTCTAAATATCATGAAAATTATCCATTTAATTGCTTTTTTAAAACCACGGTTCCGAACGTAGTCGGATACCTTAAACATCTTTATAAAAAAATACTTGTTAAAAATGTACAAACAATAGTTAAGAAACTGGTTTTATGATTTTTGTAGGATATAGCTTTACTATCTTTACCCCATTGATTTTAAATTCGTATACTGTCCGAAAAAAAAATTACAAATATGAAAAATATGTATGTGTGTTGAAACAGACATCACATTTGTGTGTGTCATAATAGTGATGATAGTTTTTAATTATAATTAGTAGGGAAAGAAAAATTGCAGAAAATAAAAAAAGGTTCATATTTTCCACTTTTAACTACGGAAATGCCTTCTCAGTCCATGACATGCAACTCCGACCAAGAAAGATTAACGCAAAAAGATAAAAAATGGTTTGACATCTAAGACTTTGATTCGAAATATTAAACATATTACAAATTAAATTAATAGAAAAGAAAAAAAAAACAAATGTATTAAAATATTATTTCCCTGTAAAAGTGTGTGACGAATCTGTACGGAACCTTTCCACTAATCTTCTTAGGCGTCTTTTTGGGGAATATAAATCCGTGTTTATATATTTCCAATCAACTCCAAAAAAGATGAATGCGATATTCAAATTAGATAAGGTATTCAAGTTGAGCGTTGTGAGATAGCAAGGTGGATGATGGAAGGCTATTGAGCCAGCAACTTTAAACGCAATATTAGAAGATTCCAGGATATAAGAAGCGTGGAGACGTCGTGCTGCTAGACGTACCAGAAAGCTGATATAGCCAGCGGTAAATATAATTTACGTACTCTTAAAATAAGCGTCAGTTTAAGAGAATTAGTTAAAGTTAATGAAAGTTAAGAATTCGAGTACTTGTATTTCTCGGATCTCCTATTTCGGTAGACCTTACTTGATCTTGAACTTAATTATCAATTAGTTGCATCATTCGTAATTTAATTTTGAATAAGAGTAAATCACTTTTTATTGGACGTAACATAATAGTATTATATGTTATCAGAGATTTTTTTGAGAAAATTATAAAAATAAATAAATATTATTATTCAAAATGGCTCTTAGTGGTTCTTTGCCTCAAATTAATCTTGGTGGTCAAGGAGAGACCCGGGGGGGGGGTCTCCACAAGTGAAAACATATTGCAAAGAATCTTCCTACATATG
The DNA here is from genome assembly GCA_019973935.1 of Trichonephila clavipes. Lineage (NCBI taxonomy): Eukaryota > Metazoa > Arthropoda > Arachnida > Araneae > Nephilidae > Trichonephila > Trichonephila clavipes. The sequence continues at coordinate 318,958 of BMAU01001373.1, read as the reverse complement.
CCAATAAGGATCATTCAAATGAAACCCGATCAATAGTGGAACATAACGGTAACGCTTTTTTTAAACTCAAAAATGTAGTTAGATACAGTATACATACTAAAAACTAGTCGCCAAAATTGTTGTCGCCCATTGCGACACCGGCCTATCGATTTCATTGTTGAAAAAACTAGCAGGCTACTGTCCGACACACTTCGTCGTCCGTTGTGAATCTATGTCCACGAATAGCTCTTTAATGAGATCCAAAAACGTGAAAATCACATGGTGAAACATCTGGACTGTACGTTGCATATTACAGCGTTTCCCACCGAAACTGTTGCAATGTTTCTTCACTGTATTGGATGTGTGTGGGTGGGCATTACCATGCAGGACAATAACGCCATTGTACAACATGCCTGGGCGTTTCGACTTGAAGGCTCGTCTAAGGTTATGAAAAGTAGCTTGATAACGTGAGGCATACATGCTGGTTCCCCTTTCTAGGAATTCGATAAGCAGTGGGCTCTTGTGGTAAAAAAAGAAGGACATGACCTTACCAGAGCTGGTGTGCACGGCCTTTAAATTCTTTAGAGGTGGTGAAGTCGCACGTTTCCACTGCTTGCTTTCCAGTTCAAAATCGTGTCATCATGTTTCGACACCAGTGACAGTTTGCTGCAGAAAGCCGTATTCATCCTCATAATAATGTTACAGATGCCTCAAAGAAAGCGCCACTCGAGTATTGCGCTGTTAGACGGTCAGTTGGCGGGGACTGCACAGCGCACAAATTTATCGAAAGTTCAAGAGTCGATGCATTATGGTGTGAGGGGTGCCCACGCTAATACCCAGTAACTGATGGATTTCGTCCACGGTGATTCTGCGGTTGTTCAAGATTAAAATGTTCACTTCGCAATCATTTCCGTTGTAATGACAGGATGAGCTTGTCCAGGTCTCGATCCTCGTTTTCCAGTAACTAGCGCCCCTCAAAGAATCTTTTGTACCATTCCACAATATTTGAACGACACAGGCTGTACTCACCGTACACATCCTTCATTCGTTGATGCATTTTACGGCCTGCAACTCCCTCCGTCGCTAAAAATCAAGGCACTCCTCGTTTTTCCTTCTTTTACTCGCCTGCATATTCAGTAGTGGATGATAACTTGTGTAACCACCTTCTCTTCGGCGTGAAAACACACGGTCGCTATGAAACGGCAAGCGTCATTATATCTACCGTTAGATGGTGCCACCTTACGTGTAATGCAAAGGTAGACGCACTGACCAGGTTTCATTTGAATGAACATTATATCTGAAATAAAACTGTGAGTAAGGGCCCAATTTGTAACATTTAGGAAATCATATCCTGAAATTGAAAAGTTACATTATTCATTTAATTCAACATTGGAGTGAGTGAATAGTAACTCTCCCTGTGCAGCTAATCGAGGGCTTTTGGTGACGGACTTTGTAATTTCAAACCATGGTCAAGTGACAAGGATGATACTTGAGATGGCAACCCCTCTCTTAACTAACACACTACACCAATGGGTGAACGTTTCAGCTCTCGACAGTTTTAACGCGTGCAACGTTCATTCACAAGGAGGGTCTTCAACAGAACTAGGCTCGAACTCATGAAACGTCGACCAGGAGTCCGTTACCTTGTCCACTAGGCTACCGCTGCCACATTTAAACTCTGGGAAAAATCATCAAAAATACGAAAGGTAATAGGAAGGAGACATACACACAAGCAAAGAAAGTACCTTCTGTGTACTTTTGTTTCAAATCAGAAATATATTATTTTAATTTTTTCAAATGTTGTGTTACATTTGGGAATTTTTACTAGATTGGGTGCATATTTATTTATTAGATGTTTACGTTCACCTCATAATGGAACAATTGCTAATTGAGTGAGGTAATTCACAGTTCTTTGGACCAATATTAGTTTTGTTATAACTAACAATGACCATGAGGGGTCATTTCTGCGTCAGATATTAAGTCCTAAATTTATTTTAATTTATTAGAAACTTAAATATTTATGCATATTTGCTAATTACAGTCGAATCTCTATATAACGAAGTCCGGGAAATCCGGGAAAAGAGTTCGTTATATGCAAAATTCATTAAATAGAGGTTCATCTTTTAACATAATTTATAAACCACATAAAAAAAATTTTTAAATTCATAAACACTATATATATTAAAATAAGTAATTATTCATTCTTCTTTTTAAATAAATATATGTTTATTTTATATATCTTACCCGTCAAAATAAAAAAAAGAAAGAAAAACTGAAAGGAAAACAAGAAAAAAGAATATCGAAGAATTCACTGTATTTTCAATATTAAGAAAATAATTTTACACTAAAATTAATGAATTTTAAGGACGTTTTACAATTAAAAGCATACAAGTAATATTAAACATACATTATTTTATATCTAAAACACGGGGACACTGGACAACTCCACTGGGGGTGAAAGAGGATATCGAAGATGTTTCTAGTGAACTGGGCAATGAGGGTTAAAAGTTGCACTTCTTGGATGAAACGTCCAGAACTCTATTGCTCTCGGTGAGTTAGGATCTAATAAAACCAGTTCAAGATTTATGAGCAGCTTAAAATGTGTTAAAGATAGAATAACTTGAAATTTTTTTCAGAAATACTTTTAAAAAAGGCAGAACAATAAATGAATCACAAAAGAAAAAGTTCGTTACGTAGAAATTATACTTCGCTATTGAGAGGTTATTTTAAGAAGAAAATCATGAAATGTTCAAGGTTCCTGGAAAAAGTTCGCTATATAGAAAAATTCGCAATATAGAGGTTCGACTGTAAAGTAACACAGTTACTAGAACGAATTTTCTTTGATGGAAAAAAAACTAAAAGTGATATATATCAAAATAAATCTAATTTTAAACACATATGTTTCACAAAATACTCTCATATATTTTTATAGTTAACCTAATTCTTTTGAAGTACCTTTTTCCTGATACATTTTCTATTCCCAATCAGTTTGTGAAGCACGTTTGCTTTATTTTTATTTGATATCCAGTTTCATTTTATAATATGGTATCAAATGAAATTTTCCCAGACAGACCACGCTCAATTAAGAAAGGTAGTTTCTGTAAACAGATTCATATTTCAAATGAACTGACATTCTTGAATTTCTATAAAGCTCCTATCAAAAATAATCAACTGAAGATGTTTAAGGGATGGCTTATTTATAGAATGAACAACAGTATTGTATTTCATTCAGACATTCCATTACTTGAATTTAATTTGTTACCTTCAATCTGAATTTAGATTTAGATTTTAGTTAAAATTAAACTGAGTAAAAAAGAGGTATTCAGTTTTCTTGTTATTTGAACGTGGTTATCAGAAACTAGAGAATAGCTGAAAAATAATCGAAGATGCATCCCCAAATTTGTTCCATTTGTTACATTGAAAATTTAAAAAAGAAAAATTAGTTCCCTTCTACTTAAAGATGATTCAGGCTAGAAAAAGTTTGTCAGACAAAACGTGATTTACTCTTGTCAATCATACCGAAAAGAAAGGAATATTATTGACGACAAATCTGGTCACCTCATTGTGTCAAATTCGGTGGCTAAAATAGTTCCTCAAGACAAATCTGGAAGAGTGATTATATTTGATGGCATTTATCATATTATTATGACGTCACCTGAATTTATGAAATCATTGGCTGGAAACATGTCATTGCAGTTATGCCACCATTACGTCACATGAATTTAACCCACGGTGTTCTACTTTCGCTAGAATAATTTTTTTCCTACATGCAATAGGCTGCATAGTAGCAGATGTGCCTTTGCCAAAAACTACAAGTTCCTTAGAGTGTAAGCCATTTCATTTTTGGCTCCCTCTAGTGGCGGAGTTTACTACCAAATTGTGACGTTTGAATTTTATTCAACGTACACTCTCGTCGGATGCTAAATGTTGCTGTGATTTAATTTTGCCGAGAGTGCCAGAGCCAAATTGATACTCAAAGGATCTTTTACACGTCACATAACCATATGTGATGCATGCATATCTTTTTTCCATCCAGAAAATCTATCGCCTCCAATCGGGATCGAACCCACAGTCTTAGACTTACGGAGCAAGAACGAATAAACACGAAGCGAATAAAATCTATTTCTTAAAAATCTGAAGAGTTAAAACCACTCAACCACAAATTAATATTTATGGGCTCCTCACTCATCTTTTCTTTTTTCAAAAGAGTATTTCTTTCTAGTGTATGGGATTTTTTTTCGTACAAGTTAATTCTCTTTCCGGGAAATGTTTTTTTAGAACCAGAGTGCATATTTTCGACTTGCCTCTTCGTCATTATTCTCAAGTACAATTTAATTTATAACGCATGCAAAACTTTCCTTTTGTAATTTAATAATAGCTTGGCACATTTTGTGTTCAAACATTTCTCTATTCCCTCAATAATATCAACTAATCCGAAAGATTGACATTTAATTTAAAAACTATTTTCAAAATTTTTATTAAGAGTATTTTATTTCAATGAATAATTCAGGGTAATTTACATCTCTGCATTTTCCAATCGATTGCATACCAAACATTAACCTCCTGTTCATTAAATTGAAAATTTAGAACAGAGAGAGAGAGAGAGAAGTGAAGGAGCTCAGATAAAGTTAAGTTCAAAACACGAAATCCCTTATTAGTAACTAATTCTATGAAAATGTAACTAAGTAATTCTTTTTGAAAGATTTAGTGATGGCTGACAGCATTTGCATAAAATTCGTATTATGGGGAATTTTTGGACATTTGAGTTGCAAACAAGCTAAGTGACTTAGTAAAGCCTGCTCTACATAATGAATTCAAGAGATTAACGACGTTTCAAGCAATACTAAAAAATTATACTTGAGTAACTAGCGCACACAAACAATTTAAGGGGGAACACTCTATTCCGCGTAAAGGACAGGATTTATAAAGATGAATTCAAAATGAGACAAACATGTTTACTAAGTTTATCTTAAATAGGATTGATGCATTAGCGGAACAAAAACGTTAGAGATGAGTTTCTAGTTGGTTTGCATTTTAGAACTTAAATATATATATATATATTTAATGAAATACACAGAGATGATAATAATCATCAAATCTGTGGTTGGTTAAAATGCAAGAGCAATAGTATTTCCTGCCACGATATTTAATCATTCTTATTAATTGTGACTCTTTTACCATGATCATTTATCTCGAAGAAAAATCATTTAATATGTCTTGGAAGGTTAAAACTATACACTTAACATATTTCTTTTTGCTAAATTTTTCCTTTTAAATGCTTTGCATTAAAAAAAAATTTTCTATTGATTTAAAGAGAAAAAATATCTTCTTTGGATTGGTTTTCGACACTGTGTGTCTTAAGACAATTGCTATTAATTTTTTCTCTTTTTTTTATCGTGTAGGTGAGGAAGATTTATAGAATCTATTTAAAACAAACCTCAGAATTATCAATAAAAGCTTGTTATTGTTATTCTGCTTAAATTGAGAAATGTTACTAGGATCTGATTCAGATAAAAGAGCAGTTGAGTTTTTTGTCTATTTTCGTAGCGTTGACATATCATTGAAAGCTGACCGTAATCAATGTAGATGGCTCTTCATTTTTTTAATAAAGTTATTGTTGATTATGCTATTGGTAATATTCGTGGCTCTAGATCAGAGGTCGTAAACCTTTTAACTGGGGCGTGCCGAACCAATCTACCAATATGATTCAGCGTGCCACACGGTGGGATATTTTTGAAACTATTTGATTCCCGCGATAATTAATACAGAGTTAGGGAATAGAGGCCAATAATATAGATTTACAGTTTTATTAAATATTAATTTTGCATCTTTTTAAAGATATTTCCTACCATAAAAAATAAGCAACATGAAATATAACTATTTCTTCAACAACAACAAAAAAATAAAAAAATTAAGTATATTATGTGTTTTATTATGTGTTTATATTAAGAGTTTTCTTTTAACATATTTATGAAAATAAGAAATAGAAAAAAATAAAAATTTTATTGCAAATCTAATGTTTGCACCGCTCTACTTCTATATTGCAAAATCAAGGGGTATAATGCGTGACTTTCAATATGATATGATCCTAAGCATTCAGTCGTTATACAATTTCTTTGCGGAAACGAATATTTTTTATATAAGGAAAACACTTTTTCTCAGATGTGTAGAACCAAAAGCGGAATGCAGAGCACGTGTAATTTTCTCTCTGTAAACAGTTAAATACCTCCAGAAATGACATTCAATAATTAACAAAATAAGAGTAAATTTATCTTTAGATTTATCTTTCAGATTTTTTTGTAATTCCGTTATGAAGGTGTGTGACGAATCTGTACGGAACCTTTCCACTAATATTCTTAGGCGTCTTTTGGGGGATTATAAATTCGCGCATATATATATTTCTTATCAACTCCAAAAGGTTAACGAGATATGCAAAGTAGATAGGGTATTTAAGTCGAGCGTTGTAAGTTAGCAAAGATGAAGGCTATTGAGCCAGCAACAGTAACCTCAAATTTAGAGGATTCCAGGAGATTACGTTAGTGAAGACTTATTGCTACTATTCTACGGAAGAACAAAAAAGCTGATATAGCCAGCGGTAAATATAATATATGTACGCTTAAAATAAGCGTTAGTTTAGTAAAATTAGTTAAAATTAATGAAAGCTAATAATTCGAGTACGTGTACTTCTCGGACCTCCTATTTCGGCAGACCTTACTTGATCCTGAGCATAGTTATTAATTAATTTCATAATTCGTAATTTAATTTAATATAAAACGTAAATCCCTTTTATTTGACGTAACATAGTAATATTATATGTTATTAGAGTTTTTTTTTGAGAATTGATGTAATAAATACAAGTTATTATTATACAAAATGGCTCTTAGTGATTCTTTGCCTCAAATTAATCTTGGTGTCCAGGGTGAGACCCAGGGGAGTCTTCACAGGTGTTTGTCAAATAAGGTTCATTACAAATTTATCAACTTCCATCTACTCAAAAATTGACAAATTTGTAGAGTAGTGCCACCGAGAATTGTGCCGCGTGCCATAGGTTGCCGACGCCTGTTCTAGACACGTATATTTGATTTATATATAATACTCTCAACTTACAGTTACTCCAATTCAGAAATCTGACGAAAAAATATATTTCCTACTTCACGTTTCTTAGTTTTCAAATTTGTTGGCAACTTCAGTGTAAAAAAAATACTAAAAAGTGAGAGAAGCAACAAAGAAAATTTATAAGTCTTCGAATAAATTGTAGTTGCTTTAGAGTGAGTATTGTTGTACTTTTGCTTGATTTATTAATCTACAAAAATGCTGCAACGTAGAAGACACAATATGTGTGTGTTACTTTATTCTCTAGAATCTAACCTAACTTTTTATTGCCGCAGACCGGTCAACAATTGATAGTTTTACCATGACCCGCTAAAAGAAAGGGGTGTTAATGATTTATATTTTAGATTGTTTTGACAAAATAATTGCAATTTAACTATATTTAAATATGTGACGAATCTGTACGGAACCGTTCCACTAATATTCTTAGGCGTCTTTGGGGATTGTATATTCGCGTATATTTCCAATCAACTCTAAGAGGAGAACGGGATATGGAAAGTAGATAGGATATTTAAGTAGAGCGTTGTAAGCTAGCGAGAATGTAGGCTATTGAGCCAGCAGCAGTAATGTCAACGTTTAGAGCATTCAATTGGATTACGATAGTGAAGCATTGCTGCTAGTACTCTACGAAGGAATCTTAGGAGGTTAATATACCTGTAAAGAGATCAAAGTACTACCAGGTGATATATACTAATTTAATACCGCCTACAGTAAGCGTTAGTTTAATAAAATTAGTTTAAGTTAATGAAAGCTAATAATTCGAGTTGCGTGTATGTCTCAGACCTTCTATTTCGGTAGACCTTATTGATATTACGCGTAGTTATTGATTAATTTCATGTTTCGTAATTTAATTTAATATTAAAGGTAAATTCCTTTTGTTTGACGTAAACATATAGATATCATATGTCTTTAGAGTTTTTGGACATTTGAATCAATTGAATAAATATAAGTTATTAATATACAAATGGCGTCTGGTCATACTTTGCCTCAAATTAATCTTGGTGTCTAGAGTGGAACCCAGGGGGGGAAGGTTCCCACAAATATACCTTTAGAATATAAAGTACAATCACACCAGAAAAAGGAATTTATTCGTAAAGTGATTTAACATGGAATATAAACTTATTTCCGTGACAAGACGCACAAACCCGAAAGAAATACACCAAAGTAAATAAAATGAAAATAATTTAAAGTTCCTTGAGAAGACTGGTCCTTGGCCCGGGGTTTGGGGACTATTATTCTAGATCACGTAGTTAACCCCTTTACCGAAGGGGAGAAGCTACGAATATCCCTAGTGCCACCATTTTTCCCACAGACCCCGTTGCTACGTGGTTTATTGAGAAAAAAAGAGGTGTGTTTTCAACCGAAATACGAAGGTCACTCTGATATTTTTGAAATACTCCTAATTTCTTAAAGTTATACTAACAAAATTTAGGATTCTTCAAAGTAGTCTACTCTAGTATCAATGCACTTTTGTAGACGAATTTTCCACAGATTAAATTCCTGAAACCATTCATTTCTCGGAATTTATGAAAAAAATGCATGTATAGCCACATAAATCTCTTCTTCTAAATGAAAACAACGTCCACGGAAATTCTTTTTTAGATTAAAAAAAAACTAAAAGTCACACATATATATAGCTAGATCTGGAGAATAAGGTGAATGCTCTTTCACTTTAATTTGTTTTTGTTTAAGAAACTCAGCTGTTAATCTGGCTGTATGGAAAGATGCATTGCCATGGTAAAGCATTAATACCCTAACACAGTGTTTCTCAAACTGTGGGGCGCGATAACCTTATGAGGGGGGCGCGAGCATATCGAAAATAAAAGATTTAAAAATATTTAATTTACTGGAATGAATTAAAACGAAATGCTTTCAGACATAATAAAAAATGCACTTTTACTCTGATATAATTTATAGGCGCGCGCGATATTAAGTCATCCAAAATAAAAACTTCTTCAATACCTAATTAGCTATCTTTGATCCTATAACCAAACAAAAAAACTTTTATTTGATTTGCTGTAATCCCTTGATGAGAGATTTTTTTATTACGCTTCCTTTTTAATCCTAACATACTACTCATTCAAAGAAAAAACAGATCCCGGACCCAGAATCGGAAAAATTTAGGAACATAAAAAATTCATCACTGTCATTATTTTTGAAATACTGCACATTATAGCTGTAACCTGTTTGGCCTTCTAAGTTATTGGTACAGTTAGTTATGACCCCTCATTTATGTGTTAGTTTCTCATTTAGGGAAGTTGTAAGTAATGTGTTTCTCTGTTGCGTTTTTTTCCATGAAAAGAGTTTTATGATATTTGGAAAACCACGGAGAGAGTATATATATATATATATAAGAGTATTCTAAAATATATAAATTACAACGAAAAACGTTTTACAAAATTTATTATCAGTAACATATATATTATCATAATGAATACACTTTTTACCCGGAAGTGATCACGCGGGACACACATGTTACGAAATCGTTAATTCTGGCAAAACTGTTTATTTATTACCAAAGAAAAATTGAAAAGTAGGTAAAAATGATTTCTCATAATTAAATTATTCATTGGAATTACGATTTTTATTGTGTACTATAATATAATTATAAAAAAAGGATTGGGGTGACTCAATAACCCCGCTGGATCATTAGTATCGATTGCGCGCCTGCTCCAGGGTTAAAATATGAAGTCTTTTCGCTTTAAATATTAAAAATAATACAAGCGGGTACTTCAGCCGGTATACTTTTAATGTATCAGTGCTCCATAGTAGTTTATAACTAATTAATTAATACTAAATTAAGAACAAGTTTAATAAGTATTAACGACTTCCATGGGTTTGTCTTGCAAAGCAAAGTTTTTATAAGGAATGCTTATGATTAGAAATTGACCCTCTGAGTTCTTTTTCTATATTTAGCAGATATCTATATTTTGTCTTCTAAGCAGCCACCGCCTTTTGCAATATGTTCAATTTAAGAATTAGAGAAAGGAAAAATAACACACATAATAATTATTCTATTATTTTATTTATTTATTTATTTACTTATTACTTAAAAGTAGTATACAAAATTTAATACTAATGTTACTAATTTGTATGGTTTATAATTAAGATCGCCTATTGTAGCTTTAGCATCAAAGTTCATTATTATTGCATTCAGTACATTATTAATGTATAAGAGGGGGCGCGATAAAAATTGTGATCGAAAACGGGGGCGCCAGTATTGAAAGTTTGAGAAGCACTGCCCTAAATTAACTTCTTGGAGAATTTCTGGGAGACATTTAGTGGCATACAAGTTTGATGTTACTCTCTTCTGTCCTTCTAACTTGGTGGCTTTGATCAACCTCGTATTTCTGAAGAAAACGACATACATTACTTTTTTCATCGCTCTTTGGCATTTCACCATTGTTAGCCTGGGATCATCTTCAAAGACCCATACTTTACTTTCTTGACATATTGAATCGTCAAAAAACGTCATGTACGTTTCATCACCCATTACAAATTTAGAAATGAAGCGGAGGCTATCATCTTTTAGCTATTTAAGGGATATTACACTTCTCTTTTTGGTGATCAGTTGGATTATGGGGAACCCAAAGGAAAAAAACTACTTTCTTCTTATGCTATTCTTCATGAAAAATTTTGTATATGGCTGCGAATCCACAGTTAAGTACTTTCCGTATCATTTGGTAGGAACAGTGATTATCATCCATTGAGGGTTTGCGTATGACAGACACATTATTCTGCATTACTGCCGATCGTGTCCTTCACGTGTATTCTTCATCCTGAAGAGAATTGTGATCACACACTACCAAATTCTTTAAAACATATGAATACAGTAGCACGACATGGAGATTCATCACCAAATGCTAATTGCAGCCGTTTAACGCATTCCTCTTGATTTAATCCATCTTTAAAACCATAGAAAATCACAGCGTTCTCACGTCTCAACTCCATTTTCTCTTCTGTCTAAAATTTATTCTACGCTAAACAACTTTAAGTAAGTTAGTAAAACGTCGTCTGCTGTGTTAAAATACTTTGTATTTTCCAATTAAATAGTTAATCTTATTTTATAACTACTTGTCTGCATGCATCTCAAAAATTTCAGAGTTACCCTCGTATAGATTACTTTCACTTTGACAAAGGAAAGAGGAAAAGAAAATGATAACATGAAAATAAAAAAAATTATGACTAGATTACAATCTAATAAGAAAAAATATAAATCATCTATTGTGTTATATATCCTGAAACATGGATGAATACATAAACCAGCATCACATTCAGGGCATTGACAGTGAGCAATAAGGCTGAATAATTGTCTAGCAATAGGACTCTCACTCCACCCGTTAAGGAAAGTCACTCTGGTACTTCTGGCATCGGGCTTTCCAAACTACCACACACGTAATCGGAGGAGTGTGAACCTTCACATATTTGAAGTTTGTCAGCCCGTTTATACCAGCGATACTCAAACTGTGACCCGCGGGCCACATGCAGCCCACCAAACCTTTTTTTTAAGTGTCCCGGTCAGTGCTCATTGCTCTGAAAAATTCATTTATTTAAGAACGATTTTTTTAAACTTTGGTGTCGAAAAATCAAATAGGGGAATTTTGCTTTTTGCTGTCGATGTCGTATGAGTGTGAATTGATATTCTTTTTTTTATTTTTTACGTTTACGGTTAGTGATCACAAACAACAGTGGAGTAGTGGCAGTTTTATGAGTGGAATTAGTTTTTAACTACATTTCATGTCTTACAAGCGAAAAATATTCGAAAAAATATTTATTGTTTCAAGGCGATTGGGTGGTTGACTATTTTGTAGTGAAAAACAAATTTGGATCTGTATTTATTTGATTTGTCACAAAAGTGCTGTACTTAAGAAATACCAATAAACACAGGAATAGTTCTGAGATAGTTTTCCTCGAATATCTCTTGCAAGAGGTGATAAGTAGGCTTCATTGAATAATCTTTGAAATAGCAACGAAGTGTTTTGTCAGTGGTGATGTCACATCAGTAACAAAGCCATCTTATGAAGTTTGTTACATTATTGGTAATTATACGAAACCGTTTACTGATGCAGAAATTGTAAAGGAATGTTTATTAAATGCTACTAATTCAGAATCGGGACAAAAATAAAAAACAAAAAATAAACCAGGATCTAAACTAGTTTAATCAGATTTCCACATTTTAACCCCCCCCCGTCTTTGTCCTTACGATGCAGCTGACATATGTATGCGGTGGAGCAGAAAAAAGAAAGGTTGAGTGCCCCTGTCTACATTGCGAGGTTTCAAAGGTAGCACCAATTTTTAATGACTACACTCGCTGATCTCGAGTTGATGACCATGACGATTACTTGGCTTCCACGCCCACCGCGTACAATCTAAAAAAAAGATTTAAAAGCTAACATTTTGGATTTTGTTACAAAATATGATAGTATTATTCTTTTTATTGACGGACTGCTTTTATCTGATGGTAAAAAAAAAACTAGACGGTAAAAATCTGTTATTAAATTTGTCTAGATTGTATGCAGACGTAATATTTTGTGTGTCTACTTCACCTACAAACCATATGTTTAGCTCTAAAGGCGTAATAAAGATGAATAATGAAGATATAATATAAAAACAAAATTATGATTGACTTTATATTCCGTCCATTTAGCAGACGGCTGGTTAAGGTTACCGTTAACTAAAATGTCTTCGTAGATTAATTTGGAATTCGATAATATATAAGTGACTGAGAGTTATGAAGGATAAAATGAAACTTTAAGCGGAAAAAAGTGCTACACACTTCTTATAGATGTCATGATGGATTGGGTGTCTGGCTGTATTGGTGCCTAACCTGGCCAAAATGTGGCAAAACTTATTCATTTAATAGCAAAACACGTTAACCGGAAAGTAATCGTATTATTTGTATTTGTGATTTATATACGTAAGGTGAAGAAAAAGGAAACTAAAGAGTGCTTAAAACGGAGAAAAAACAGCTAGGGCATATTGCGAAACGTCAATCTTGTTAATTAATTCCTTAACTGCCGATAAAAGCTACGCAATTCGGTCCCCAGTGCCATCGTTTTTCACATAGGTGCCCGTATGCGGTGTATTGAGGGAAAAAGAATAGGCACTAATAAGCAAATTTTTCTTAGAAATGAATAAGTTCTTCGTAAATACTGCTTTGCTTGTTTTATTGTATTCCATATATAGTCTTCGGAATAGTTTTACTGATACCAGCTCAAAGAAAATAATCGTGTTTTGGAAAGACGAATATATAAGTCCGGGGCAGTCAAAGTATTGATTAAACGAGGCGGATATATGCGCCGATGGCAAGTAAGGGATTAAAGACAGTAAATCTTATAGTTGAGGAAGAGCTATAATAACGCCGCGCTATAAAACAACACAAGGGATATTGTTGACAGACCTCGTAATTTTGAGCCTCAATCAAGTGACGAGCACAACGCTTGAGCTGGCACTCTCTTCTCCAATCTACCATACCATGCCAATGGGATGACTTAGAGCCTAGATGGGTTTAACGTGCATTATCCCTTTTACACGGCTGGTCTTCAGTGATAACCACAAAAAGTTAATACACATAAAGATCTCAAATTGTTACATTGAAAGATAACGAATTCCGCGTACGAATCTAAGATTGGGTAATAATTAGATCTAGCAAAATGTGTTTAATTATATACCCTAAAATACGGTGTATAACGCGCACCTATACTTTCAAGTTTTTTTTTAACTTTTAGGTACATTCACTGTATAACGCACATCCCTTTTTTACTAAGAAATCTGAAATATTAGAATATAATGCTCTTATGTTTTTAAGTTCTTTACACTGGTGTGCAAAACTTAAGCAACAGGTGGGTTTATTGCCATAACTTCACGAAAAATCATCTGAGAGACATGGAATTCAGAAATGAGGGAGAGTATTATGTACGTAAAGGATGACGAAAGCATCGGCGCTGAAAAAGGAATACAATGCATACGGTATGAAATCAAACAAAAACAAGCTTTATTGAACGCATAGTATCGTGACTCATGATGGTCTATCCAACAGGAAAAACAACAAGCAGACGTTCCTTAATATGGTATGTGCCCTCTCCTCACTGCAATGGTTGCTTCGCATCGTCTCCGCATACTCAGAACCAGCTGGTGCAACATTTCTTGCGGTAGGAGTGCCCATTCTTCAATCAGCATCTGTTTGAGTTGTTGGGTGTTCTCCGGATGATGTAAGCGTGCTGCAATACATCTCCCAAAAGAATCCCACACATGTTCGATGGGATTTAAATCTCGGATTTTTACCGGATGGTGTAAGCGGGAGTACGCTGGCCAATCCATTCGAGTGATATCTTCACTTTCCAGCAGCTCCTCAACAGCAAGAGTCCGATGTGGCCGTGCATTGTCATCCATAAAAATGAAGTATGGGCCAATGGCACCTCGGAACAGATGCACATGGGGAAGAAGTACCTCCTCACAATAGCGATCCCCGATTACAGACCCTCTGTCGAAAATGTGGAGCTCAGTTCGCCCGTTCAGCATAATGCCTCTCCAGACAAGAACTCCAGTACACCGTAACGGTGTCTTTCCTTGATGTTACTGGGATAAAACCGAATCTCGATCTCTCTCCAAATCAAAACGTGTTGAGAATCGCTTCCTGGCACTACTAAACCGACTCTCATCCGTAAAGAGGACACGACTCCATTGATCCGTTGTCCAGTTTTGGGGCTCTCTGCACCACTGTAAAGGGTGGCGTCGGTGGCCAACTTTCAGCGGGAGGCAGCGTTCAGGACGGCGGGTGAATAGGCCCCCTTTGTGAATGCGTCTGGCCACAGTAAACCGCGACACTTGTCGCCCCGTTGCTGTAGAGAGTTGCTGAGCAATGACGCTTGCTGACTGCCGTCGGCCTCTTTTCACCTGCAGGATGATATATCGGTCATCCCTTGCAGTTGTCGTCCTCGGGCGGCCACCACCAACCTTTCTAACAGCTGTACCTGTGGTTTGGAACGCTTTCCAAGCGCGCGAAATGACACTTTAGTTGATTCCGAAATCTGCAGCTACACTGGGGACGGTACGCCCCTCATCCAGCTTTCCGATTATTCTTCCACGTGTGAAGTCGTCCAGGTGATTTCTTCTAGGCATATTTCACGAACTCACTCACTGGAACTTGCAGCGAATATGTTGAATTGCGCCTGCGTCCTTCATTTTATTTTACTGTTGAACAGCACGCGCCGACATCACGCGTTTTGCGTACGCTCACGTCGCTTCTGACGTTTCGTTCCTGATATTTGCATACGCATGACGTTTCTACTGACTTACGTGTTCACTGCACTGATCTGCAGACCTCCTTTTCTGCAATTTCATGGTTATCTCTGCTTAATTTTTACATTGTTGCTTAAGTTTTGCACACCAGTGTATTCCAGATATTAACCCGGGGTTTTGAAAAAAATAGTATACTTCTAAAACTACAACTCTTTTAGTTCATAAGACATGTCATTACTTTTAAATAAACAGTATTTTGATATGTACAGAAGTAAATGTGTTTTTATGCTCATCTCTTGTTATTTTTAAAGCTATCGTTTTTATACCCGGGGTATAACGCCCACCCTTAAATGCCTATCTTATTTTTTTGTGTTAAAAGTGCGTGATATACGCCTCCTTTTACGGCAGGTTGGAAGTAAAAAAATGATGTTTGAATTATTCGAATTATTTGTAATAATTGTTGTTGTAATTGGTGCATTCATATAAAAATACGACTCTTTGCCCTTTCTATTCATTTTAACATATATCATTTTCCCTTTAGAGAATTTTGACAATGTGTAGTCAAAATATAAGAATTTGCCTGATTTCCTTGAAGCAGAGCTAACTATTTTTAGCTATTTGAAATTTCGTATAGATAATATCGATTTATTCACTTTTCTAGAAATTCCTGAAATTCCTAGTTCTCAGACAAAAGTACATACAAAACATTTTATTGCCTGAAATTCTTAAGGTTAGGATCGGATTTAAGAATCAGAATTTTTGAACAAGTTTGGCGAATGAAAATAAAATAGTTACAGAAAATTCTTTCCATAGGATAAAGTGTGATAGCATATATTCTTTGGAAATTATTCATGATAGAACTCAGTCATTTGTTGTGTAAAATGAATCCTCAAAATTCTTCCTAAAATAGTTTACATATGTATTAGAAATTATGTGTTAAATTTAAATGTGTTGTTAAAACTGACACATTGATAGCTGTTTTTGTGTTGTTGCATCAGTTTTAATGATTATATTTTATATTAAATAGTAAACATGTTGCATTTTTATAAATTTTCAGTTTAACTGGAGTAATATTACAGTGTTTAAATGTGGCCAGTATACATAGAAAAATAAATGAGTATATCTAATTAAAATGGGAATACATAAAAAAAGATTCAAACCAAGGTGAGATAACAATTGAATGTACAGGTAGCGAATGTTTTTACTTGCTGTGCGTTGTGTTTATTCATTTAATATGGAATGAACAATTGAAAATACAGGTAGCGAATGTTTTTACTTACTGCGTTGTGTTTATTTATTTAATATGGAATTTGGTTTCTCTCAAGAATCTTTTTTTGGAGAAAAATTCAAAAATTTCTCTTGGTTTGAGAAATTCTTTCAAAATGAAAACATCGATTACTTCGAACGGATCTTTTCAACTTTATTGCTACTTCGAAATTTATTTCTTCACAAGAGAACTTTAACGAGTACCTTTACTCAAATTTTGGCAAATTAAGGAAAAAAAAATTTAGAGCATTGAAATAAAAGAGCTGAAAAATGAAGACCCACTTCTAAGTGATAGAAAGTAAAAATAAAAAACAGAAAGAAAAATCCATCGCTTGTTATATACGAAGATTTGAAAAAGTGCAGTGATATTCAGGCTTTCCTATCGTTTAAGTATAATGCTAAGAAATACATGTAAATTATAAATGGATGAATTTGTTCAATAGTTCAATTATTGGAATGTACTTTACATGCCTTTTACGATATTTTTTTCTGGGTTTATATATTAATTTTAATGTTTATTTATTACTTATGATTAGTCAGCTTTTGGGGACAAAATGGTATAGAAAAACCTTAATTTAAAAAGGATTTAAAACTTTTGGAATCCATAGATTTAATTACAGATTAACTCGAGAATCCTTGTACCTTTCTAGATATTGTATTGTTATTATAATGATTAATGATGCAAAGTACAAAGAGAAACATATAGTCGAAGTGAAGAAATTGGGGCATAATTAATGTCCATAAAAACAGAATTTCAGCAGGTGTAACAGGTTCCATACCAAGAGCCTCAAACCAACATAAAACATTAAAATAAATTTTAAAAATATATATACTTATCGCCTGTTACAGTCGCAATGTCGTTGCTCACGAAATGAAATATCCCGCTCTTTTAGAACGCTAAGACGACACAGCGCCACCCAACGAGGATTCCCTCAACTAAAACTCTCGCTACTTTATTACTTTTTTAAACACCCAAAACTTTTTTCATATTGTGATGTATTTATAGATTCCAGAGTATTTATTTGGCTTTGCATCATTTTATCATGACGGATAAAAAAACATTGTCAGCCTCTTTTTTTGGGAAAAACGGAAATATAAGTTCCATATGTCTTCCAAAATTCTTTCATATCTTGATTTATTTTCGTCTGCTGTCAGCAATTCTTATCGTACACTATTCCAAATATATATCTTCACATTTCTAAAAATCTTCCATGATCAGAAACTGAATAAAATATATCCAGCAGTACGTAAAACTATTTTTATCATTAATCATACAAGTAAAAATAAATAAATGTCTTCACATCTCAATCCTTTAAAAAGAATGAAAAACTCAAACAATCAAAATAATTTTCAAATACAGTTTGTATTTATTTCAAAACTATTTCATCTTGAAATCATATTCTCGTTTGTTTCTTTTTTCGCATTTTTCACCTTAAAGTGTAAATAGTTTGTGATATGTTGATTTTTTACTTATGGGGGATTTTATTTTTGAATCATCGTCAAAATTCTTCCCAATTACAAAAGAAACATATCTTATTAAATATTCTGGAATGTCTGAATCTTTGCTTATTTCTGTAGTGAATATATCGTACGTAAAAACCAGTATTAAGTATACTTTTGTGGTATATATTTTTTTTTGGCAATTTCCTTTCTTAATTTTAAAAATTGTTCTTTTGCTGCGTCTCACATGAATTTTCTAATTTTTTGTAACGAGTTTCCAACAAAGCTTTCCTATATCTTAATATTTTTTCTTCACTCAGGTTCCCAAATCATTTGATTTAAAGACTACTCCTAGTGTTCCCATACATTTTTAATTCTGTGCCTTATTTTTTCTGTCATCAAAGGATTATTAATGATTCATTCTATTTCTTACAGCATATTATATATATTTAAATATTTATATATATACCATAAATATGTTTATATCTTACTGTCTGATGAGTTCCTTTTTTGTTGAAACGAAATGGCAATACATTTTATGTGATCCTAAAATTTATTACAAGTAAACCCCTACCTTTTCTTAATCTAATTCTAGTTCTACAACAAACATAATTCTTTCGATACATCATTTGTAATTTATTTACCAGAAATATGCTATATTTAGAATGTATCGATTTAGAAATATATCTTTGCTACATCTATTTCCAAATAAGGGAGAAAACACAACTGGTATCAATTTTAAATAATGAAATTAAATAATATCCTGGAATAATGCGTATATAATTTATTGGGCGTTCAGTCGAAGTAAGATTACGTAGGTGTAAATGTATTATTGGTTGTTTATTATTTCAACAATTCGAAAAGGACACAAATATTATTGACGACAGGCTTCTTATTTTCAACCAAGTTCAGAATGAGACTTCCAGCTGGCACATTCACTCTCCCCTAGTTCCCACACTACGCCAATGAATTTTGAAGCCAAACGCAATGAAACATTTAATGATCCAAGCACAAATAAAACCATCAAAGTACACTCAGGAGCATTAAAAATAGCGACCCAAGAAGAAAGCATCGGATTGAAATGAAATTTAATACACATAATGACACAGATTAGAGATTCACTTGATCTCAAAAACAAGACAATTAAACGAATACAGGGTGTGCAAGGACACAATTAATTGGGAAACTTCAATAGCACGTTGGGCCACCTCCAGCTGCAAAACATGCCGCCACACGGTCCGGCATTGAGTTGATTAGACACCTTATGTTGTCTTGAGGCAGATGGGCCCACAAATCTTGAACAGCCAAATCTAAATCATGTACAGAGAGACACGATGGCATCTTCCGTTTTAGCTGATCTCACACGTGCACTGCAGGGGACAAATCGGGGAGCGGGTCGGTTATGGAATAGTCTGAAAATGACGTAGGAAGACTTGAGCAACTCTTGCTATATGCGGATGAGCATTATCTTGCTGGAAAATTGCCCCTGGGAGACCATTTAAGAAAGGTTCTACATGGGGTCGTGTAATATCATCAAAGTAACGTTGGCCCGTTAAGGTTCTACTCATCACAATTAAAGTGGACCGGCTATCATAGGCTATGGTCTCCCAGACCATTACACCAGCTAAGCGGGCAGTGTGACGGGAATTGTACCGCTCACCAGGGCGCCTCCACACTCGTACACGGTTACCATCTGTCCCCAAAACAAACCGGGATTCATCACTAAACACAACCTTTTGCCAATCTGTGACATTCCACATTGATCTGGCTTGGCACCACTGTAGACGCAGTTGCCGATGGTCCGGTGTTAAAGGGAGTGCACGGAAAGGGTGCTTGGATTTAAGATTTGCTTCTGCAAGTTATCTGGAAATTGTTTGTGGAACAATTGCTACGCCTACGTCTGCTCGTATCGTTGAACGAGTCACTGTGGGGTCCATAAGTGCTTGCCGCACTATCCTTCGATCCTCTCTCCTCGTGGTCTTCCTGGTCACCCCAGGCCCAGTTTTCCGCACGTGTGTACCTTCTCGTATCCACTGCTCCTAACAATTTCTAACAGCACACTCCGAACGATCCACCTGGCCAGCAACACGGCGCGTCGACCAGCCTGCAGTTTTCCTCCCGATGATCCGGCCTCTCTAAAACTCGCTTAACTGTGAGGAATGTCTTCTAGCACGTTTATCTGGCTTTTGCTTACCAAAGTCTTCCTACAATCGGCGGGTAATCGTCACTTTTATGAATCTTCGAATTTGCGCTGGCTTATATAGCAACCTCTTCATGATTGTAGCGACACCTCGGCGTGTATGAGCATGCGTATTGGCACAAAGCTTGGATCATTTGAATATCACATTACGCTGTACTTATTTGCAAAGTTTCGCGATTGTACTTAGCTTCCTTTTTGGGTCGCTATTTTCAATGTTCCTGAGTGTATTTTTATGCATTAATCATCTTTATAAAAAAACGTAGATTGCAATTTATTTGCCATTTCTGATCATTTTTTGTAGGAAAAATTAGTCGTATATGGCGGTTCTGCTTATAATGCGATTATATTATATTCCAAGAAAAGGGACATTCTTAAATATTTTACCAAATCTTACTGGAATTGAATAAATAATATTGCTTGAAAATTAAAATTGATAAATTTGATATCAGTACGAATGGCTCAAAAACTCGCAACTTTAATTTTCTATTAAAAAGAGTCTTTCTATTATGGAATCCACTTGTTACAGATTAATGTAAATAGTGGTTTCTCTCATTAAGGTATGGACCAGAGTTTTCGAATCCAATCGTTATTTCCGGAGATATTTGTGTAAAATTGTTAAGGGGTTGTGTGTGCTAGATTATTTTTGCATATGATTAATGAGTTCCTCCATTTCTAAGCATTGCATGATAAACGGATCAAAATGTACACCAACTCGACAGGAGCTCTAGTGGCTACAATTTCGTGATTGCTATTACACAGTTACTGTAATCTCAACCAGACAAGAAAGAAAATGGCTACACCATTTCTGACAAGCCTAATCAAAGTCATATACGGGCTGAAATGAAAGGTTACGAGGATTTTTGATTTCATAGCTTTGGTGATTTTGACCAGAATGATTGTGATTGACAAAGAGAGAAAAAAATTAGAGCATAAAATGTGTGTAAATAATGAATGTTCCTAATCTTTCTTCAAGTGCAGCAAATTCTATTTGCATTTTTAAACGAATATAAACATATCCTGAGTATTTCTGTCACATTTCTAAAGCAAAGAAATTTTATTATTTATTCATTCTTATTGTATCGTAATTTAATCAACTACTTGAAAAACATATTTTCTGAATTTTCTTGGATATCGTGCTTAGATCTAGTGCCAAAAATCTCAAAATAAATTTTAGGAAAAATTCTTTTTCTAACTTCGATATTCTATTTGTCATGGCGTTTAAAGCCAAAACACGTTTTTCTCTCTCAGTTTCTTTTGTTTTATTTGTCTTCTTTCGAATCAATTCCAAAGTCGGAAAAAGTTTCAGTTTTGAGTGTGTTCATGATAAAAATATGATATGTGACTCCCTCTGAAGTCAAAGTACTTCTTACATACTCGAGAGAAATGGAAAGTACCGTATTCTAGTATATTTCTTTTTAAAATGACCTAAAAGGTCGGAACAAGATGTGGTTTTAAAAAAGAACTGATCCACTTTTTTTTAAGTGAGCAATGCCTGTTCTGGAAGAAAAATCATTGCGAAAACAATCTGTTAAAAGGTTTTTATTTACGAACATAATCGAAAATTCTGTTTAATCAAATTTTCTGACAAAGCATCTAATATATATATATGGCCTTCATTACACAAATCAATATGTTTAAGCCTGCTATTTTAATTTTATTTTTAAAAGAGCACTCGAAAGAATAACGACTGACCTAAGAAAGTTTAAAAAAAGGTACGATCTAGTGCATCCCCCTCTCTAAACCATCCATATAAATATTAATTTAAACTGTTCTTGCATCAATGCAGTAAAGGATGCAAATTATAGCTTAATTCATGATCATATTCACAATGTCTCAAACACCATTTATAATATTGAAAAATAAGTAACAGTATGATAATCCTTAACACCTCAAAACCAAACATTAAATACAATAATGCACAAAACACAAGGTGCGATTACATTGCATTCAAAAATTAAGTAATGTTTAAATTATGCTCTCTAACATCCACTCCCTACTCTCCTAATATTACCCCACAAGAATGAAGATTATGGAGATTTTATACAGTGTCGTCAACAGCTGATGCTACAAAAAAAGAAAAAAAAATATATACGAAACTTTTTGCAAATTAATTACATATCGGTCTCTCCGCTTGCATTTTATTGGCAGAAAGCATTATATGAGAAATTCCAGGTGAAACTGGAAATAGAAAGTATTACAGTCGGACCAAAGAATTTGGCATAATTTTTGGAGACCACTTTTGGCTACTTGGTGATAATTTTTGAGGAGTTGGCTAGCATATGGATGCTTCTTGAAATTACTAGAGAATTCTATTAATATCACGATCTATGACGTAAGCTAATTTTTCTCGAAAGAACCATGTGGACTCTAAATAGAAGTCACTCGCTGAGGATAATTTAGCATTGTTTTGACCATTGAAGGATAGACTAGCGATTAGTTGCTAATTTCGAGCAAAGTACTTGTGAATAACTTTAAACTTGACGCATTGCTCTTTTTAGAAATTGAGCGTTGAGAAGGAGAAAATATGTTCTGAGATTTATTAAGCGAACTTTAGTGCTGTATTCTGTATTTCAAGAATTATTTTCCAAAAATAAAGTTTCATCGCGCTTCTAAAGCGCTGTCTTGATCTTTGAGACTGATAGCATGAAATCATCGAACCCGAGTTACAAACTTTAAATACTGACTACATATTTCCTATATTCTATTGTGTGGTAAATATACCCAGAAAATGTACTCTTCTACCTTAGAATACTCAGAAACAAAAATATGCATTTTACGAATATAAAGTGATGAGAAAAGAGTTACGATTTAGTTTATGATATATATTAATTCAGTTAAATGAATAATACCTATCATATATATATATATATATATATATATATATATATATATATATATATATATATATATATATACAGGAAAGTTATCTCTAAAACACACACAGAATAAAGAAATTATATGTAGCATGAGAAATTAACTAAATCTGTGTTACTTAAGTCTTGTTTAAAAAATTGCATTGTATGTTTTGATTTTTAGACTGATTGTTATATGAAATCCTTTGGTTTTATTCTAATTATTGAACTCATCCCTGTCCTAAGAGTATTTTTTTTAATTTAAAAATAGTAATGGATGTTAAAGATATCATTACATGCAATACGATGAAAATAACTAAATATGCCTAATTTTTTTATAAATTTAAAATAAATTCACCGAATGAGAATTAATTTTTCTTTTCTTTTTAAAGTACATTTATTCAATTTTAGAGCTGGAAGTTGATTCGTTAATCCTTAATTGCTAATTTATAAATAAAATTTGGAAAAACGCTTTTATTAATCGAATTATTTTTTTATGTTTCCTATTTACGCAGTATCCTTTCATAAAATAGGAAACAGATAGTGAGAACGACTAGACTCATGTATTAAAAGTTTTCCATTGAGAAATAGTCTAGAAGAGATAAAATAATAGTTAACTACAACACTGCTCTTTCATTTTCCGTTTTGCTATTTATCATCTACTCCGTGGCTAAAAAAGGAACATTGTTTCTATAAGATTACAGTTTGTGTTATGAAAAAAAAGTATTTTAAGTTCATTTTGCTCGTCTATTTTATTTTCAGAGAAATTTTATAACAAATATGTTTGTTTTTATTTTACCTGTACTGACCGAAATCTGTATTTACGTTATTATAATGATGGTAACACCAAAAAAAAGGGGGCTAGTTTGATTTTAATTATATTTACGTCGATCTTTAAAGCACATCGAAGGCTATAGATGGCGGACCTCGTCACCAATAGCTTTCTGAATAATAGACAATAATAAATGAATCATGTCCTTTAAGATTTAAAAGTTGATTATTCCAAAGTATCAGAAAAAAAATCTTTAGAAACACAAATTACAAAAATACACTAATAATTAGATTAAATAAACAACACCAAATTGACTTCGAATTTTGTTAACTCGGAATTTTGAACTACGTTCAAGTAATGGTAGCGACATCTTAACTGCCACACCCATGTGCAAATATCCAAACTCGATCGATTTAACGTTCACCAGGCCTTTTTACAAAGCGGGTTCGATCCGTAGTGCAGTTGCACTACGGAACGAACCCGTGAATTGAAACCGCTGACAGGTCAGTACGAATAACTTAAAGCTTTAATTTTAACTTTTTCAAACTTGTATGGTTAAAGTTTCTATGGCTATCACACAAAAGAATTTACGGAAACCTTATCTTTTAATGAAATACAGCTACTTAATATATCCAGAATCTATAATTTTAATTTCTTTCAGATCACGTAAATATTTTCAACTATAGCAACTGAAATTTTCCTGCGTAGTTTAGGCAGAGTAGAATGCATAAAATTTTGTGTTATACTTCAGAGGGGAAGTTTAATAATGGGATGTTTCCAAAAGCCAACCAGTTCGAAAACAGTTTACGCACGAAACTCTTTCTGCATTTTCCAAATCCGTTCAAGTTACTCTGATATCACATAAATATTGACATCTTGAAAATTATAGACAGTTCGAATCCTTTATTATCTGAAGAGGTTTGTGAGTTGTTTATTGTCTTTTGGTTACTAATGATACAAAATATACAAATGTTTGGGAGTTTGGTACGGAGCAAATAAGTATTTCTAAGAAATGACAATAATAAAGGAATCCTGTGCTTTTCGATATAAAAGTTCATTATTCCAAATAATCAAAGAATCGTTAGAAACAAATATTACAAAAATAAATAAATAATTAAATTAAATAAACGCCAAATTTACTTCAAATTTTGTTAAAACAAATTTAGTGAACATTTTTAAATTATCAGATGAAACCTAAAAACCTTGTTATTCCTGCCTTTTTCAGTTGAATTACAAATTTTTCAAAACTATCTACCTTAACGCTTATAACCTTGTTACAAGCCACAACGTCCAATCTGTAATCATTTTGATGTTTATTTATTCTTAATTGTGCAACATCAGCATTTTCCACACATATTATGTCCAAATTTTCTTTTAATTTAAGAGTATCAGAACTTATACAGAGTGTTTTATTCCAGGTATAGAAGTTTAAGTTGGCATTACTTTCCAAGATGGCGACCGATTTAACAGCTGTAAAGTGATTTATTCTCAGTTTGGTTTGGCAATTCATCATGAATAGATTCACGCCTGAACAACGCTTTCAAATTGTGCAATTTTATTTCGAAAATAATGGTCTATTTTCATAAGCGAATTTTGTTTAGCGATGAAGCGCACTTCTGGTTGAATGGCTACGTCAAAAAACAAAACTGCCGCATTTGTAGTGAAGCTAATCCACAAGTGTATGTCGAAACACCGTTACATTCAGAAAAACTGACTGTTTGGTGCGCTTTATGGGCTGGTGGAATCCTTCTTCAAAAACGATGAAGGCAATAAAATTACAGTCAATGGTGATCGGTATAGAGCCATGATTACTAACTTTTTCATTCTTGAATTGAACAATCATGATGGCCAGGAGCTGTGGTTCCAACAAGACGACGCAACATGTCCCACAGCTCGTGCTACAATCGATTTATTGAAAGACACGTTTGGTGACCGCCTAATTTCACGTTTTGGACCTGTGAATTGGCCTCCAAGATCTTGTTATTTAACACCGCTAGTTTATTTTCTGTGGGGCTATGTAAAGTCATTGGTCTATGTGGATAAGCCACAAACGCTTGACCATTTGGAAGACAACATTCGCCGTGTTATTGCCCATATACGGCCACAAATGTTGGAAAAAGTCCTCCAAAATTGGACGTCCAGATTGGACTACATCCGAGCCAGCCGTGGCAGCCCTATGCCAGAAATCATATTTAAAATGTAATGCCACAAGATTTTCTTTCGAATAAAAAAAAGTCATGTGAATCGAATAATACATCGTTGTTTTATTGCAATTTAAAATTCTATACCTCTAAAAAACACCCTTTATTAGCACCACTGTGAATGTAGGGAATATGTCATATTAAAGGAAAACATATATAACAAGAGGACAGAAAAATTTATAAAATCCACCGAAAAGAATTAAGTTATGTCAGACTTTCACATCAAAGAATAAGGCAATGATAAAAGCATTTCTATAAAGTTAAGAGGACGCGGTACGATTTAATTAAAAAGCTTTGATTTTATGGTTTTTACAGATTTTTTCCTTGTAACCTATGTATATGCAATACGTAAGACAGAATATTTGTTCAAAAAATCATAAAAGCAATCCATTAAACTTTTTTAAAAATTTTTAAAAAATTTTGAGGTAAATTTAAAACACTACTCCTCGTACAATAATTGACGTACACACACGGAAATTTGATTTACATATTTGTTAAACCATGTACAATAAAAGTTATTATGAGTTTGGAGATAACACATGATTTAAATTCCTAAAAAAAAAATTTATGAATTATTATGAAAAAATCTCTAAAAAACGTATAAATTCTAAGTTCAAATATTTAAAAAAAAAATAAATATTGCTTTGATTCAAAAATGCATACCAACTTTCGTTATATAAAGGGTGTTTTTTTTAGAGGTATAGAACTTTAAATTGCAATAAAACAACGATGTATTATTCGATTGACATGAATTTTTTTTATTCGAAAGATAATCTTGTGGCATTACACTTTAAATAAGATTCCTGGCATAGGATTGCCACGGCTCGCTCGGATGTAGTCCAATCTGGACATCCAATTTTCGATGACTTTTCCGAACATTTGTGGCCGTACATCGGCAATAACACGGCGAATAATGTCTTCCAAATGGTCGAGCATTTGTGGCTTATCCGCATAAACCAATGACTTTACATAGCCCCACAAAAAATACTCTAGTGGTGTTGAATCACAAGATCTTGGAGGCCAATTCACAGGTCCAAAACGTGAAATTAGGCGGTCACCAAACGGGTATTTCAATAAATCGATTGTACCACGAGCTGTGTGACATGTTGCGCCGTCTTGTTGGAACAACAGCTCCTGGACATCATGATTGTTCAATTCAGGAAAGAAAAAGTTAGTAATCATGGCTCTATACCGATCACCATTGACTGTAACGTTGTGGCCTTCATCGTTTTTGAAGAAGGATTCTACCAGCCCTTAAAGCGCACCAAACAGTCAGTTTTTCTGGATGTAACGGTGTTTCGACATACACTTGTGGATTAGCTTCACTCCAAATGCGGCAGTTTTGTTTGTTGACGAAGTCATTCAACCAGAAGTGCGCTTCATCGCTAAACAAAATTCGCTTATGAAAATCGGGAACAACGGCAATCACGTTTTGGGCCCATTCGACGAATCTACGCCTGGCTTGATTAAATTTTTTATGTAATGCCACAAGATTATCTTTCGAATAAAAAAAAATCATGTCAATCGAATAATACATCGTTGTTTAATTGCAATTTAAAGTTCTATACCTCTAAAAAAACACCCTTTATTAATAAAAATCTATAAAAAAAATTCAAATCGTTTCATGGAATAGAAAAAACCTTAGCATTTTAAATGAAAGAAAACAAACGATTTTTTTGCTCTGACATAAATCAATTTAAAATTTTTATTTGCTGTTAAAAGATATATATATGTATATATATATATATATATATATATATTTAAGTGCAATAAATTTACTGTATGTACTACATGCACATGATAAAAGTTTTATAAATTTATTATATGAAAATTATAATTTTATATGTTTAAAATTTAAAATTTTCAGTATCTTACATTTTTAAGAAATTACGTTAAATAACATACAAACTCATTTTACGATGATTTTAAAATAATTCTATTTTGCATCTTCATATTTTTTTTTTACATTTATGTTTTAAAAACCAAGGACTATATGTACTCCCTTCTTTTTTTTCTTTGAATATTTTTATTTTCGCAGATTGTCTAGTTTTACTTTTCGACGTGCTATGCGAAAAGCAAGATTATTTTGGCGATTTCTTTCTTTTTTACGTCTGTAATCACGTGTGGCAGCAATTTTTCCTGCTTATTCACCAAGATCCAAATTAGCTGCTTTTTGTATTTCTTTTAAGGCTTTCAAAGTACAAAAGTTATACTCTGATACTGCCTCAAAAACAGCTATATTTACACTTCGTGATTTCGCTGAAGTTTCTTTAGAGCACTTACTCCAAATCACGCTATGCAAACTCTCGTTGCTGTCCTGAGTCAGACATCTGGCACATCCTTTCAAAAGACCATCATAAGCTAACATTTGATATATTGGAACAATTTTTGTCAAGTAATCTGGATTTATTGGTGTTCCAATATTAAGTTTATGTGGTGCAGGTTTTTGCTAAGGCTCTTCGATAAAAAAACCACGAATCTTTACCAGGAGGGCATTTCATGTGCATTGGATTTTTATCTGTTGAGATACTGTGATAAAGCGTGAGATATATGGATTTTTTCATGCCCTGAATATCTCCCTTATTTTCCAGAATAGCTTTCTGATTGTACTGTATTAGTTTTTTTTATCGTTGTTTCTTTAGGCTGTCATGAGATTTTCTTCCCAGAGTGATACATTTAACTCTCCAATCTTTCACAAGATTGCGTAAGCTGGTGCCTAATCTTTTGCTTACGTGATTAATACACTCTTCTTTCAAAATTTCACCGTCTGATCCATAAATTTTTAGGCTATTTAAGAATTTATGAGTTTTAGCATCACCATCAGATAACAATGTTGTGTAACGGAAACCCCATGCTTCTGATCGAGACCAAATTTTAGCTGCAGCCTTCATTTCCATTGTTCCTGATGTCCCAACTTGGTTAATCTGGCAGGAAATTTGGCCAGAATACCAAACATCGTATTCAGCTGTAGTTTCGTCTAATTCATTTTTCGCACTTATACATGTTGGACAGTACTTGCTCATAATTTCATAGTCAATAACATATCCTGTTAAAGTGTCAACTACACAGCCAACACCGATTTGGGATGTGTGACCTCGGGTCAACCATGTCCCATCAAATGAAACAGCAATATCAGTAACAGTATTTGATCCATTTTGATCCAGTTTGCTGTATGAATTTTGAACGCTGTTATGTACATAGTTCAACACAGTTTGGGGAAGCAAGAGAGTACACTTATTTGATGTAGCATTTAATTTCATTAAAAGTTTTACTCGACATCAAAGGCATATTGAGAAACATGCAAATTTTTTCAACCGATGCATGGCTCCCACAGATTGAAAGAAATGTTGAACAGCACGAGCATTCACATCGAAAGGTGTAGATGTATTTGATTTTTTTCAAGTCTTGGAGTTGTAAAGCATTCCATTTTTTGCTCAGAACATGTTTTGCATACCAGTTTCAATTGATGAGAAAATCCAAATTTATGTCCAGATTCAAGATTTAAAGAAGACTGGTTGCAGCTACCACAAAAAGTATATTTGACAAGGCATTTTTGTCAACAATTATATAACTTGTCCATCATAGGTGTCAGCAATATTTTCTTGTTCTAGTACTTTTTTTTCTTGCATAGAAACTCTTTCATTTTTAAAAATGATATCACCACTTGAGAGTTGAGCAACATTTGAATTGTGCTCTGAAATGTCCATATTGTTTTCAGTTTTTGTTTCAGTGTACCATCGCTTTTGAATACTCAATTTATTTGATTTGTTATTCCTCTTCATACGAGGCATGCTTAACTATTAAAATGCTGTATAGAATACGTTCATATATATATAAAAAAAACTGTTAAACTGATAAGGATAAAATAATTAGTCTTGAAAAAGACTTTTTTTTGGTAAACCGAAACTAAATATTTCAAAAATATGAAATAAAATTTAGCAGAATGAAGAACGCAGTATAGCTCAACAAATGTAAACAAACATTAAGAATGGATTACAATCTCTTCACTTCATTTCAAAACTGCTTAACTGTGTTAGAATTAAATTCGCTAGAAAATGAAAAGTGCGTCTGCTAGAGCAGAATGATGTCAGAATGTGAATTCTGACGAGCATATTAGTTATCATAACTTTGGATTTTTTTTAATTTAGAGCTCTGAAATTTTGTGCGATAATAGAGAAACGTATAAGGAATAATTTAGGCAATTTTTTTTTAATTTTTTGACCAATTTTCGTCAAATGAATTGTACCGTGTCTTCTTAACATCATTGGAGTAATTTCACAATCTTTCATATATATAACATCGCTTACATTATAAAAAAATAAAATAAGTTGATTTAAAATTTGATCAGTTAATCGGCAAAAAATCAGTTGACTTAAGTTTAGGTATGGTATCCTTTGGCGATTTCTTCAGCGGTCAGTAGAAGTGGTCGCCAAACTTTCGATATGCCAATACAATCGTTCGCAGGTATCATGGAAAAAATTCAAATATAATAACAATAATGAAAGATAAAAATTGCAATTTTTTTAAAATATGAAAATCTAGGATCACGGGAGGAAAACATCTGGCTAGAAATTTTTAAAAAAATTAACAAAGGATTTTCGTAAGGCCTTACCTTTCAAGAAACAAGAAGAATAGAATTCAAGTTCAGATGAACTTGAAAGTAAAACTATCTTATGGCATTTAAGGAAATGGATCTAATGGATCTAAATCTATTTCAGATTTCTGATTTTGTGCATCATTTTCTATATGAACTTGAAAAGTTTAGAACACACCTGAATCTCGCTTGAAGGGACTTGTTGTGCCAAAGGTAAGTTTCTCTTTCCTGCCTCTTTTCTCAGAGATAATATTCTCAAATGAAAGGGAATAGCATAGTGTGCGCCTTTCGAACACATATTCTTCATCATTAAAACATATCATAATTAACTTGCTTTCTTCGAACCAGGTATTATTTCTTGTACGGTGCTTATTCATTCCTATTTTGCGGTATTACCACACAAAATGTGTGATCCGTAGAATTCATCTTCCATCAAAATTTCGCCAAGTCCCATTGAAGCAGCATTACATCATAAGAAACGGCGTTGCTTTTGAATATTACAGTTTTAACGTAAATTAAATCTAATTTAGAGTAAGATAAAGACATTACACATTCAAATACAAATTATTTACACTATTTTCTATTTTACACAAAATTTGTAGCACTATATACTGAAGCCTTCCATTAGACGAGGGCTACTCGACCTTTTTTCCGCCGGGCCACAAACATATGACAACATGGGAACATGGGAATTAATGGAGGGGGAATGGGGCGCTATAAGACAAAAATTATTAAAAATAGGAAAAATTGATCAAAATATTAAAACTTGTTTTTGGATTTTAAGTTTACACTATATTAAGCTTCCTATCAAACACTCCCCAAAAATAGGTTTTACGCATTTTTTATCGAGTTAAAGGGTAGCTTCGATTTCCTTTGATTTATGACGCCAAGCCTATTGTTTACATTCTACTGCCATATAAAAAGAATGTCATGTGCTTTGATATCCGTTTTTCTTTTGACAATGCCCCATTAATTTTTGTAGCAAACAATAATTTATTAAGTGCAGGATGGTAGCAAATACACTCTATTAACAAAAATCCGAAGCACCAAGAACGAGTTGTCCGATAGGGACAAGATTTGGTGGGCAGAAAGATTATGTACAGAATAGAAGAATATTAAAATTTCAGAAGTATTTAATGTTTTATTTCAGAGTTACATAGTAACAAACGAGCTCAATAAGGTATTGAATCACCTCTAGCCTGGATGCAAGCAGCCACACGATGTGGCATTGAGTGATAAAGCACCCTGATAGTCATGATGGCTAAATTTGCTCCAATTATAGGGCCCGGTCATCAACATTCCTTGGTAGATGTAGTCATCTTCCCATCATATTCCAGACATCTCGATTGGAGAGATAACTGGCGTTTTGGCTCGCCAAGGAAGTGCTAAATAATCTGTAAGACAGTTCATAGCAAAACGTTCCATATGTGTTCTGGCATTACCTTGCTGAAAAATAAGGCCAGGGTACTGCAAAAGAAAGGGTAGCAAAGCAGTTCTCAGAATGTCGCCGACGTTCCGCTGTGCTGTAAGTGTATCTCTAATGACGACCAAAGGGGCCCATCTGTTGAAATAAATGGTACCCTAGACCAGAACTCCTGGTTGAGTTCCTGTGTCGCATGCAATATTGAAAGCAGGATTGGCACGCTGACTTGGGCGTCTCCAGACACGTCGTCGATGATCGTCAGGACACAGTTGGAAGCGGAATTCGCCGCTAAACACTACACGTCCCTAGTCAGCATGATTCCAACCTGCTAGAGCCAGGTATCACTGTAATGTGGCTCGATAGTATCTAGGCGTAATTAGCAGTTAATGTAGTGGTCGGTACGAGCGTAAATTTCACTCTATCAACCGTCTATGAATGGTCATGGTGGACACTCGTATGCGGGTAGGATGTCTGATGGTTGATTACGATGAATCAGGAGCTGTGACAGCTTATCTGACAATCAATCTGTCCTCCCAACCTGCGGTGGCCCTTGGTCGACCGCTACCATGTCTCTGAAATCTGCCATTTTCCACCCATTCTTGCCAGAATCTTCTAATGGCCGCATCGTTTAGACCCGTAAGACGAGCGATTCTCCAATTTGCGTATCCTGCCATCCTGCCTCTTTCAGTCCAATGATACGGCCTTTTTCAAACTCTAACGATTTTTCGTAATGAGCTCGAATCCTGTTTCAGTAGTTGAAAAGTATCCTAAATCACAATGCAAAAGAAATTTTGTCCATCAGATTGAGAATAGCTTCTTATAGACACCTGCTGAGTACGCAGTTCTGATGCGATGTAGCTCCCACTATGCATTCATTGGACACCAAATTTTCATTGTTAGCATGTTCGGTACAAATGTTTTGCATACGAAATTTCATTACAATTGGGTTACTCTTTCTTGGTGGGTCATTCTTTTTTGTTATAGAGTGTATTATTTGCTGAATTCCAGAATGAAATTAGTATTTTTTGCTTAAAATTAGTCCAACTTGTTGTGTTAGTGTATTTTTGTTTCAAAATAATATAAATAATTCCCTATGATTTTACTAAAACAAAGAATTCTCTTCAGAACGAAAGATTGTTTTATATTTTAATGGTTGATAAAAGTAATAAGGGCAGATTTTATAACAGCAAAATTCTGAAAAACTAAAAGTCATCATTCTAAGAAGAAAAAGATGTTATCTGAAAAAATAATTGAATTTTCTTTTGCAAAGAGCCTTGTTCGGGCAATTCAGAGAAGCCCGGTGAGCCACAAGTTGAGCATCGCTGCATTAGACTATTAATAACACGTTTTTTAAAGCTTTGGCATAAAAACCCCTATTTATCACACTTACCCTCATACACATAGCGAATTCTTTTAGGTGTGTCCCCTTTCGATTGGTCTGGCTGCTTACAAAAAAATTAAAATAATTCACCGAGTATCATAAAAAAATTAAGACTGTGATTATAAGTATTGTTACATTTATTTTTTGGGAGCTTTAAAACGTCTGGTAAAAGTTGTCGCAAATGGAAAATATCTGACAGTATTGATTATTAATTTTGAACAATGCTTTTAAAAATACGTACAAGTCAATTCTGACATTTTGAGAAATGGGAATTCTTTTTCTACCTACCTTTATCACCTGTAACTAGCAAATTGTCTGTCGGGCCAAGATAGCAGGTATGCAAACACATTCAAAGTTTATATATATATGCTAATACTACCTTTTCCTATATATTTCTGTATATTTTGTTTCTGAAAATATAAGTAACGTCTGAGAGCCCTGGGATCTTGGGCTAATGTATTTGTATATAAAAAGAGAAAACAATTGGTCATTTGATTTTAGCGTGCAATTTAAGCATAAAAAATTAGATTAAAATGTTTGCAAAAATTCATTATGAAAATTATTGAAACAATTATTAGCTTGAACCAAATATTCAGGAAAAAGGCTTATGAATGCATAGATGAAGCAAAAAATTTGAGCTTCAGAAGTATATAAAAATTGTTACTATACATTACTTATGAAATAATAAAGCCTTTAAATATCCAGAATTGTCTCCATTTAGAATCGTACGAGCTTATAGTTTAAGGAAAAAATCATAAATTTAAACAATACCAAACTCGATACAGATCTCATAACCCATTTGCTAGACATTTCTTGCTGTCCTTCATGATATTTTTAAAAATAAAAATGTTCAAATATTTGCTTTCCAAAGCATTTTATTTCACCCTGTGATAATGCAGAACAATTTAATAGGGAAAAGAAGTATACAAGGTATGTTGTAGCAAATCTTAAGGGAAATATATATATTTATTTATTTATTTTGGAACAGTGTTTCATCCGCAAGTTGATGGGGAAATGGCTGTATCTTCCTCGTGTGCATTTATCTTTTTCTGAGCTTGTTTTGCACAAAGACTCCTGTAATCAGTCACTCGTAAGCCGCGAAAGACGAAGGAAAATAACGAAGTTGCTACGCGTAACGGGGATTTTGAAAGTGATGAAACACTTGGGATAGAATTAGCCACTTAATTTTAGAAGACTTTTGTGTGTTTTAAACAAATGGTGTTCTTT
This sequence comes from Trichonephila clavipes, assembly GCA_019973935.1. Lineage (NCBI taxonomy): Eukaryota > Metazoa > Arthropoda > Arachnida > Araneae > Nephilidae > Trichonephila > Trichonephila clavipes. The sequence goes on along the minus strand of BMAU01001373.1, from coordinate 284,272 downwards.
TGGATAAAGATGAACTGTGTAAGTAGAAATTGTAAATAAATGCAACCTTATCATAATTAGAAAGGATAGCATTGAACCTACATTCTTCTAATGCAGATAATTAAAATATTTCATAGCAGCATAAATTAAAAAATATCCCATTCCTAGATATTAGTAATTTAAATCCAAGTTTAAATTTGTTGTTCCTTTCAAATAGTATATACAGTCACTCAAAAAAGTATTGGGACACAATACCAGTTCACAGATTTTTATTTTACTTAAACATACAAATGAAACAAAAAAAGAAGTAAATGTTATTTTAGTAAATACAAATAATAATAATTTGAACAAAACTCATGCATTAATGCTATTATGGTTAAAAGTGACGATAAATAAAATCGAGTTAAAAATCGTGCTCAAAAATGTATTGGGACACTTCCCAATAAATTAAGAAAAACAATTCTAACTTAGAAAATGATATCATGTTGGGCTAACCTTGCTTTTTGGGGTTCCCTCGAAGTCTATTTGGCATAGATTGGATCAATTTTTTTCAAAACGATCTATCGATTTTGGTCCACTCTTCGACCACACATTTTCTGAAATCCTGCTTGTTAGAAATTTGATGTTCTTATAGTTTTTGCTGCAAATAATCCCACACATGTTCAATGGTATTAAGGTCTGGACTTTGTGCAGGAGTCTTAATAACACTAGGACATCAGTAAAGGACACAACGAGCAAATATCTGCAGTATGTTTCGGAACATTGTCTTGCTACAATTTAAAATGTCCTGAGAATCCCAGATTGCTCGTACTTTGCTTTAAATTTCAGTTGCGAATGTCAAGATAGACATATTTATTCATTATGCCATCAATAAAATGTAAGTTCCCGACAGCAGAGTTTGCCATGCAGCCCCAGACAATTTGGCTACCGCCTCCATATTTGATAGTAGGCCGTAATTTTTGACATGCATTGCTGTTTTTGATTTCCGCCAAACTTTTTGCCATACGATCCGAAAATATTATATTTGTTTTCATCAAACAAAAAGTACATTTCCCCAATATTCTGTTAGCTGCCTTACATACATTTTAGCAAATGCCAACCTAGCTTGTCTACTTGCTTTGCTGATTTAGGGCTTTCCTTGAGGTACTCTTCCATGATACTTATATTTTATTAAAGCATTTCTGACATTATAAACATTTACTGATTTTTCGAAGCTACTTTTACATTGTAAAGTCATTTTTACTGCATTAGTTCTTAGATTAATGCGTACTTATCTCACACAATCCACCTCCTCTGACCGTTCATTAAATATCTGTGGACGCCCTGACCTTCGCTTGTTTTCAACACTATTTGTTTTCTTGAAACTGTCAATGACGTTAAAAACAGTAGACTTACTCAATTTCAAGATTTTTCCCATACAGCGAACTAATTCCCCCTCTTTCCAATGACCTATTACGAGATTTCGCACACCAACCAATATATCTTGTTTTCTCGCCATTTTTTCTATAAAAAATCTTATCAATTGAGATGCTTATATTTAAACTTCTAGTCTAAAAAAGTGGTGTGAAATTAAATTAAATTGATGCGCTGAATATTTGTTAAATTTCTCATTTCAAAAGTATCCCAATACTTTTTTTATTCCAGTGTTTCTTTAAATTATATTTGAAAATCTAGATCACATTATAATTCTATAATACTACTAAAATTTTCCTTATATACTGTACACCAAATGCTAAAATATTCCTTAATTAATTTTATTTTTGATTTAATGTAATAAATAGTTTTATAAATGGCTTTACAGTTATGAATGCCAAGTGTCCCAATAAGTTTTTGAGTGACTGTATCTAGAGCTACAAATTATTGATAAGGATTTGTGTTGCTAATTTCAGCACAAGAATTGGAAATCTTCCTGAATTATCTAATAACGCGAAATTAATAGTTAGACAGTTCCTCGTCAGCTCGCTAAGTTTTCTATTTAAATTTATGATATTTTTTTCTTTCTTTGATGAAGCATGTGAAATAAAAAGAAACTAAACCGTATCATTTATGACCAAAAGGACATTTGGCATTTGAATTTATTGGAATAGAACAATTGTGTGTGTGTGTGTGTTGGAGAAAACTAAATCGAGATACATTTAATAAGTGAAACAATTATAAGCATAATACATATATATGATTATGAAGAAATGTTTTTAGTATAGGTTTATTTTTACATTTTTTAAAATAACTTTATAAAATCAGAATTGCTATTACATAAAGTTGTGTATTATAGTATATGGATTTGTGATATATATATTTATATATATATATTTCATTTGGTATCTTATTTTATTATACTATATACATACATATATATATATATATATATATATATATATACATATATACATATATATTTGTATTAAATACATTATTTGATATATTCAAAGCGATATATTAAGACAAGAGTTAAAAAGTGCATATAATTCAAATGCATAAGATTCGATTTAATAGGTTTCAAATTTTGTAAAATTATAGGAAATGAAATTTTTCTTAAAAATTATCAGTCGAAGCGACTCCATACATGCAGATTAAATTAAATATGGCAAAGAAACACTTTCAGTTTAAAAACATATAATTTGAAATTTAACTTTAAAAAAATAGACACATCGAATGGTTCAGTTTTATTAGGCATTTTTTTTTAAAAAAATATTTTTTTTCTCTTTCTCTCAAAACTAATTTCTTTTAAGCAATTTCTTATTTTTTATTTTCAAAAATCATATTTTTCCCCAATAAACTTGTTTTTTGTACGAAGCTTAAGGGAACAGATTAGCTTTAATGTCTTAAGAAATTACAAGCGAAAAAATATTTTTTCCTTTGTCCTTTTGTAAAGAGTTTTTTTTTAAATTAAAAAATGGTTGAATTATATATAGCTCTAGTCTAGACACATCAATTGGAAAAATATTTTTTTTATAATAAGTTTTAAATTTTCAATTATAACGTGTAATATCCCGATGGTTTTCTGAGAAAAAAATAAATTTCCTATTCTTTTCTGAAGTAATACATTTTTACAGTTTTTCCATTGTAATTGAATTCATAAGAACGTCCCTTCTATAAAAATGGTAGTTACACTATCTACTTAAATTAAACCCATTCTCACTTTTTGATAAGAAAATTTCACTGTGTTCCGAAAAAAAAATCAATTTTTTTTAATTATTTATTTATGATTGAAAATTAATTTTTTCCCCTAAGATTTAATGCAGTGATTCTCAACCTTTTTCTTGTTGCAGTACACTTTTAACCATTTTAAGATTTGGCGGCAAACTAATAATGAAAAAAGTTTAAAGTAATTTTTAATAATTTTTAAGGTTAAACAAATTAATATGCATGCAAAGTCAACTAAATGTTTATTGAGCATTTAATTGCAAATTAATTATACGAATACTTTTAATACGAAATTTGAGATTGATGATTTTTGATAAATTCGATAGTATTGAGTCGTAAAATTGATAATGCCACTCTGATTCCACCATTTACATTTATAATTCTCAATGTTTTTTCCATTTTTATATTTTTAGATGCTGAAAATATGAATTCACGCAAATAAGGTATAGAAAATTGTAACGCTTATTTGGTTATTATGAGATAATTGCCTCTAACTTTAATCTAAAATGTACTAATTGACTCTTCTGAATAAATTGAAATTATATCTCGATTATTATATAGCGAAATTTGTTCTTCATTTCATTCGAGGCTAATTCATACACAGATATATCCGTTATCACAAATGGAATAAGAACCCAATCACAGTTTTTTAAATCCATCTATCCCCCAAAAGAATATGTTAAATATAACACGAATACTCTTAGTTTATTTCTATCAACGGCCCCAAAAAAGTAATATAAAAAATTTTTTATTTCAATTCCTACTTAGATCAACAAAGAAAAATGTTATTTTAGCTACTTTTTACTAAAGAGTTACAATTAATATAAATATGTATAAACATATGACAAAATCACAACAGAAAGTGGTAATTCATTTTTATTCATTATCATTAAAGTACCGCATTGTCATCCTAAACAATAGTTTATATAAAATTTCAGTTCAACTGAATGCTTTAAAACGTGAGAAATTTTTTTAAAAGTTTTGACACAAGTCGCCAAATGGTCGCTTAGTCGCTTAAATGATGGCAACGTGGCTGTATTTGTAATTCTTTGAATAATTACTTTCAATGAATTAGTATTTTAATTATAATTGAATTACTGTATTGTCACCCAAACTAACCATGTATATACAATTTCAACTCAATTGAGTGCTTTAAAATGTAATTTATTAACGATTGAAAATTCCAACAAGATAAATAAATAAATAAATATATAGAGAGAGTGAGTTAATAATAGCAATTGAAAAAGTGTTCGGTTCCGGATATTGTTTTTGTTCTCAGAGTATAATTAATATTTTTTTAAAAAAAAAAAAAAAAAAATGACGACTCACATTAATGTTTTAGTGGCAGACAAAAGTGACTGTGATTGAGTGAATATTAACGTCATACCGTTCAACTACACGAGGACTTTTGGTGACGAACCTCGTAAATTTGATCCCCGGCCAAGTGAAGAGGAAGACACCTGAGCTGGCACCCACTTCTCCTAACTACCACACCACTCTACGGGAGGACGTTTCAGCTCTCGACAAATTTAACGTGCATTGTGACCATACACGGCGGGTCTTTAGTGGTACTGGGCTAGAACTCGTCTCAAGCCAACCATGATCCGATACCTTGACCACTAGGCTACCACGGTCACTAAAGTGCCGTGTGACAATGGTTGAGAATCTATGATTTAATACAGAGGTTTCCAAACTTTTTGGTCTCAAAGGCCCTTTGACAGGTTTTTCGATTTGGGTTAGACCCCTACTTACCTAATATTAAATTTTTGCGAATTCATCAACTTAAATGGATTTTTCACAGCAGGTATAGAGATGCATCCTTAAAATTTTTTTAATTTTTAACTGTAGTGAAGTATACTGTTTAAAATTTAAGAAATCACGTGTTAATTAAATAAATTAAAATTTTAATTATTAATTAACATGTGTTTTCTTAATTTTTAAACACTGTTTTTTGCAGTAATTAAATTAAAATTTAATGTGATTTAAATTTGTAAAAATTTGTAATTAAATTAAAATTAAATTAATGCATAAAATAACTTAAAGAAAATAATTGAGCAACTAGCAAATGCTTTTAGTGGGAGGTATGAATCTGGGGATGCAATAACAAAATTTGGCAAAACATTTGGCATCAATCTTGTCAGGTTTAACACTAAATATCCCCTCGGTTAATAGTGTCCAGTCTTTTCTTCTTTTGTTTTGGAGAATGGCAAGCGCAATGAAAAACTCCTTCTCAATCGGAAAAACCTTAAAAAACTGTCTCAAGATATTCAATAATGAGGAATAAATAGCAGGTATATCTCTTTTTAAAGACAAAATTATTGACACCCGCTTATAAAGTTTAAGATCTTAGTTAGTGCCTATTCCTAATGCCCAATTCTTGTAAGTTGACTTTTTTTTCAAATGGACCATATGATTTTATTGCCCATTGTGGTATTACGATAGTCAAAACATTTTGAAACCTAGTTTCAAAATCCAAAAAAAAAAAAGGGAATTTAAATGTTGAATGTAGGTTAAAATTCCTTTTCCTGGCAGATTGTCCGTGACAATTGTGAAACTGGGAAAATTTGAGATGTCCAAAAGTATGCTCCCTCAGCTTAATACCGGCAAGAAAGGCTGAAATGTGGTTCTTGTTTTAATAAAATGTAAGTGTTGTGTGTCACTTTGTAACTGCAAATTAACCTCATTAAATATAAAAAATCTGTTAAATAGGTGTCTGGTTTCCACTTGATTAAATTTTCTTTTAAAATTAAAATCACAATCTGGTTTAAAGAGAGCCACTATCGTAGGCCCCCATTTACACCTCATGGACCCCCAAATTTTTTTTTCGCTGGCGTGGATCCCTTTGAGGTCGTCATAGACCCGTGGGAGTCCATATAGACCACATTGGGAAACACTGGTTTAATAGATGCCGCTAAATTTTGTTAGATGATTCTATTGTAACATTGAATTTATAAAACAGTAGCTATATACTTAAAATTAGGTTTATGTATGCACATTTTAATTTTGAATAGGAAGTGCAGTTGACTGCCAATAATGAAATTACCATTTGTAAATGCTTATTGTAATGCATTTGCTCTTAATGGTTGGTGGCTGCGGTACCTAGTAGTTATGATCATGAGCTCTTGGTCGGTGCATTTGAGTTCAACCCCTAGCACCCCTGTAGGCACGAGGGCACGGTAATATAGCGATCAAGGTCACGGACTCATGGCAGGCGTGTCATGAGTTCGAACCTAGTACCTCTGAAGACTCGCCGTGCAGAGGGGCCTACGCACGAAAAATACGTTGCGGCTCCGACGTCCTTCCGTTGGTGGGGTTGAAGTTTGGAAAGAAGAGTACCACAGCTAGGGTCTCGTCCTCGTCACTTGACCACGGTCCAAAATTATGAGGTCCGTCGCCAAAAGCACTCGTGAAGGTTAACAGAGCGAAGTCAAAATTCATTCAATCACTCATGTCACTGAAACCACCCGATGTTAAACGACTGATGCATGTTAATCGATCATGACTCAAAGTCCTCCCATGTTGTGTTGGTTTGGAGAAGTGTGTGTCAGTTCATGTCTCATCCTCGTCATTTGTACGACGTTCATATGACAAGATCCGTCGCCAAAAGTATCCGTGTTGCTTCAGAGTGTGACGGAAAAAAACACTTACGCTGTCTCATTTTTTGAGAGCTTGGTGAGTGAGTGAGTGAGTGAGTGAGTGAGTAAATATTAACGTCACCTTGCATGGCAGATTGAACTAGAGCTTCGGGAAATGGACTTCGTATACTTGAACCATGACCAAGTGACGAAGACGAAACCTGATCTCCTCTCCTAACTTCCACACCACACCAATAGAAGGACATTTGAGCCCAGTTAAATACAACTTGCATCAGCCCTTCAGTCATCAAGCTGGAACTCATGACAAACGAATACATGAACGGAATGGCACGGAACACCTGACTCATGACATGAGTCGGAAACCTTAACTACTAAAGCTACCGGGCCACTTTGAGTGAGTGAGAGAGTGAATATTCACGTCACACTGTTCAGCTACACAAGAGCTTTTGGCGACGGACCGCGTAATTTTGAACCATGGTCAAGTGACGTGGACGACACATGAGCTGGCACCCCCTCTCTAAACTACCACACCACACCATCGGAAGCGGTCACTTTGAGAGCTTTAAGTAACGCTTTTGTTTAATATATGTTTCAAGGTACCCGAATGGCCATGGTCATGAACTCGAAGTCACTGTTGTTTCTGTCGAGTCACTGGTTTCAGTCCTTGCATCACTTAAGAGCAGCTGTGAAGAGGGGCTGATGCACGTTACGTTTGTCGAGATTCTAAGTCCTCGTGCTGGGTGTGTCGCAGAAATTTGAAGAGTAAGATTTCAGCTCAGATAATGTCCTCGACATTTGACCGATGTTCCTTTGCCCATAATGTTCTTATGCAGTTTAAAAGCGTGATGCTCATTAACAATCTCTAGGTTACATCACACTGTGTATTCTTTCGGACTCTTTTTTTAAAAAAATTTAAGCGATATTTTGTATCAAAAAACGGCGTACAGTCAAATAAAAGTGTTTGATACATATTAAAATTTATACAGTGTTAATATAACCCATATTAAAGATTATTATGTAACCTTTATATCGAAAGTTTTTATAAATATATTTAGTAAAAAGATAATCCGTATTTAATTCAAATTTATAAGCATTTATTTAATAAATAATAATAAATGTTGCATTCATGGTAGGTAGTGGTATTCTAGTGTTAAGGGAACGGTCTCGAAGCTGGCCTGTCATGAGCTCTATTGAATACCCGTCGTATGGAGGAGGCCTTTGCACGTTTAATCTGTCGAAGCCCAAACAAACTCCCATTTGTATGGTGTGGAAGTAAAGAGAGGGGTTGGCAACTCAGGTTTCCTCCTCGTCCCTTGACAATGATTCGAAATTACGAAATTCGTAACTGATAGCTCTCGTGTAGCTTTATATGCGATGTCAAAATATAACTCTGACTCTTCCATGCATGGTAATAAAATTAAGTTACACAAAACAAAATTAGATGATATTAAGGAAATAAGAATTAAATTAAAAAAAAAAGAATTATTCCATTAATTACTTTGACCTCGAATTTAGCGCGATTTAATTTTTTAACCGGAAAAGGTTGGTCACAAAAAATATCGTGTTACATTCGGGCTAAAAGGGTACATTATTTTCAAACATTAATTTACGAAACCCAAGTTTTTTTCACCATATTTCATGGGAAAACTAAGTGCTGCATCATCTGTGGTAAGAGCTTAATTTTTTTTTTATGTGTGTGTAGTGAGTGGCATCTCAATGTTGTGAACAAATTGAAAAGTTTCGAACATGAAACAGAAGCTGTAAAGCGGTTTTTTATTAAAAAGTACAGTGATATACTTACAAGTAGAAAAATTGTTACACCTTGGATAAGAAAACTTGCTGGAAATTCATATAAGAATCTAATTTAACCAATAACAATCATGGTTTGAAGAAAAAGACACTGAGTGAATTTTTAAGTTTTTGCTTTTTGAAGAATTTTACAAAACTTTAAGAATTAGAGTAATAGAAAATTTATAAAAGATCTTTAAAACGGTTGAAATATTTGCATGTTTAGTTAAAATTAACATGCAACTAGTTAGTGCATGTTGAATGCTGGAGAAATTGTCTTGAGTTTGTGGTTTTTATGAATCCAATACATGTATACTAACAATGTTTACTTGCTATAAACGTATAGCAGTGGAAAGTACTTGAGATTTAAAATGAACATATTAGAATTAGTTGATTTTTTCGAACAAATGTGCTCTCTAGTCTAAACGATTGCTCACGAAAAATGTAACTTGGAACTTGTTAATTTTTATTTTCATTAACATATTTCTCAAGCAAAATCAGATATAAATTTATTTCGGCTACTGAAATTCGTGCCATATTTTTGTGTTTTGGATGCATTGATGTCTTAAGTGCTGAGTTGGTTATGTTTAATTATAGATGGATGACAGGGTACAACATTTGTATGTATTGATGGACTTGACTTGATTTTTGGCTAGATGAAACATGTGCATCGTCTGGGAAAAACTTAATAACCATGTGCACATGATGTGAAATAGAAGTTTGTATGCTAAATTTTGCTTCGGGAGTACGACGTCATTTTCATTTCTTGGACTTAGTTTTTTGGACTAATAAGGAGGATTTCCATTATCATAATGCACGAGATAAAAGATGAAAATACTACAAATGCCGTATAGTCCAATACAAACTGAAAATAACTGAGAACTGTTGTGTGTGTTCTTCAAGACAGCCATTTCTGCGTTCCTGAGTATCAAGATTTACAGAGGAAAAAGAAAATCTCAGGTAAGAGTTATTTAATATATTGATAATAGTTTTTTTTATTTTTATGATCGAATACTATGCCATATAAGCAAAACATTTTATTTTTAAGAAATTTAAATGATAATACATTTATACTTCGGATTGATTTCATATTTTTCAAAAAGGACGTGAAGTTCTTGTTAGGATACATTTCGTTAAGGAAATTTGGTTTAATAGTTGCTAGTCGTTTATTATCGACATTTGTTGTGCATGAAAATTTGTTTATTTTTTATTTGTAAGTCACGTAGAAAGATTTTAAATTAGTCATGATATATATTTCAAATTAATGTAGTACAGAGATGTAATATTCGTGTCAAGAATTTTTTTCTGAACATTAATGCCACTTTTCCGCCTATACAATAGATAAATATAGATGTTCAGTGACATAGTCTTTTCTTTTCTAAATTGTTTTTTTTAATATTTTTTATTAATTATGGATAAATTGCCTGAAAAAGAAAGGTACTCTGTTATATACTGGGATAATGTATGGTTAATATAACTTTAATTTGCTTGCTTCTTACAAACATACATTTGTCTAATATTTTACTTTTGAATCATTGTTTTAATTTTCTATGGATCGCAAATCAAAGTTGGGCAATCTTTAATATTGTATACCGTTAATAATTTGTTTTAAATTGTAATCCAGAATAATGTTAGCTTAATAAATTTCGTTTAAATAATAAAGATTTACATATAAAAACTTGCATCTTAAATGCTGGTGTCTTATATTAATATGTTAAGATGCATTTTAATGTTTGCGTGAGTGTGTAGATTGGCCCACAGAGTGCTTAGAAAGCTATCAGAAGAAAATAGTGTATACAAATTTAAACGATAAAATTATTATTTTTGAATAGTTAGAAAAAAACTATTTAATAACTTTATAACAATTATACGTCGAGTTAGGAGTATATGGACTTTACATTTCCTGAAGAACAAATATTTCTTCGTTCCTAAGCATAAAGAATTACAGGGAAAAAAAAGATTGCCAGGTAAGTTTTTTAATGTATTGACATTGGTTTATTTTTATGAATGAATGCCACAAGCCAAATTATTTATGTTTAAGAAATTAAAATCATGAGCTGTTTAGGTTTGGATCTCACATAATTTTTTAAAAAAACACGAATTTCTTCGACATGGAAATTTGTTTATTATTTGCTCGTATTTTGTTTATTTTCGACATTTGCTCCATATGGAAATTTGTTTCTGAAATTTGTTATTTCTGATGTATTTATTTTATAAATTGTCATAATCGATAATTTAGCAAATTGGTATAGTACGCAATTTAAACATTCTTTTCAAGATTTTTTCAGCACTTAGTCTCCATTTTTCTACCAATAGAGTATGCATATAAAATATATAAATAATAAATACATTTTCGTTTCTTAAACATTTTTTGAACAACTCTGTATTGAACATATTTTTGTCTTTTGCTTAACTACGGATATATTGCATGAAAGCAAACCTTTTTTTTCTTTTGTGTGTGTTCCGAAATGAGTTTTACTATCAATATAACATTATTTTGTTTGGTTTTCTCCTTCGGATTTTTTTTATTATTTTACTTTTTTAATTTTCTATGGAAAGCAGGGTAAACTTGGATAATCAGATAATATTATAAACCATTGTACAATTTATTATTTTGGGTTATGATGTAGGGGTTAGTAAATAAAATTTAATCATTTCATTTTATTTAAAAAATAAACTTATGATTTATATATATAATCTTGCATCAAATGCAAAATTTTTTGTATTGGAACATTATATGTGTTGGTAGGGTATAATTAAACAATGTGTGTACTTTGATCCTCTGTTGACCAGACTTAAGAACTCTGAGATGAAAATAATAGTGAATACACTTTTAAGCCCTATAATTATTTTTGAATAATACGAAAAGAAACATGAATAATTCGTATAACTTTATAACAATTATACGTCAACTTAAAAATATATGGACCACTATGATTGATCAGTTAAAGAAAATCATAACTGGCATAAATGAATATAAAGTTTTTATTTATCTGGAAATCATTTTATGTCGCTAGAAATCTAAATATAAGTTTAAACAAAACAGGATTACCACCGCATATCGTGCGTACACTCGTATTTAAAAGAGAATAATTTAATTAGAGAATTACTTATAACTAATTAAAGAATATTAGAATAACTGCAGTTGCCTGATCAGTTGCTGGATAGATTGGATTTCTGGCTAGAATTATCTGACTTACTATGGAAAATGTATAGGTAGTAATCAAAATACGGAACTGTATACATTTCTTAAATAAAGATAATCCTTTTATTTATCAAGTTATCGATAACAATTCTTTTGATAGTAATTTTTTAAAGGGTTTCGACAATTTTGACTGATTTCATTAACTTTTTACAGTTGAGAAGTAGAAACAAAATATTTCAAACAGTTATCTACTGATCACAGAATGGCTCAATAGCGGTCGAAATATTTCTTGGGAACAAAGATAGATAATTGTTAGAAATTTTCTGAAATTGGATTACAGCAAATGTACAGTATAAGGGATATCATTTGTAGATTTAATAAGCAAACGTATTGATTGAATGATTTACTACGATTTTTGTGATGGATTCATGACTTTGTTTATTGTTCCAATAATATGCTTTCCCCAGCTCTTTAAATACTAATAATTCTTTCAATTGTATTTATCAAGTAAATTTCCCTTTAGTTTGTGTGTACCTTTTGTACAAATCTGAGAATTCTGTAAATTATAACTTTTACTGAATCAAATCTGTATTTAAAAATGTTACCTTTAAATTTGAACTGATTTTTAAAATTGTCACGCGACATTGTATAAATGTCTGTTTGGTGGGATTTCAGCTCATGCTCGGTTGCTCTTAGCATATCTGGAAACTGAGATTCATCAGCTTAATGTGTAAAGCTATTAAGATATACGCGAAAACCCAGGATTTTTTTTCACTATTAATAAAAATCGTATGAATGCATGAACACTTATGGGAAATAATACAAAAAACGAATAAGATTAGTAGGAAGGGGTAGAAACAATCAAAAGTGAATTAAAAAGTTGTTTATTGCTAGTAACTTACTAAAATAAATTGAATTTTTTTGTGTGTCTGTCAGGATTTTGTCAAATTTTGAACATGAACGCACTTCGTAACGTAATGAACGTACTTCATTATAACAGGTTTTAGTGACATAAACATATTTTTATCCCCTGGTACCAGACATAATTTGTCGAAATAAAGAAATGGAAAGTTAAGAACACCCTGTTCTCTTTTAAGAGATCATATAACTTGACAAAACTATTCGTAACTAATAAAAGGGTGTTTTATTGTGATGTTTCATGTAAGGAGAGAATAAATTTTCTCTCCGTGGAAAGCAAGTGTCAAACTTCTCTGCAGTTTTATATACAGGTTTTTACAACGTCGATCGATACTAGAAATAAAATGTTTGATTTAGATTACCCAGACGAGTGAAAAAATGGAATGCATGCATTTTTATTAGGTGCAACTTAAAGCTACAAAAGTTCGAAAAAAGGACAGCTAGAATAACTATTGCTTCTTAGGTTAAAAATATACTTAATATTTTATAGCAGATCTTTTATTTTGGTATGAAAAGTCAGTCAGAATTGTTACTTGCGTTTCTTAGAGTGCTTATTTATAGCTCTGTTGTTTTAAGTATACTGATTAACTAGTTGAATACTTAATAAATACACCTAAGTATACTTATTTCTTATCCTCTGAGGTTTGTTATAAATTGTTTTCTATTTTAGTCAAGATTTTCTCTTAAACTATTATTAAAAAAAGCTATTTACTCATATATGCACTGATTTAAGTTATTGTTCTGAAATACAAAATGCAAAATTGTTAATATCATAAATTGTTATTTATCATTAAATAAAAAGTCGGTTAAAAATTAAAAGCAATGCAGCTATTTATTTAAATTTTGTAGCTTTTTTGAAAAAAATCTGGAAAATAAATGTGAAGGGACAAATTATTTAGTATTTTTCAATAATGTATGTTAACATTGTTATCCAATCATGAGTTATTAATTTGATTCTTATTTGTTTAAAGCGACACTGAATGTGCATTAGGACTAAACAATTTTTTAATGAACTTACACTAAAATTCGTGGATTATATAATTTTATTTATTGTTTTATAGCTTAAATAAACATATTAAGTATTTCAAAATGTATTACGGTAGTAAAATAACTACTTGCATTTTAAAAATAAATGATTCAAACACAAAAGAAAAGACAATAACATTTATAACGTAACAAAGATTCTAAATCATTTGAACTACATGTGTACGTTCAGGAATTTTTTTCTTTGGTGTATATCTTGCAAAAATAATTGAAAAATAGAAAATATGTCAAATTAATGTCACTTTTTAAAAATTATTATACAATAAAATATTCTTATGAGAGTTGCATGACTGGAAAAGGTAAATGTGCGTTTTAAAAAATGTGATGTGTTCAGTAATCCTGTGCTTTGTTATAGGTGTTGTATTGTTACAACTTATTGAATTATTTTTACATTTTGTACAGTTCTGAATAAATAGTGTAATTTATCATATAAATATATATAAAGCTGTAGATTTCTTCGAAAAAACGGACGCATTTGAAAATACAACGTACTGTATTAAATAATTTTAAATTTCATAATACTCTTAGCAATAATTTAATTTCAATATTTTTTTATTTCACTGAATATATGCTTAGAAATTTGTATTGTTTTCAATTTAGAAGTTAAAAATCAAGTAATAAATAGAATATGTAGAGTTAACTGAAGTTTAGCCTAGATTAAACTCATTCTTTTTAGAAATTAATATTTAAAAAACTGATTTAGAGAGAAAGAGACAATGTAGATTCGCTCTGCCTTCAAGATCTTCTATACAGAGAGAGAAATAGCTTTTTAATTGGCTTTATTAAAAAAGAATGAGCCATTCATAGTTAATTTTTGAAAATACTAATAACCTCATCCAAGAAAAATTTTATTTAATTCTTTGTGTGTGTTATAATCACTACATTGTGAGACAGTTGCCAAGGAACAATTACATTTTACGGAATAATTAACCCGCGATCACTGCCCATTTTAGGTCATTGAACCTTCAATCTTGATGTAATCAATCTCTTTAGGCCGATTGGAATGTAACGACCTTTAAAAGTTTATCTGGGGTGCTCAGAACACCCCGCGAGTGATTGAATTATATTTTCGTACTCGAAGCATCTACGGAAGAGTACGTTTTACTCTTTCTGTTTACATTTCTTTTTTCAAATATATTAATATGCATGTATATTTTATTTAAAATTTCAATAAATGTGGTATAAAAATAATATAATTCTATAAAATTATTGTAAAATATAAAATTTACAAAAAAAAATTTCAAAAGCTTTTTCAGAAATTATGACAAACTCCATGGTAAAGGGAGAAACAGCAATTTCGTCGTCTATTAGATACTGTATCAACAGATTGTCAAGAAGAACTAAGTAAATTCGATGACTGCGTAATTTCGGAGCCAAAGTTGGATAGATGAAACTTGAAATTGTAAATTTTTATAATACAGGTGGTGTTGATACCACTGATGAAATGTGCAGTATATATGATGTATCACGAATATGTAGCCTTTGGCCATTGCGAATATTTTATCATCTACTTAATACTGCAGGAATTAATTCTTCCATTTTGTTTATCATTCGGTTCTTTCTGAAAAAAAAAAACTTTCAAGATTATTAGAGGAGATTAGAATGTATCTTGTGCAGCCACACACTATTGTCTTGGCTCGGATCCAGAAGGAACCTAACGTGCTTAAAACCTCCGTGGCAAATAGAGTTGCCGCAATCCAACACCAGACTAACACAGAGCAGCGGCATCATGTTTCTTTGAAACAGAACCCAACTGACCTCGTTTCAAGAGGTCTCGACCCGTCCAGTCTTCACAAAAACTCCTTGTGGTGGAATACTCTTTCATCAGTGACTGATAATGATGAATTTAACTGTGAATTTAAAAGTAACGCAAAGCACCGTGTGTGTGTGTTAATTTAAATCTAACAAAGTCAACACACATTTATGACTGACCTGTTAAATATAAGTAATAAGTACACTAAAATAATTCGAATTTTATTTTTAGGTTCGTAGCAAATTGCCGAGGGAAAAAAAGAGAGGACATTTAGATGTCCAGGAAATTAACCAAGCGGAAACCGCCTTAATCAGGATTGTGCAACTACAGGAGTTCAAAAGGGATATAAAGAGTTTGAAGAAAATAATAGAGTGTCTGCAGAAAGTCTTATAAAAAGTTTAAATTCCTTTTTAGATAAAGATGGTGTTTTGAGAGTTGATGGTAGTCTTTTTAATAGTGATTTGAACTTTGAATGTAAATTTCCTATAATATTATCTTGTAACCATAAAGTAAGGAATTTAATTGCAGAATATTTTCACTTAAAATACTTCCATCTAGGTCCACAGATCTTACTATATCAAGTAAGACAGAGTTTGGCCTCTTAGAGGACGTAATGTATGTAGGAAAATAGTACATGATTGTCTTGTATGTTTTAAAGTGAAACCTATAACTTGTGAACAAATAATGGGAAATTTGCTAAAGAAAGAGTTAGGGAAAATTTTCCTTTTGATTGCAGTGGTATTGACTTTATTGGACCGTATTGGATCAAGAGCAACAAACAGCGTAAAAGCAGTTTGTATAAGACATATGTTTCAATTTTTGTGTTTTTTGTCACTAAACCTGTAAATTTTGAATTAGTGTCGGATTTAACAACTCAGACATTTATTGCCTCATTAAAGAGATTTATTACTAGAAGAGGAAGACCCTCTCTAAAATTTTCTGATAATGGTAAAACATTTATAGGAGCTAATGCCGAACTCAAGAGATTGTACAAGTTAGTGATAAATCCTGATCCTGAATTGGCTGTTTTCTTAGTAGATGAAAATATAAATTGGAAATTTCTCCCTCCCAGAGCACCAAATTTTGACGGCTTATGGGAAGCTGGGGTCAAGTCGTCAGATTCCATTTTAAACGCGATTCAGGTAATTCTAGGTTTACTTATGAAGAGTTTCTAACCATTATGATTCAAATTGAGAGAATTTTGAATTCCCATCCTCTCACCCCTTTGTCAACGGATATAGATGATTTGTCGGTTTTGATATCGGCACACTTTTTAATTGGAATACCAATTACTTCCATTAGTGAACCAAATATTATACATACAGAAACAAATAGATTAAACATATATCAGAGATTAACAAAAATTGTGCAGTCTATATGGAAAAGGTGGATTAATAATTACTTAAGTAATCTTCAACAGAGATCTCTAAATGGAAATTTGAAAAGGTTAACGCTAGAGTGGGCGATTTAGTCATTATTAAAGAGGATAACTTAGCAGTCAATAAATGGCTAATGGGCAGATTGATCGAGGTATTTCCTGGAAAGGATAATTGAATTAGGGTTGTAACAATCAAGACTCAACATGGTGTAGTAAAAAGACCTGTTTCTAAAATTTGTATCTTGCCCATGAGAGAATGAATATCTTTTTCTTTTTGTATTACAAGATTTTACTTATTTTTGAGTTATTGTAATTAACCTTTTAGAATTGTGTGTATTTTAGTGAATTCTTTCTGCTGTATAATTATTTTAATAGTGTTACATTTTAATATAACAATATTGTAAAAAGCCATGAAAGACTTATTGAATGTTGTAACATTGCAATGCCGGGTGGAATGTTTGCGCAAGCGCAACAGCGCTGTCTGGACTGCACACACATGCCCAGCAATTCTAATATGAATGTAAGAAGCTGCGAGAAATAAATATACACCAGTTCACAAAAACTGTGTTGTGATTGAGTCCTGTGTATTCGACGGAGTGAGCCATAACAGTGTACGTTAAAATTAAAATTTTGTAGGTTTAGTTTAAATTAATGTTAGTCTCATTTTAATGAAATGAATTTAATAATTTTGTTTGTATAATACAAAAAACATCTTATAATTCATAAATATATATCATAATTGACTTAAAAAATTTTTCATATTTAAATACACGTGTTAAGAGCTTGGGATGTTCTCTACAATCCGCGAGTAACGACGGTAGCAAAAACAGGCGCGAGTGACCGCGGGTTAAGAAAAGACAATGGTTGAAGAAATGAAACTCGGTACATATTTAGTAGAGACGATGTGCATTTATTTTGTGCATAATGCTACAGATATCGCTAGATTGAAGAATTAAAAACTAAAAAATAAAAAGATGCTCCTTTAAAGATTTCAAACAGGCACAAAAAATTGATTTTCAGCTGAGAATGCTGCAGACACTAGTATGTATGTTAGTAAGATGTTTGTTGACCACGATCACTAATTCACACTTTGCATCTGTTCCCCATGCTCTTGACAAAACTATCGAGGATTCCTTTGGAGATATCTCACTCCTCTCTCAGTGGGGTTTGGAGCTCTTGCACTGTAGGAGGAGGGATGGTTCGTTGTACAACACATATGTCAAGCGAATCATCCTAGGCATGCTCCATATGATTTAGGTCGGAAGATTAAGAATGCCATTTTTTGCAGTGTGTTCCATGCCTCAACACTTCTGTATGACCGCGCATTATTATTCATAAACATAAAGTTTGGACTTACAGCCCTGGAAAAATACAAGCATGATCCAGAACAATATCTCTACAATACCGGTGTGATGTAGCATTTCCCCTCCCTCAAAGATGTGACGCGGTGTTCTGCCATTGTGCATGATGCTGGCCGATACCAAGACGTCTGGGCCGTACCGATCACGTTCACAATCAAATTTTTACGCATAACGCGTTCCACGCTCCCTCCACAGTAATTAGTGGCCAGAATCACTTGTCACGCTGAAACGATATTCATTGGAAAACATAACTAGACCAATTTTAGGGATTCCAAATAACATGTTCCTTACTCAATGATGACATGGTTGAAGTGGGATGCAACAAACATGTTTCCGTGTATACAAACAAATTTGATTTAATCGCCGTGAGATGGTTCTTGCTGAAACATGCGTACCGGTAGCGGTTGCAAGGTTTGCAGCTATCGCTCAAGGAGGGAAATTTCTGTTCATTTTTGTCACGAGGGCTACATAGTAATTCTCTAAAGGTGTGGCGTTCCTACCACGCCCCCAACTGGATTTCGCAAAGCATTTCCACTTTCAGAGGCCTTAATTAATCGCTGATGGCACTTTTTGATACACCCATTGCAGCAGCTACAGTATTGACACTCTGATCTGCTTTCGATCATCCAACGGCTCATCTACGATCGTAGTCTTTCAAATGACGTTTTTGCTGACATTTTGCTCTCAATTAATGTAAGGAGCAAACACAATTTTAGAAAAAAAAACTTTTATAACATCTAGGACAACTTTCGTCAAACATCTAACTGCATGAGTTTTGGTACGAATCAAGAGCTTGTATATGCATTGTAATTTATACAAATAACGTGTCGTGGTCTATCTCGCTCTCTGAACTTGATTTTTTTTATTGGATAAATTGCTTGTTCCTTAGCAATTGTCAAGTAGTGTAGATATCTTATATAAAAATAACATTCTTAAAATAAAGAATACTTAGTTCCACTGAAAACGTAATGAATATTTTTGAATTTTATGTGTATTAGTATCATTAAATCTGTGCAACCTCACCGGAACAATTAGTATGCACTATCACAGAATAAATTTTAATTGATAAAAATCAGTTCTAGTTAAATGTTTCTTAATATGTTATTTATCATAGTAATCAGATAAATGAATGCAAAATTTAGCTTAGAGTAACTGAAAAAAATTAAATAGATCTAGTTTTGTTTACATTTCGTGGTGGTAAAGTCCGACATTTTAGTTTGAATTTTGGTAACGAATTTTCGAACGACATAGTACGATTTATATAAAGTATTTGACTTAATGGTTTTTATGATTTTTTCCGCTTGTATCCAATTTAGAGGAATTACGCAAAATAGTTTTTAAATCAAAATACTGTAAAAGACTAACCATTTAATTTTTAAAGGAAAAGTTTTAAAATTTATCGAAGGATTTTTTATAAAATGCTACTCCTCCTACAATAATTGCCATACACTCATGTAATTTGATTTAAAAATACGTCAATCTATGTATAGCAAAAGTTGGCATGAGTTTTCTGCTAGCATAATTGATATTCGTAAAATACCTTTTTTTATGAATGATTAGTGAAAATTAATTGAAAAATTTTTAAATTCTAGATTCAGCTATTTTTTGTTATAAAATAAGTATTGCCTCTCTCGATTCAAATATACATAACTTTTGTTACATATGCTATTAGAAACAGGTAAAAAAAAATCAAAGAATTTGGTACCATAGATAAAAACGTTAGAGCATTTTAAATGGAAATAAATTAGTTAATTTTTCTTTCTGCGGTAAATCTTTTTAAAGTTTAATTTGTTCATTGTAACGTGAATAAAATCAAACAATTGTAAAAGTTATGCTAACTTTTAAAGTTTTTAACTTAGAGCTTTCAAATATTTTCTGAGATTATAAAAAATTATCTAACAAGTAATTTATATAGTCTAAACAATTTTGCTTGAAATTTTAATTGGATTTTACCAATTGATTTATACTGCGTTCCCTTTAAAAATACGTCAATGGCGCTAAAGTGCAATATTTAAATTTTAAAGTCTTGTCAACATAAAAAAAGGATGACGTTCCGCGTAAAGGGGGAACAACGATGTAACTGCTACAGATGGGTAGAATAATATGACTTAATTAAAATAGAGGGTCGAAAATAAAATACAATGAAAAGGATTAAATTACTAGCCTTAAAAAGGACATCAAGCATATATATATATTCTCTTTCCTGACAACTCCTGTTTAGATTAAGTAAGGAAGAAAATAATTTTTTCCATCGTTAAACCACTGTTAAACATTTTTTTTAAAAAAAATTATTAGTTTTTCTCGTTTTTTCAAACAATTTTACAGAAATAAAAAAAAAATTTCGAAGGGGGACAAAGTTGGTGAAGATTAACTCCTTTCTCACAATAGCTGAAGTCTAGCTTAAAAAAAGAAATGGACATTTCTTCATTCACATATAACCACTACGAAACTTTTGTGAAAAAAATATTAAGTTTTTTTTCTCTTCCTTTCTATCAATAAATGCAATTCATCGAAAAGAAAGGGTAAAAAAGTGGTATTTTTGATGAAACCAGAAATATTTTCTACCTTACCCTAGTGGTTCTCAACATTTTTATCGCCGCAGACCAGTCAACGTTTAACAATTTTACCGCTCTGCGATGATGGAGAGAGACTTTGTTTGCTTATATTTTAAATTTTTTATCATAATAAATTTTAATTGTAATTAAATGTGCTTTCAGAATAAAATTCATTTACAACAAAAATCGATACAAATTGATTTCCATGGAATGTCACATGAACCCAAGATAAATACATCACAGTAAATAAAATGTTAGGAATTTTATTAATTGTAAATATTTTTATCTAGCTACAAAACCTATATCTAATAAAATTAAGGTAAAAGCTTGCATTTTCTTTGCAGCTAGCCTCGAAGTTGATCGGGTACGAGCAATCTTATTTCTTGAATCCAACTGAATCACGCATACTCGTAGTCATTGATGAGTCTGTATTCATAGTAAAGAACATTTAATAGTCATTTAATTACATTTTAAAATAAAGAGAAAAAGCTTACAGAGAGAATTTGTAAAATTATAATTACAGCAGGAAATATCGGAAGCGGTTGCTCCAAGCGTTCGATTTTACATTCTCTGTTACAAAGGTAAACATACAGTTCCAGTCAGAGATAACAGTTCAGTTAGCGATTTTCGGAAGAAGTGGAAGTTGAAGTTCCAGCAAATTTAATGTTCCTTGGGCTGCCCGGTGCTATTTGATCCACTTACCAATCCATGTTCACTGCCCAGGGGTTGGAAACCACTGTGCTGTAAGCATTGTTCTGTGAACATCAATCCTGCTGAAAGTCGTCATTTGCGATCCATTTATTATGGCAGTATGATCAACTGGTATTCAAACGAATAACTAACAACATGCTGATAGTGTAGTGTACGCAGTTGTCGATTGTAAAGGGCTTGGTGGTTGTACCAGGAACGTTACCCAAACAAACGTTGTTCCACACAGCACGACTTTCCGACACATCATGACTGGTCCTTTAACGAGTTAACTGGTTCTTTTTGGTGTACGACACTCCCGTTCTTTCAGTTGAATACCTCATCGTTCAAATATCTGTAGTTGCCGGGATGATACATGACATGCCAATAATCTTCCCGAAAGTTAAGAATAGTCGGTATCCCCTTTACCGACTATATTAAATATAATTTTTTTAGGAACCTGTTTCTCAGAAACTGTTAAATATAAAAACTTCAAATTTTGTCTGTATATTAATTAGTCTTTTTTATTTAAATAAGG
The DNA here is from genome assembly GCA_019973935.1 of Trichonephila clavipes. NCBI lineage: Eukaryota > Metazoa > Arthropoda > Arachnida > Araneae > Nephilidae > Trichonephila > Trichonephila clavipes. The sequence continues at coordinate 262,386 of BMAU01001373.1, read as the reverse complement.
GTAAAATGTTTCAAATATACTGTTTACTTTTTTCAAAAAAAATCATCGTAAAAGTACCATTTTGAAATTTTAGAACATTGTAATTTTTTTTACGATAACTGCTTTTCTGCAAAATATTTTGGGAAAATCTCCAAGAAATAGCTCCATTATATATAGTTACATATTATTTATGTGCAGAAAAATGGCATGTGCATTCATTCAGTAGATTCTGTGAAAAAGGTACACGCAGTTTGAAAAGAATCGTTTTGGGAAAATTGCGTTTTTTGTATAAAAAGGCACTTCATTACAAAAATAATGAATTACATGTATTTATCCTATTTTATTAAACATTAGTATATAGTATATTCTTAATGTTGTAAGCATAAAATAGGAAACAAAAAAGTCTTATAAAATGTTCAGAAAATACATATATAGTGTTTTTCAGTTTTGTTCAACGAGATTTTTTTTTAGCATTTTGCATCACTTTTCTCAAATTCTATAACAGTCGGTGAAGAATTTTTAGCTTTGATGCAATACAAATATCAAATTTAACCTTAAAACATCATAAATATAATTTAACATGTATCAAATGTAAAAGTAATGATTTGGTAATATGTGATTTTACGACATTGCGAAAGGTTTTATTATGGATTTGTATGTTCACATGTAAACACAATTTCTAAAAGTTCCAAAATTCAAAATTAACTGTACAAAAGATTTTTAAAAAAGTCAAAAATAAAACTGTTTTTAAACATGAAATTTGTGTACATTTATGCATGTAACAAGCTTCTCGCAGCGACAAAATGCATTACACATCTGAGTTATAATTACCATTTATTGTAATACCTTTGAATATTAAAGCTTAAAAAACTTGTCTGAACAATAAACATTAATATTTACAATGAAAGGAAATATTTGAAATATATTGTTTAGGTTTTTCAAAAACATGTGTAACATAAAAATATCACTATGAATTAAAAAAAAATTGACATTTTTTTGTCACGATATTTGGATTCCAGTCAAATATATTGGGAACCCCCCCCAAAAAAAAAAACTTCCATTAACATACATAGTTACAGATCAGAAACACAAGGGAAAAAATTTCATGTGCAATCATACATTATATTCTGAGAAAAAAGATGCATGCAGTTTTAAAAACATTTTTGAGAAAATTGAATTGTTGCTATAAAGTGACTTCATCACAAAAATAATGAATTGCAAAATGTATTTGTCCCATTTTATTAAACAGCATCTTTGCAACTTATTTTGCATAAAATAGTAAGCAAATGTCTTAAATTGCCCAGAATAGCATTTTTCAGTTTTTTTAACGAGACAATTTCTAGTATTGCATCAATTTTCTCAAATTTTGTATCAATTTTTGAAGAATTATTATCTTCCATGCATTAGATATGAAATTGTAACATAAAGCATCATAAATATAATGTGAAAATGTATCAATAAGGTTTGGGTATGGATTTGAGATGGCACATAAAAATAACTGATTATACGTCATTACACAAGTATTCATTAGGCAAATTATTATTGGTTTTGTTGTTGCAGACAGTTTCTAAATTTTATATTTCAAAAGTTACTGTAAACTGGACAAATGATTTCTATAACAGACACAATAAAACTGTTTTTATGTTTCTAAACATGAAATTTTTATGTATTTTTATGTATGTAACAAGCTTCTCGCAAAGACAACAAACATAACATTTGATGTATCATCTCATACCTTTTTTTAGAAACTATTAAACATAAAGACTCAAATTTTTATTTATATTAATTAGACATATTTATACTAAAATGAATTTTTTTAAAAATACATTAGTTTTTTTAAAGATAAACTTTTAGTTCACCGAACAATTATAGTTATGAAATTATTTAAAATAGTCATTTTTCGTTATGATAACTGCTTTATATTTAAATGTTTTAAGAATATTTCAAAAAAGCCATTTCAACATACACAATTGCACTTAAGAAACATATAGTACACACATACAGTTAACTCACACAATTTTAAAAACATAAATTTTAGAGAACATAATTTTTTTATAAAACATCTTACCTTGTGATGCGAAGTATTCGTAATATTTTTAATCCAGATTTTGAATCCTTATTTTTATACAGAATTCTTAAATTATCCCATAGTTATAAATTCAAATATTTTAAAAATATTTTTTAAAATTTTTACTAAGCCTTAGCGAGTTTAAATAATCAGTAATAATAACTAATAAAAACTAAATTTAAAGTGAAGAACAGACTTAAATTTAGGTAAAATAACTAAATATTAAACATAACATTCACATTACTAAAACCATGCTTCCAAATTTGGATCCAAAATTTTTTAGCATATCTAACATAGTTAAACTTGCAGTTAGTTACTCGTATTATATAGTTATCTAATGCGTATAAAAAAAGGCTTTGCAACTTTTCCCCAGATTAAAAAAGACAATGTTTACATTTCTATCTAACAAAATGGGCGTGGTTCATCAACTGATTAATTTTTAAAAATCATTTTAAAATACTTGATTGCTTATATGTTATATCATTGGAAACGTTCGAATTTGGAGATTTTAGAAATATCAACTCAAAATCGATTTCCAAAAAATTATTACCCTACTGACTATTCTTAAGGAATTCCATGCAGGGCAGGTGTCAGATCAGCCAGACGACTTCTGGTTGTAATTTCGAACACCTGTTGTAATACAACTTTTCAATAAAATGTCTTTTGTCCCAATAATATGTTGTTTCTGTTCTTTTTCTCCACTTCCTTGCATCATAACTCGCAACTACCGCTTTTGCGACGCTACATTCTTATGCGATTACGAGTCGTCTCTGTACCATCTATACACTCTTCAAATTTTTCGGACTGGTACACAACGAGTTACATTGTGTGTAAAGCAGTTATTAAACTTTCAGCTTGATTGTGTTATAAATATCGAAATCAATACTTATTAAGGCTTTCATATCAAGCACTTTTTCATAACTAGTAATATTGCATGGTAGGTTGAGTCGTAATGTCGTTATTACAGAAAAAGTGAAATTAAAATTAGAAGTATCAATCAAAAAATGTCTTGTTAGTTAATGAAATATTTATTTTCTTCCATATTTTACTTTTGTCCGTAATAAATACAGGGTGTTTATAAATGAATATTGGAGTTATAATGCTTTATAGTATTTATTACATTTAACTTATTAGTACAACTCATACATCGAATGAAAGACCAACTGGAACATTTTTTGTTTGCTGCCATGTGTGATTATGCACACGAAACGTATGTTAATCTCCCCCCCCCTTCTCCGCTGTTGTGCGCGGAAATAGAAAAAAGGGAGATTAGTAAACAAAAAAAGTTTTGTGCTCCTCAGTTTGCAAAGAAATAATTGAAGAAGGATTGAAGAATTGGCTGTTACAGTGCAACAAGCGTTCCGGTGGACTTCTCAGCGGACATGTGAATACTCATAATGCGCACTTCTGGAGCTTAGAAAATTCTCATTAAGTGCTAGAATCGCGATAAGACGCATAAATTGAATGTTTTTTGTGCCATATCTCGAAGGAAAGTGTATGGGCCTTTCGTTTTCGGAGAACCAACTATAACTTGTTCTACTTATCTTGATGCTCTAAGCTATGACAATTTCTTGAAGGAAAGTGAACCAGAACTTCATTTAGCAGCAAGATGGTGCACTGCCTCACTCAGTATGCGATATGTTGAACGTCACTGTAATCGACTAATGGACCTTTAAAAAGGGCCTCATGATAAAGCTCGTTTCTTATGGCCTCCACGTTCATCCGATCTGGCTCCATGTAATTTTTATCAGTGGGGGTTCATTAAATACTGTGTATACATACCTTCGCTACCAGCTGACCTTCCAGATAGGATTGAAGCAGATGTTGCAAGAATTACCTCAGACACACTGAACAAAGTTTGGGATGAAGTCGTCTATCGACTTCATGTGCGCCGTGTGACGAATGGGCTCACATTGATTGTTTGTAGGCTTGCAGGTAAAACTGGTTCTATTACTCTTTCATTCAATGTATGAAATGTACTTGTGAGTTATATGTAAAAAATACAAAAAAAAAAAAAAAAAAAAATCTTTAAAACTCCGATATTTACTTTGAAACACCTGGTACTTTACGAAACTTTTAATATGTCTGAAACGTGATTTTTACCCTTTATACTTGCAAAGCAATCTTAATGAATTTTTCAATCTCTTGACTGAAATCGCTCTTTGTTCGACTTCAAAAGTGAAGTAAAGGTTATTTAATTTACGAGTTTTCAGGATCAGATCTTATTATTTAAATATTTGCAGTAAAACTATTTGTAACATTTGTAGATTAATTTCTAAGACCACAACCGAAAAGCGAAAAAAAAAGTGTTTAGGGAATTATTTTGATACTCAGAATATACTGCCATTGAATATCTTTATTAAAATGCGAGTTTTTTATCTAATGTTTCAGTGTTCTTGCATTGTGTTTAAAAATACTCAATGAATTAAAGTAGATGGATGAATTATTTTTCACGTACTGCTCACGTTGGCCAATGAATTAAAAACTCAAGATCAATTTTTATTATTTCATAGCTTTATGGAGTTCTCGCAGGATTCGAAGTCTTCCATCAGGTCAAAATAAGGTACATCGTGTTTCATCCCACCATAGTACAAGTTTCCAATCCTCAGATGCTCAATACCTTCTTTCTCGACACCACTGCAAGCGAGTTTTTGCATTTCAGGCAGAAATGCAAAACTTTCACATGCACCCAATAAGAATTCCTTGGGTAGCCTAGTGGTTAGAGCATCGGACTCCAGATCGGAAGGCATGGATTCGATGCCCGATGCCACCAAATACCCTCCGAGTACACATATAGTACGTGCTCGTTAAAGTAGTGGGTCCGAACGTCTTGTGGGTTGAATCACGAAGGAAGGGGACTGGACAATATTTTCCTCCCCTTCAGTTCCATGCCTAAATTGTTGAGTTGGAGATCGGTGGTGTGACCATCGATCGTTCCTTCGGAGAATTTCGTCGAGCTAATTCGTACTGTCATCATTTATGGTTGCCAAAATCAACAACAGGCGTACTTCTAGCCCCTTGTCACGATGAATTCCGTGAACATCAATCTGACTACGTCAGACAGGTGGCATTAGAAACAATAACAGCATGAATTCCTATCCTCAGGATTCCTTGGACATGGTTCGATCTGAAATCTGTTGAGAAGAGTTTTGATCAACGATTTGTAAGTGTCTGTTCTGCCGTATATTAGTTGGAGATGACGCCGATTACCGTAAAATATCCAGCGTATAACGCGCACTTTTCATACAGAAAATACGATCGAAATTTATGGGTGTGCGTTATACGCCAGGTATAAAAGTGATAGCTTCAAAAATGAAACAAGTAATATAAGAAAAAAAAATTAGGTAAAATCCTACCTTGAATGGACAAATAGAAAGTATTTTATAACGATTGGAAAGTATTTTATTTAATTGGAATAGGATATATATATATATATATATATATATATAGAAAAGAGTCAACTAATGGTAGGAATTGAACAAAAAGCACGATTTGTCTGCGTTGTTGTGAATATGCACAGCCGGTGTGGCTGAAAAACAGGTTTTCGACGCCAACTTTTGTATCTGTTTTAACAGTTTCATTGTTGCCGTCAAAAACCGATAAATAATTTAACTAACATCAAGTGTCATCCACTACAAGTTTAAAAAATGTATTTTAACTTGATTGGATGTTTAAAAAGTATTTTATTAACGATTGAAAATTTGAACAAGATAAATATATAAATAAATATATAGAAAGAGTAAGCTAATAGTAGGAATTCAAAAAAATAGGTGAACATAAGAAAAAACTAAACTTCTACATATTTCGGAATGCTATTAATTATTTTTTTGACATGTCGGATAAAGTTAAGGGGTTCTAATAGTTTACTATTTTTTCAAAATTTTGGGATAATAACTGAAATAAATGATTTAAAAACATACGAACATTGTACACGCTTACTTCTAGTTCCTTTGGAAAAAGGGAGGTGTGGCGTTATACGGAGAATATACATAAAAATTAAAAAATGCAACTTGAAAGTATGGGTGCGTGCTATACGCCGTATTTTACGGTATGTTCTTGGAAAAATATGCTTGAACCATCATTATGTCTTCTAAAGAAAAAGTGTGGGTACTTATTCCAATATTTGAAAACCTTTGATATGGCTGTTTTTGAGAACCCATGTAAATTTGCTCTCTTCTAAATAGAGGCTCTTGATAAGCAAGCACCAACAACAAACGATTTTTCAAATGTTGAACGCGATTTGTCCTTTTTCCCATTTCCTTTTTTTTTTATCGTGAAAAGCTATTTTACAACTTACTTATACACGCATTCAAACCATGTCATTCAAAAAATTACATAGCTCGTCCCCAACACGCATGCAAATGTAATTCTCAAAGGTGTTTCATCCATTGGTCAGTTAGTGTGAGTATCCTTTTAAATATATACATTACAAAAGTAATTACTCACATAACTGCAACATATGAATAAATAACTTTCAAATTCAGTTTTTTTTTAAATGTACGTATTGATTTTAAAGTTCTTATGATTCTGACTTAACATTTTGCAAATGCATTCAGTACAAAAATTATGACTGTGAAATATCTTATTTTAAGTATCCAGTTTAAGTTTGCAATTATATATATATAAATTCTAACAATATATCAATTCAATAGTATGTGTAATTATGGATATCTGTTAGATACGAATATAGGACTAAATAAATTGTGAAGCTGGGTAATTATTATTCGAAATAGAAAAAAGTTCGTATAGTTAATCAGATTGTAGATACATTAAAATGCTAATTGTGTAACGTTTGTAATTGTTTTTGTTATAATTATTTTTTTTGCTTTATTTCACTTTCAGTTAAATGGATTTCTTCTGTAAAATTAACTATTTAATCCCTGTTTTTTTTGCATTAGAAAAACCATTTTCCTTGTTCTTTTAACTTTTAACGCCAATTTAATGTAAAAACTTCTGACTTCTAAGTTTCAGTTTTAGTATTAAGTATCTGAACAATGACATATCTGTAGTGCATGCCATTAAAACAATAGAAATAATGTTGATACTCTTTTAATAGATTGAAATTTTTTATTTTGTTCATGCTATATCAAAGAATATTTTATGAAGAACACTAAAATACAAAAGTTAATGATATTTAAGAAAGTTTTTTAAGTGAATAATTTTTTTTTAAAAAAAAGTGGTCACACTATACATATTTATTACTATTTTTTAGTAAAACGATTAAACTTTTTTTTTCCTTAAAAGCTTTCGAAAACATTCAAACTTGATGCTGCGCCAAAAATTTCAATGAAAACTTCTGAGAAAAAAAATTACCCCCTCCCCTCTCACTCCCAATATTTGCTTTCCTTTTGTCATGGAAAATAAAGTTCAAGCATTTTTTTGAAGAATTTGTTTTTCTGATTTGAATTCTCTTCTGAAGAACCATATTCAAAGCCTGGAAAGGATTCAATTCAATTATGGTCGTGATGAAAATATGGTATATGATTCCCCTTTGCTCTTCTAAGACAAAATAATTCCCTACATACCTAAATTTAAATAAATACACGAATTGCTTTCTGGAACTTCTTTCTTAAGGCATTGCAGAAGATCTAAGCTTAAAAGGCGTACGGGAATATATATATTCTTTTTATTAGAGCAATGCTTATTATTCCAGAGAGAGGTCTCATTGATAAAACATATTAAAAACTCTTACTCATATTCGCATATAATTAAATATATTTATTCATATAACCAACTCCATACATTAAGTTGTGCGAATAACTCTTAGAACATTCAGTTGTGATACAAAAAATAGTTTCCTAATACTTTAAAAAAATTTTAAAATTAAATTTATGTGTAATTCCTTAATAAATTCTTCCGTGTGTGTAGTTTTTCTTACATAAGATTTGCTATTTTAGAGCAACATGATAAAAAGACAAAATATATGCAACGGCCCACTTTGACTTTGAGTAATTAAAATGTTAAAATATAGAATTCTATTTTTATAAATAATAATTCTATATTTTATAAATAATAATTCTATATTTTATAAATAATAATTCTATATTTTATAAATAATGTTAAATATTTATTTTGAGATGTGTTATGTATATAAATTGTTTTAAATAGCTTTTGGTTTTTTAAGACTTTGTCCAATCAAAAAAGCTAATTATATTTACAAAGAGCTTTATGATGACTTTTCTTATGAAATTTTTAGCCTTCAGTCCATTTAAGCCGACGATTCCAAGTTCACAAATCATGTTGGTGCTTCTTAACTGATAGATTAGTTATCAGACAGACAACAGCTTAGAGCTCACCCTGCATGTGTGTTCTCTTTTAAGTTTTGAGATATATGCCAATAAGAGAACGCTTCACTGTGTGTGTGTGTGTTTATATAAATTATCTTCTGGTTTTCATACATTCCTACACTTTTCTGGAGTCTTAAGTTATCTTAGTTGTCCATATTCTTTTTTAATATAATTTTAAATCATACATGCTGTAGTATATCCGACTATTTTCTTTATCTTCTCATACTCAAACCATGATTGATAAAAGATTCAACACTGTTATTAAAACAGTATCAAATTATTTCTTACTACATTACAAGGAATATTGAAATAAACTTAAAAATACAGTTGTGTCAACGAAATTGACTGCTCTATGCGTAGATAAATTTTGCATCATAAGCTACTGCAATCCATGACGTAACTAGAGCAAGACAATAACAAACGAGTATGCTCCCAGTCATTCCATGACCGATCACTCGGGTTTGTTCTTAATACTTCAAATTGAACTTTGTTACTTTGAAATAGAATCCAAACAAATTTTTTGATCGCTGACGTGCCTAAAATATTGTGTTGCGTGCCATTGTTGGCACGCGTGCCACTGGTTCGCCATCCCTGCTCTAGATTCACGCATTATAAGTATTCACATGTTCACCTAGGTGTCCACTGGAACGCTCGTTGCACACTAATAGAAGATTCTGTCTTTGCAAAATGGGTAACATAAAACGCTTTCCGTTCACTAGTCGTCATTTTTCTACAAGCGCGCTGATTGGCGGAGAAGGGGAAATACTAACATACGTTTCGCGCGCATGCGCACACATGCCAGCAAGCAAAACTGTTTCAGTTGGTATTTTAGTTGATGTATGACTTTATCAATAAGTTAAATCAGTGTTTCTCAAACTGTGAGGTGCGCACTCTTGGGGGTCGTCACAACTCTACGAGGGGACGCGAGCATATTGAAAAGTCAAAGACAAAAGATTATTTAAAAAAATTATTAATTTAGGGAAAGTAAACAAACAAAATGCATTCTGACATAATAAAAAAGGAAATATACATTTACAGTGATATATTACGCTTATAAATGTATATGTGCTAAATGTATTGTATAATTAATTTAACAATACTAAGAGTTAAGAACAAGTTTAATAATTACCAGGGACTTAAATTGGTTGAGGAACAAATTCGTCACGTTTTGGTTCTGAGTAAATTTGGAAAATTGTAGATACATCGCAGTTCCTAACTTGGCCTTCTTACCATGGTTTAAAATGACGAGGTCCGTTGCCAATGGGTTTTTTTATCTGCTTAAGACTATTGATTTGAGAACTGGAATGAATCTGTGCGTATCATTTTTTGTTTCTAGTAAATTAATTACCTTACATATTTGAATAATGGAAGCACCAAAATTATTCCATTGATGGCAAACACTTTTCGTGACTCGTCATGATGGCATTGAAAAACGATCAACAAGATTTATGTAATAGTTAGAAATTTCAAATCACGCAATTTTTTGGTGCGATGGTTGTGGGGTTACGTCTTCGACTTTAATAAGGGAAATAAAAACTGCACATTATGACTCTCAAGAAGTTCTAAGCTGAAATTACTTCTTTTCGAAATTGAAAGCTTGTTAATATAGATTGCTCAAATACCCTTGGAAAGGTCATGTTCCAAAAAAGAAAATCAATTGTCTGACTACAGCAATTGAGAATACGTTTGCAGCATAGCAATATCGAATGTTTATTTTTAATGAGATATTGCAGGTGGATAACTCCGTTTGTGCCGAAATATTGGCCGTGCGAGGGCGCTGTTGTTCGCCCCTCAGTATCTAAGATGTAAATATTGTTAGTGTGTAACTTGATTTGTAGAATGTAAGCCGCATCACACGGGGCAAGTTCGTGTCTCATTAAGCATTAATATATTTAATGCTTTTATTTTGTTACTGTTAAAGAATAGGACCCGAATTTGGAACATTTTTTCAGATATAAAAGAAATGAGATATTAATGATATTCTGGCATCACTATCCTTTAGAGAGCAGCATTTTTTATTATACTTCTCATATTTGACCAAGTTGATTCATTTCTTCTGGTATAAAATGTGTTTCGCATTTTTTCTCCTATACCGTAATGTTAAATGGGCCTTGCCTTCACGTATTAAAACAAAAAAGAAAGTGTTTGCGGAATATTTTCGATTTTTTAAATACACTATATTGTTAACAGAGGTACAAGTTATAATATTGCAAATTTCCATGGGAATTGGATCAATTTTCTGTCAGAAAATGTGCTTCGCGTTTAAATAGCGTTCTCGTACTTTTACCGAAGACAGCCTTAAAATGTGTCAGTGATCAATTTTGTGGACTGTTAAGAGGTCACAGGGGTGTTAATCTTCTATTTTTTTCGAATTTTCGAAAAAATATATGTTGTTCCTCATTTTCTTTTAAACATTTTGATACCAACCACGTGATAGTACTACAAAAACTTCGAAAGTTATTCGAAAAATTCCAAACAGCAATTTAGTAATAACAATGTTTAAATGGCTACATGCCACACCCACTTATTCTTGATTTCCGCATACGTTTTATTTTTCTGTTTTTAAAAAGCCTCATGAAATATTTTAAACACTTGCTTAATTGAGAAGGAAGCTTGCAACTCAACACACGCTTTTTTAAAGTGTTTTGATTCTGTTTTGGTAATGCTAGCACGTTGTTTGCTTATCGGAATTCAAAACAGCGTTGTTTAAAACCGTTTATCAAAATTGAAAATTCTCGATTGAAATGGAAAATACTCATCGTAGACCTTCAGGTAAACGTCCTAAGAAAAGAAGATTTAGAGGGAATCAATTCATGAAGGTATGTTCTCATACATATGTTGCAGAAAGGAAAGACACAAGTAAGTGTGCTTCCAGTAATAAAATCTCAGGAATTCAGACTTCATTAAAGTCAAATCTTGTTAAGGTAAGTGAAAACTCTCTCTCTCTCTCTCTCTCTTCAAAGGATATCGTATTTTTGATTTTATTTCAACTTTTAGCTCTATTTTATCAGTATCATGTTGTTTAAAATGTCCTAAACCATTAACAATTAATGAAAAGTCCACTCGTGGTTTATGTTCGAATTCTGAAATACGTTGTAAAAACTGTGGGAGTGTTTGTACTTTTTCAAGCTGTGAAAACACTGGGAATAAAAATAATGCTCCAGAAATTAACAGAAGATCTATTTTAGCAATGAGATGCATAGGCCAAGGTTTAGAGTCATTAAACGCCTTTTGTGCTGTAATGAGTCTTCCTAATCCTGTTGAACAAAAATCATATGATGTTATTAATAATAAACTTTCACGTGTTATGAAGGAAATCGCTGAAGAAAGCATGAAAAGGGCAGCTGTCGAAGAAAATTCTTCGTCACCTGATAACCTTTTAACGGTAAGTGGTGATGGTACCTGGAAAACAAGAGGACATTCATCGTTGATTGGAGTATGTACTGTAATAGGGGCCGAAACAGGTAAGGTTTTGGATAGGGAAGTGTTGTCCTCATTTTGCAAAGGATGCGACAGTTATAAAGGGGTAAAGTTTGGTATATATCAAGTACAATAAATGGCAAAGAGCGCATAAGATTTCATGTAGGAAAAATTATTCTGGCTCTGCTGGTAAAATGGAGGTTGACGGGATGTTGAGGATTTTTAATCGATCAGAAAAGCTTCACAACCTGAAATATTCGAACTACATAGGAGATGGCGACACAAAAACATTCAATGCCCTTTCTGAAAACAAGCCATACGGCGATGACCATCTTATTCAGAAAATAGAATGTGTAGGCCATGTGCAAAAGAGAATGGGTACAAGACTTAGGAAGCTTAAATTAGTATATAGTAAAAAGAAACTATCTGATGGTAAAACTATTGGCGGTAAAGGTAGGTTAACTGATAGTTTAATTGATAAACTTGCGCATTACTATGGTAATGCTATTCGATGCAATTCTACTAGTGTAAAGGAAATGCGGAAAGCCATTTGGGCTGTTTGGGGTCGTTCTTGCAGCACTGATGATGAACCGATGCACTGGTTTTGTCCTACAAATCCAAATACATGGTGTAAGTATAATGCCGCAATTAATAATAATTTACAAAATTATAAACACAAACCCTCAGTTGCTAAAGCTGTTCGAGATGTAATTAAGCCTCTATTTGCAGACTTATCTCATCCGGCACTCCTGAAGAAATGTTTAGGAGGTAAGACACAGAATCCTAATGAAAGTTTAAATTCATTAATTTGGAAATTTTGTCCTAAGACGATTGGTTCTAGTCTTCAGATTGCAAAGATTGCTGCAAATCTAGCAACCAGTGTTTTTAATGATGGAAATCAAATACTTATTTCTATTTTAGAGAAATTTGGCTTGAAAATTAACAGAAATGTTTGTGTGTCCCTGGCTGAACGTGACAATCGTCGAATCTTTACGTCACGACAGAGGCGCTTAGAGTCATCTTTTGAAGCTCGCAGAGCCAAGAAAATTAAAAAGAGTAAAGAAATTGAGCTGTTTCAGGAACAGGAAGGTATATCTTACGATCCTGGAGCATTTTAGCGTGTAAGTTTTAAGATTTATTTTCTCAAATTCAATTTTAAAACTTTAAAGCCCTTTTTCTCAGTTTGTGTTTTTTTCTATTACGCGCATTGCGTTTCAAACACTATCATACTTTGATGCATAAAACTTTACAGAATTATAAATTCTATCATAATCTTCAAATCCTAGCTATTTATAGTATTATAAATTTTTAATTTTTTGAAATATTTCAACAAAAATTGAATTTTTTTAAAAAATTTAAAAATGTATTTTTTATTTTTAAAAATATTATTTTTTATTTTATTTATATAAGATAAGCTAGCATGTAAAAAGGATATATTTGACTTTATAAATCAACTTTTTGCTAGTAATTAGAATGATTATTGCAGAAAATATCATGCGCGTCGTAAAACTTACTATTTGTTTCTTACAAAAACTTTCTTATTTTTATCTGCGTATTATTTTTAAAATTATGATTATATTTTAGATATTTTATACTTTTTTGAAACTTTATTCCTTTATAAGAAATGTGTGAAAGAATCAAATTATTTCATTTTAATCTCAAAGAATTATGTGTACGCGAAAATTGTTTGTATTTTGTGCTCTCGAAACATTTTTAACACCCCTGTGACCCCTTAATTAGACTAGTACACACCTATTCGCTTCGATATATAGGAACATTTCGCTTTGTTTATATTTTTGGACATCATTTATCAGAAGAAAGAATGAAAAAAATTATAATAAAATACATGAGATTGTGAATATTCTAATTTTAAACATTTTATCTATAAATTTAATGTTAGCATAATAACTTTTATTTAAAAGAAAATTCCTACTTTTTGATCTAATGAAACATTAGATGATTCATTTTTAAGAAAATAAATGCATTAGTAATATAAAATTATATTTATAAAAATGTTATATATATATATATATATATATATATATATATATGCATACATGTATGTATGTAATAATTCCTTTTAACTTCTCTAAGCAACGTTTTAATTTATTAATGATCCTAGTCTTCAGGACTCGCGCGTAAATAATTAAATAGCTTACTCGCATAAGGGGATTATTGTAACCGTATCCCTTGAAAATTAATATCTTGTATTTTTAAAATAATATCACATCAGAATCTATCGCGAACGATCTTTCCACCAATCAGTCTCTGTCCTCGGAAGTCAGGCGTGTTCAAGATACTTCCTGTTGCCTCTCCATACATACAAAAGCCCTAGAGTCTGGAAAATCCTTCTAAAATATGAAGAAGTTCTGGGAACCCCCCTGGGACACCAAGATTGATTTGAGGCAAAGTAATACTAGACGACATTTTTTCAATAACAAATAAGTTTTATTCACTTGAATCAATTACGAACCTTCTAAATACAAATATGAATCAATATGTCTACGCCAATGGGATTGAACTTTACTATTAAATTAAATCACGAAATACGATACTAATCCACTATTAAACTCAATATCGAACGGGTTTACCGGAATAAGAGGACCGAGAGATATACGCAATTTGAATTACTAGCTATCATTAACTTTCCACTAACTCTATTATTTATTTACTCTTACTATCCTAAAACTGAAGTTTAAATATCACCTGACTTTTACTACTTCACTCCTTTCCAGTCAACTCAACTTTCCGAATGTAGATCTCTGCCTGATAACCAGCTAGAAACTAATCACTCAATCAACTTGAATCCTACAACTCCGTCAACCTATGTCTTGGCGTAATAGCCTACTGTTAACTTACAATATTCTCCTTAAAAAATCTAATTAATTTGCATATTCCGGTATTTTTGTTTAGAGCTGGATGGAAATATATGCGAATTTACAATCCCCAAAGACGCCCAAGAGTATTAGTGATAAAATGCCGTATAGATTCGTCACAAAGTGTACTGACAGTTATTAGCCTTTTGGCGCTTTTTTATATACAAATAAATTTTGATTTACGTTGCAGCAATTTAATTATTTTGAAGAGGAATTCAACTGTAATATTTATTGACAGCTGCTCAAATAACGGACAATAAATACGTCTAAACGCTAAAACTAGTGAAAGTAAGTGTATCTCTTCATGGAAATGTGTATTCGAGTTGTTTATTACATTCAATGAGAGTAAAATGTTATTTTTTTATCTTTTTATCTTGTCTGTATAAAAACATTAACTTAATTCCTTTTTCGTTATGATTTGAAGCAAAACGATTGTATTAATGGTTTATGTGTGAATATGCAAAAACTTTTATATAAACCTATATAGTTAAGACTAATATAAATATACATAAATGCACATTTTATATTCTATTAAAATTTTGATTCTATTAATTTTTTGTTTAAAATACTAAATATCTTCGTTAAACAATTTTTTTTTTATTGAAATATTATTCAGAGAAAAATATTCGTTCAGAAAAACAGAACTTTGTTATTTTTTAAAATTATTTTTTCATCTTTATTCACCTAATTACTCTTGCACAGTTAGAAAGCTTACCAAATTCAACAATTCCTTAACTCGATAACGATTTTATACGCTTAAAAAAATTATGGTGACGCTAACGATACTATATTTTTAGTATAATTCAGAAAGTTTATCGATTTCTATGTATCAAAAAATCACCAAAGTCTTTAAATTACACCTAATTTATTTGCCGACTGATGATAGATGTTGTATATTCGGATGAACTATTCACAGTAATGTGAGGAATTTATGTACAGTTTTCCGACATAAATAAAATCTTTTTATAAAAATTTAAGTCTGGATTTATTTTTTAATATGAAATCATTACAAGAACTTTTAGTAACAGAATTTTATTATTCTTAATGTTTTCATGATAACTGAGTGATCATGCAGGACCAGTGGCGCACACAAGGTGGGGTCCCCCCAAAGCCCTTGATCTTTTTCCCGATTGATTATAATTTTATGTCCAAAAATTTAATTGAATATTTGTTATTAATGATAAATTTTAGTACAGTACAGTCCCGATAATCCGAACAATATCGGACCGCCCCCTGTTCGGATTACGTGATTGTTCGGATTAGCCGAAGTAACAGCGAAATCACTATTTGAACCGGGAGTACGGGTCTATTGTGTCTATGTATTTTGTCGTAATGTGAGCGTACGCGCCCGCTTTTTTGCCGCGTGGACTGTACTCCCACTCCTCGACGCGTGTGTCCCCCCCCACCACTCCTAACTTAGCGTGTCAGTGTGACTGCGTGTGCGTGTGCCCGTACTGTTGGCCGTCAGTCGTTCCGCGCTCGTTCTACACTCGTCCGCTTTTGTCTCTGTGTTAATAACAGTGTTACAGTGTTATATTCTACAGTGAAAAACAGTTTGTTGTGTGTTTTGGACATTTATCTGTGATACAGTGTACGTAAACAGATTGTTATGGCGAGTAAGCGTAAACACTCAACACTTACTCTTAAAGACAAACTAGAGGTTCTAAAGCGTTTAGATAAAGGTGAAGGTGTGACAAAAAAATTGGCTACAGAGTTTAATGTTGGTAAAGCTAGAATTTGTGATTGGAGAAAAAAATCGTAGAAAGCTTGAACAATACTGTGCTAATTCTTCTGGCGAGACTTTTGAAAACAGACAGACAGCAAAGCAATCGCTGTACGATAAAGTTGATAGTGCGCTTCATATTTGGTTTACCCAGGAAAGAAGACGGGGAAACAGCCGAATTTCTGACTGATGACGACATAGCTGAGGCAGTGACTCAAGAGCCAATGGAGGAGGAGGGGAGTGACGACGAGACGCAATGCGATAAGAAGGACGTGGTGCTACATGCAGACGGCGCAGCTGCCCTGCGCTACTTGGAGCAACAGCCCGACACTACACCAGCTGATGTGTTATTTATGAGGCGCTGGCGAAATTACGCATCATCGAAAAGACTATCTTCTTTGCGTCAGAAAAAATAACTGAATTAATGTAATAAGGTACTTGTTCACTACATTATCAGTACTGTACTGTACATATTTTATATTTAATCTTATGTTGTACAATTTTCATACTAAACATTAGTGTTGTGTTCTGTAGTTTATTCCATTTTAAAATTTGTACCATAACTTGATGTACAGTGCGTGAATATTAAATAAAGAACTGTTTTGAATTAAGGTTTACACTGTTTTATATTGAAATATTCACCGATTTTCGTCCTTAAAATTCTAAAATTTTTTCTGCGGAGCCGTTCGGATTAACCGGATGTTCGGATTAGCCGTGTTCGGATTAGCGGGACTGTACTGTAATTAATGCTAATTTTTTATTCAATAATTAGTTCTTTACTGTGTTTTGTTCCCGAAAATCGACGAAATCAAAAGTAGCATGATACAAGAATGGTGAACTTTCGACCCCGCCCCCCTTGAAAAATTCCTTTGTGCGCTACTGTGCAGGACTTATCCCAGCAGATGTCAGCGCGTAGGCCGTACCTGGATACCCAAAACAAGGGGAGCCGCAGGCGTCATATAATTCTATTGATTAAACAAAATGTTTATGAATTTCTCAAAATACAACTTGTAACAAGTCGAATAAATATTCATAATTTTAAATAGTTATCGAGAAAAATCAAAATAAGTCCCAATTTACAATTTACCGATAGCATAATTTAAGAAAAATAGAATGTGCTAGTGCACTGTGTGTTGGTCTACAGTCCATTAAAAAATGTCTACTCCTTACACTCATCATTTGATAGCAAAATTTGTGGCAGAGCCGGCAAATGCAAAGATTTTCTTGCTTGTCAACGGGAGTGTGGACAAAGGTTTCACAAAAACTATTTTTGTGAAAATTGCTTCATGAAAATATCTAATATGTTTAATATTACATAATGTATGGAAGTGTTTAAATTCAATATGCATTTGGAGGAATTAAAGGTTTACAATTTAGAAAATTGAAATAGACGTAAGAAGTTATTTTTGTATTTATTTGCATAGTTTATTATGTTTTACTTTTTACTTTGAAATAGGTAGATAGATGAGTTTATACAGTCAACGTTAAGCCTTAGTCAAAATATGAAAAATTCTCTAGAGGGAGAGGGGTACAATAGTCTTTGCAAGCACATAGGCGACATCCTGGGATCGGTCTTGTTGTCATGTTTGTGAACTCGTGGCCGGCATTGTGTATGCTAAGTCGTGAGTTCGATTCCTGGTGTGTTTATGGATCCAGCATATAGAGAGGGGCCGATGTATGATTAATCCCGTCAAAACTCAATTTCTCGTGTTTGTAGAATGGAGTACCTGCCAATGTATTGACATCGTCGCCTTACTATAGTTAAAATTTACGAGGACTATTGCCAAAACAACTTTAAAATGTGACATCAATGAAACAAGTCAATTACATTAATTCCATATATATGTAATATACTCATGGACCATAAAATAGTGCACGAAGAAGTAATTGAGGGATAGTAAGAAAACTTGGCATGAAGGTACATGTTGGGGAGAGATGCAAATGATTAAAAATGCAGAACCTGATTGCGCATCACGTATAGCCGGTAGAGGCCGTTTAACGTCGTTTTCCGTGGAGTATAAAACAGGTAACCAAAGATTGTTTGAGTGTGATGAATCGTTTACAAAGAAAGAGCTGAGGTAGGCATGCCATTGCGCCGTTTTTGAAGACAATATGAGCTTGAGAGGGGGAGAATCATCGGCATGATGGAAGCTGGGTGTTCCGCTAGGTGAGTAGCTGGTCAATTAGGCCGCTCCAAATGGGTTGTAAGAAGGTATTGGGACCAGTGGATCCGAGAGATGTCATTTACATGAAGACCAGGCTCAGAACGCCCTCGACAGACCAGTTAAGACCGCCACATCATATGAAATGCACTCGTACAGCCAACTGCTTCATCGGCAGCCATCCAGGCACATGTAGCACCTTCATTAGGGGCCCCTGTGTCTTCTTGAGCCATTCGAAGGTGCCTGATATTTTTCAAATGGGAATTTTATACGATCTTCACATTCATCAATATTAATCATGAATATTTTGACTAATGCATTTCGATAAATGAAACAAAAGAAAGAATAAGTGTTTTCTCTTTACATAGTTTAAATGGCAGCATTCGATTACATTTTGGGACGAAGAAAAATGAGAATATATGTGTGTGCAAGGAAAATTAATTCTGAAAAATCCACTTCAAATCATTTTTTCAAAATATTTTTTCGTTTCATTGATAATTTCTAAAAATTTCTTAAATTTTAAGGAAATGCCGAGAATTTACTGATAATTTATCAATTTTATCGATTTGGTTGTCGCACGAAATTCCTTTTCCTCATTTGATCTATACATAGTTTGATAAAGTATATATTTCCTATGATTTTGTTAGAAAATTGTGTGTGATTATCTTTTACCTCTCCACTTGTATATTACTCTCTTACACCAATATGACAATAATAATATTTCTATGGAATTAATAACTCTTATTTTCAATATTATATTCGCAAGCAACGTCGGCTTTGAGAAAACATCTTAGAATGCTTTTTCTCATGCGCTTTATTTTAGTTTGTCTTGAAAGCAATTCAAGAGGACGTTTGAAATACGTAGAGATTCAAATAAGGAAATAATATGTTAATTAAAATAGTTTTAATCTGCATGATCTTTGAAAGTTTTATGTTACAATCTCTTAAGCAATTTGACTTATACGAACGCTTATAGATTAGAAAATGACATGACATCGGGACCATTTTTTCTCCATGTTTAAATCGTAAAGGCTACTTTTATTTTTAAAAAATCAATTAAATAACCGTGTTTCTGTACAATAAATCTGCATCGGGCTTTCTATGACTGAAGAATATTTCTTAAAACTTTCTGGAGTAGTACTCGGCATTTTTTTCACTTCTAAGAATCCATCGTTTTGGTTTGAAAGAGTTCTTTTCCGTCGAGGAAAGCAACAATATTCAATAGATGAAACCCCAAGAGACATTTAAAGAATATTTGTATAACGGTGTTGTTTTTTTTTTTGGTTAAATTTCTTTACACTTGAGCATTAAAATATAAATAAATGCACTTTTAAATTACAGATTTCAAAAACCCTAGTTCAAGCCCTGTACAAAACCCTTAGCTATATACAAGCAAAATATTATTATCAAAGAAGCATTTTTCGCATAAGGAGAATGTTTTAAAAGTATGTTATTCTTCATTTTTTTTCTTTTTTGGCCAAAAAATTGCATTAAAAAATATTTTTTTGTACTAATATTCTTAAAACAGTTGTATACACAGTCTAAATCAAGTGACACTGAATATCAAAAAGAAAAAAAAAGTTTATTTACACACTTTTTCAAAATCACGGTTCCTATCGTTCTCGGAATCCTTTAGCAGATGCTTTAGTTCGATCATTCTGCGAGTGACATAAAGATGTGTAGCGGCATCAGCTTATAACATCCCCATTATTCATCAAACAGACCACCACCTTATTGAATAGGGCAGTGTTTCTCAAACTGTGGGGCGCGCCCCCCTGGGGGTCGCGGTAACCCTGCGAGGGGATCACGAGCATATTGAAAATAAAAGGTTTAAAAAAATTTTTTTTGGAATGAAGTAAAACAAAATGCTTCATGACATAATAAAAATACACATTTACACCGATATAATTTTGTTTTATCATCTGGTGATCATCAAAAATAAAAGATACAACTTCAAACGCTCATTAACCATCTTTTATCCTATAACCAATGTAGAAAAATATTTTGTTTGCTTTGCTGTAATTCCACGATGAGAGATTTTTTATTACGTTTCTTTTAACCTAAAATATTACTTTAGCTGATCTTCGAACTTACTGGTATCGTTATCTCCGTACCTTTTATTAGGGAAGTTGTAAATTTGTATAATATATTTCTGTCTCGCCTTTTTCCATGTGAAAGAGTTTTATGATATATGGATAAGTATATTGAACACTTTGAAGAATTATTTGGCCAATATTTATTTTTATGAGTATTCTGAAATACATAATGCATAATGAAACATGTGTTACACAATTATTTTTTAGAACATGCTTCACTTTCCCCATGAACAATGTTGTGGTTTTGATTGATGGGTTGTACAACTTATTATGGTTTATAAATGTAAATGAGCAGAATATTTTTAAAAAAATGGGCATCTGTGATCCCTATTGAAGGAAGTTGAAACTGATCAATCAATTGAAGAACCTACTGAAATAATGCATATTAATCAATATATATATATAGTGAAAGTAAATATGAGAAAACTGTTAGACATTAAACGTTTGAGTTCATTTAAAATTTTCCAATGCTGCCTAAAGATCTCTATGAAGAAAACTATGAAGCCATAAATGTAGCATTTCGCTTTGTCAAAAAGAAACAAGGAAGAAAAAGTTCAAAATGCTATTTGTAGATCATCAAACGACAGTAAAACTACAAAAACGTGAACAAAATATGACAGTTTTGCTAGAAAATAACGTTACTGCGTTGTTAGCGAAAAGTGTCTGTGATTTATGTCCTTTATTAAGGACACGCACATTTGGAACATTTTCTTAATTAATGGATTTTTTCTCAAACTTTCAAAGAAAAATTGAAAAGTCCTTGAAAGCAGGTAAGTATATTTTCTCTTAATTAAATTATTCACTGGAATTGTGATTTTTATCGTGTTTAGTAAAAGTAATTATAAAATAAATTATTTTAAAACAAACTAAAAAACACGCTTTTATAGTGAATCGAAATAAAAATTAAATATATATATATATATATATATATATATATATATATATATATATATATATATATTACTTAAAAGTAACAAATACAAAATTTAATACTTGTCTTGTTTATTCGTGTGGTTTTTAATTATGATCGTATTGTAGCTTTAGCGTCCCAAAGTGCATTATTATTGCATTCAATGCATTATTATTTTAGGAGGGGGAGATAAAAATTATGATTGAAAATTGGGTCGTCAGTAGTGAAAGTTTTAGAACCACTGGAATAGGGTAAACAGCTTGTAGACATTGCTAGACTTTTTTGGATATTGCCAATAAAATTATTAAAAATAATCTCTCGTGCATAAAAAGTACCCACAAAGTGGAGAATAGTTGAGTTTTGCCCATTTCCTCCCAGTTCTATATATTATCAATTTCTTTAAAGATAAATTTGATATTTATCTTATTTTTCACGTAAACTGGTTAAGTTTATAATGATTTGCTGGTGGTGGTTATCATTACAAGTAACCGTTTTGATAGTAATGAGCTATATTAAAGTTCATGAGTATATCTTATTAAACTCAAATTTTATTGTTATTTATAATGGTGAGTTTAAAAAAATTGTTGTCTGATATTTTGGAGGTGAGTAGAATGTCTGTGTTATGTATTGTTTTTGTACTATATGCAGCAGTAGGATTTAAGGACTTATCATTTTAAGTTCTTATCACTTAAGTTCAAAATAAGTGAGCAAATATTCCGAACCATTTTAAGCACATTCATTTTGCAAATTACAATAAATAGTTCATTAATACTACTTTTAGGATTTTAGCTTTGGCACAAAATATAATATGACTAAAAATGTAGATGTAAATTAGCAATAAAACGAGCCACGCGGGTTAATATAAAAACGGAGAGTGAGTAACAATTAAAAATATTTGAAACAAACAAAAAAAGAAATTAAGAAGAAACATTTTACATAATTAGGGTTTGCCTTCTTGCATTTTTAGGGTGCAACAGCTTTAAAAACTAACACATTGCGAAATTCAGAAGAACTACTATAGGTAAATCATGTTAAAAATGCCCAGTCTTGCATAAAATCATAGAAAAAATATTTAAAAAAAAAAATATCAACTGCAATGATGGAAACATTAAAAATAAATATTTGTTGACTCCGCAAGTTTATTTCTGATATAATTAAATTTTCATTAGTTTAATTAAAATCCGCTTTGTACATGTATTTATTTTTTTTAAAAAAACTATCATTAAAATCACATTAGGCTACTTAAAACTCGGAACGAGAGAGAGAAAAAGACCATGAGCCATTAATTTCGCACGCTTTTTTTCTCATTTATATATTTAAAAAAACTTTGTACATCGTCTCTATCTAATATCGGCCAAAATAAATTAGAAGTAGTATGTTTCTACTTCAGAGAAGAGAACGAATTTTTTCATAACATGCAAGGAAATGTAAGGACTATTAAGTACTTAAAATTAAATTTTCTCCTTTACTGTCTTAAAATATAATTATTTTTTTTAAAAATATAATCACTTATTAGTAAGTTCTCTATATATTAGAGAATTCAATTTTTTTATGAAAGTTATTTGAGTATACAAAAGAAAAAGTAAGTATTGTATTTTTAATTTTTTTAAAAAATATATGTTTTTCATGATTAATGCTTTATCAATCTTATTGTACTTTAATTTGACCTTAAATTATTTTGATTCTATGAAATTTGGTAATTCAACTTAAATTTCTTCTAGTTAAACTGCTAAATTCTCTTATACATAAAAGGCGAAGAACTAATTGTAAGGGGGGCAGTATTTGTGGAAGATATAAAGCATTTGATTAAATTACCTGACTGTGGTTACTCGGATAAGAGCTTTTGACAAAAAAAAAAAAAGAGAATTAATTGTTTTTTCTGTGAGCTATTAGGTATTTTTTACTCACGTTGTTACCATTTTTGACATTTGGGAGAAGGAGTTGCCTGACATCTTTCACTTAGACAGAAAAGTTTATTTTGTGTGTGTGTGTGTTGTAGAGACTTTTTGAATGATATTAAGAAAAATCAGACTTTTTTCCAAAGGTAATGCAATTTATGCACAAACTCTACTTAATATGTTTCTGTTAACTCTGGAACGTATGAGACTTCGAGCATCTTTAAACAACCGTAGTTGACATTTCGATACCGCGTTTTAAAATATATAAACTAATTATAATAGCTAAATAATTGCAGGACTTGTTCATCAGGGTTTTGTTTAAAGACTTTAATATTATTTCATGTAATCATACATTATGGACCTTTATATCATAAAACACTAACGTTGACATTATGTGTCGTGAAGTTTGGTGGACTAATGCTTTGTCGTAAAAATTTCGAGTCACAAATCTGCTAGGAACTTTACTATTATGCGGTGACCAATCTGTGCCATCCCTAGCGATGTATGTATCAGGATTTACTGGAATATTATCAATTACATCTGCGCTTCCTTAAATTCTTTTCAGTACTTTTCACTCAATCTTATGTCTTCATCGGAATCTAAATTAGAACACATGACATCTAACCACCATCCAAATCATTCTCAGAAAGCTCTCGAAACAAATTAGCAATTTCATGAGGGCTTAGATATTTCCTAAGATTCATCGTTTCAGGGTGTCTACCCTAAAAGAGGTTCAAAAATTGAATAATTTTTTTTACGAGCAGATAAGTGTTTCGTTACATAGCATTTGCTTAAGTACAATGATTTTACCTGACTCATTCCCACGGTGAACCGAATAGCAGTGCATTCAATGTCAAAAAAGGGTGCAATTTTACTTCCGGAAGTTTGTCTTACTCATGATATCTACGAAGTGAAACTATCTTTTGCTGAGTGGCAGCTATTTATTTGGATAAATATCATTGATGTTGAAGCGGACGCTCAAGGAATATTTAGCTGTGAAATCTCTCCTGATTAACCTAGAGCCCCACAAAACATATTTCCTTATGATAAGTATAGAAAATTATCACAAGTCACAAATGATTTTCGAATTCCTGTGATTGCTAGTTTAAAATCGTGTGGCAAAGACTTCCGTAAATGAAGTATCGGAGAACGTTTGGAGAATGTACTCTGAAAGGTGTACTACAATGTAGCATTTATCAATCCATTTATAAAGGTTAGTCGGCAATTCATAAGTCTTTAAAGAGATGGCTTAATTTCATAAATCAACCAAGGAATTAATTTCCTTAGGGCTGTTTCCGCCACATGCACTAGAGCGTGAACTTAACGCGAATAACATTTTTGGGCAGAAAAAATACCACAATTTTTATAAAAAATTGTGATATTGTAATTCATGAACCTGTTAATAATATAGCGGTTTTTAAAGTTTCAAAATATTTCATAAATAATTAATTTTTCCTTCCATGTAAAGGGACAGCTCATTTAGCATTACGGTATAGGAGTAAAAATGCGAAACACATTTTATAAAAGAAGAAAAAAATGTGTCAATTCAGATAAAAATGAGTAGTATGATAAAATAAGTGATTTTCTACAGGATAGTGAAGCCATAATATAATAATGTTCGAGTACTTTTATATCTGAAAAAATATTCCGAATTCGGGTCCTATTCTTTAACATAAGCGGAAAAGAGCCTTAATGACTTTTGAACATCTTGGGGTATATGAAACCCTGTAAGAATCAAATTTAAACTCTTTATCAATGTTAGATAAGCTTGACCTTCCTGGGTAATAAATTAATAAATTATTCGATACAGTTGTCTTTTTTCAGATGAAGAGATATAAAATTACCTATTTTCTCTAAGTGCACAGCAAAATTAATCACTACTTAGCAAGAGAGTTGCGCAGTAACTAGTTGTCCTCGAAACATGTGGTGACCACCATAGAAGAGCAGTCAGAGTGATGAATACATTACATGGTCGTCGTAGTCGAGTCATGGTTTCGGATCCTAGTTCTAGCGAATAACCGTTGTGCAAAGGATTTGATCCATGATAAATCTAACTGGGCTTAAATTCCTCACTTGACGGAGTGTGGAAGTTTGAAGAGGGGGTGCCATATCAGGTGTTGTGATTCAAAATGACGATTTCTTTCGCAAATAGTCCTCGTATTGCTATACAGGGCGATATAAATTAAAATCAATCTCTGAGATGATAAGTAATAGTGTCAATATTGGACCAAACAGGGGAAGGCAAAAGTAATTTTTCTGCTAAGCTGATTCTTTTCAAAATTAGCCGTTTATTAAAGGTTAAAAATGCCATATTTCTTTTTCTAAATACCTTTTGTATACAATATTTATGCTTCGTATAGATTTCTTGCAAAAAAGATTTATAAAGTTTATTCTCCCCCTTATTTTATATTGATTTAATTGCAAAATAAATGTTTTTTCGTTCCTATATCTTTTTAAACAAGTTCTAAGTGTAAAATTTTCCTTCTAGTTCATAAATTTGTTTCAATTTCTGAAATACTTCTCTGATCTACCTTAGGATCTGCGTAACATTTTATGAATCTATGTTTTTTTGGTTGTTCTTGGAATTGTGTAACAATCAAGAAAAACTCAATACAGGAATATTTAAAAAATTTCAAAACTAATTGACGTAGTTCATATTTTTTTCTGTTTTATATCCGGTATCTTCTATTTCTCCTTCGACTATTCCTTGCTGTATTTAAAGTTACATCAATCAGTTTTTTTAATTTCCGTTTCTAGCTTCAGTACTTCGGAAAATGAATTTGCTTTATTTGTTTTATTTTTCTCCGAGTATTCATTTTGTATGAACTTTTTTCGTTTTGTGAACTTATTATTTTTATCTTCTGTATTCAAATCTTCTTTTTTATTCTTATAGTTTGCTTTTTTAATTTATTGTTTTGCGTCGGGTATGATTAATAAAAGTCCATTCAAAAACATGCAAGATTGGACAGATTTCTTTTTCAATCGTTGTGAATCCCTTTACATTTTCTAGGTATTTTCGTGATCATAGTAGTTTAAATAATACAAACAATAAATGCAATATTTCGTAAAAAGAAAGCGATTTCTATTAAAAACAAACACGAAATATTTTAGTGAATTCGAAGTGGATTTCATGCAAACATACCTTACTGAAGTTAAGTTGCGACCTTGTGTTAGGCTACTATTTTGAATTAAAACTAATTATTTCCCTAGCATGCGTACATCAAATGTTTTCAGCATTTCATTATAAATATTTTGGAAGAGGGAAAAAACAGTTTTTTTTAAATATTTCGAATAAAACTAGTAATAGTGGAAAATGTTTTATAAAAGAAATATAAACAAATTTATGTAGCTTATCTACATGAAACAGTTTTATATTTTTTTACCTTAGCAGTGGGAATTAATACAGTTATTCCCACATCACATTATGAAAATCAATAGAAATCAATTAAATGTACCAGGAATAAAAAAAAGTAGTAAACTGAGATGTTAAATTTAAGAACGGAACATTATTTTGTCACTTGGACCCTACAAACGGAATATATTTTTTAATTTTTTTCTCACGTAACTTATATTCATTAAAAATGGTAAATAATAAGCGTTTTTATTGAAAACTTTAGTAAGAAAATTGAGTAAAAGAGTGTAAATATGGTAATGAACGCTATGTACATTAACTTCAAAAATGAGAAAGAAATTATTCTGAGTATCTTTTACACTAAGCAAATGGAATTTCCTTGTCAGCCTAGGAAAACGAGACCTAAGTTGGACTTTTGCCATTAACATTATCCAACATCATGATACAATGGAGAAAAATCTGGGGAATCCCGCTGAAGGCATCTAATGCCGAGTTTAGAGTTATCCAGATGATAGACATTTATCAAGGTGAAAGTATGCCACTGCAGGATATATATAAACTCTATTACCTGAATTTCCGTGCTTTCTGATTAATACTGATTTCCCTGCATTAAATATCATTTCTAATGAGAGAGGCAAGTCCTCCTCTTGTCCTATTAATTTTTCTTTCCTTAAGATAGATGTTGTTTTGTTTAATATCCCAGATGGGGTAGTTGAGCG
Source organism: Trichonephila clavipes (assembly GCA_019973935.1). NCBI lineage: Eukaryota > Metazoa > Arthropoda > Arachnida > Araneae > Nephilidae > Trichonephila > Trichonephila clavipes. Next base: position 234,896 of record BMAU01001373.1, on the reverse strand, counting down.
ACACCATCTCCATAAAACCAAAAATCGCCAAAAAAATCCAAAAATAAAATATGATTTTTCTAAAACCTTGCCAATAGGAACTAAGCAATTAAGAGCATGACTGGAGGAGGCCTAATCATTCTCGGGCATATGACACTCTTTAAAGACTTTCCAGCCTTTTGAAAAGTAAGAGATTTGATATGGCTACTAAAAGAAACGTTATGGAGCCGTCTGATGATTCCTAGGAAGTCGGTGCCATTAACGATGTTTTCCCCCCAAATACCAAGGTTGAGCAGGGGGTATTCTCTAAAGCAGTGCTTATCATACTTTCTGTATTGGCGACCTAATACCCAGACATAGTTTTCATTGCGCCCTCCCATACAATGATAACGCATTGAATGCAATAATAGTCTACTTTGATGGTAAAGCTACAATACGCCCATAATCATAAACCGTACAAATTATCAATATAAGTATTAACGTTTCTCTATCTTACTCTTACTTAATAAATATTTTAAGTTGCTTTTAAGTAGAATAAGTATTCTGTATTTTTCAAAGTTCAGAATGTATTTTGTTTTGTTTTGCTTCATCCGAGTAACTTAATAATTTAAAAACAATCATTTGCTTTAGACTTTTCGATATACTGCCCCCTCCCCGCGTAGGGTTATCACGCCACCCTAGGTGGCGCTCCCCACAGTTTGAGAAACACTGCTCTAAAATGCATTTAATTCAGGCAAATGCGAAGTCGATACCATTATGTCTAGCTAAATTTAGCTGGCATGAGGGGCTAAGTCAATCTTCTCCCTTTCGTGGCCCAGGTTCTTGCATGAATTGAAGCTGATCATTTCCCATTACTATGAAACTAAATGCGAAATCGAGGTTTAATACTGCATCGCCCATCGCGCGCAGGTAAATCAGGGATGCGTGTAAGGTTTAGGTAGATGGCTTCGTAAGACCTAAGGTAGTATAATTCATAATATTAAGCTGAAAATTTTTATTTAGTATTGTCTCTTGAAGACAAGCTATATATATCTCGTACTTAAGCAAAAGACGGAGCTCTTCCTTCTTCTGTGTACTGTTCATATTAAGCTGTAAAACGCTGAGTGTCCTTGTAACATATTTCTCTTCATGCTCTCTAACATAATCAGAGCCTGACACACTGGCTGTCCGGTACACGCTACTTATGCTGAATCTATATTAAAACCAATCATGGGGGAAAGGGGTGTTTATTACCTCAAAGGGTTTGGACATCTGCCTGTTAGTCTAATGAAAGGTATCCCCTCTACTATTCAAATGATATACAAATGCAGACATTCCCCGATCCAGAGGCTGGGGATGTGCTCTCTAGGGGTTATATGTTAGTCCCTTTGTTCACTTGAAAACAGTTTAAAATTTCACGGTCCGTCACCAATATTCAGGAGTTGCTGCAAAGTGCGAAGTTAGTAAATATATATTCTAAGCTAAGAACACCATCTGCAAGTAGTGACTCTCTTAAAAAGTTCGGAAAGTGATTTACTTACATTTTTATCAATGTTTAGTTTAATGGTCGTTGAAAATCTTGAGCGTCTGTATTTCATAATACACAGTAAAAGAGAGAGACAAACACACGGCGTTCATCAGTATCAATTTAACATCTATAGCATTTTAAAAGTCTTATGATTATAAAATTTTCTTATAGACTTCCTCAAATGATACTAAGATGCATAAGCAATCTTTCTTTGAAAACTGCTTCCATTTCTTGAATGAGATCTTACATTAATATGTATGGCATTTTGGGCAGCTACTGCATTTTTATCTGGAGACAATGTTTTCAGCAAATAGTAAGATTTCTTTTAATCTGTTATTCCACAAGTTCCGATATCGACATAAGAGTTTTTTCAGATGGCAGCTTCATTTATTGGCCTCAGTCTTTTCTGCTTCCGGTAATGATGCTGGAAGATTTATTTCCCTTACTGTAGATATCTGTTGGGTGCCTTTTTGTAACAATGATCGAGTGTTATCAATCACAGTACAAAGTGAAGTTTATTGTGCTGTCAAAACTGCCAATTACATTCCCGTCGGAGAAATAATATTTTCTCTTTAGCGATAAGTAATTTCGAAAATTCTTCAAATACATGCTTGAATATAACTTCGCTTTTTAGAAATTATGAGTGAATTTTTTATATTATATAAATCTAATTGGTTATTTTTCCTTTTTCGCAATGTTTCTATTTTCTTCTAATTTATCTTTACGTACCTTTTAAAAATATTTATCGTTTATAAATATTAATAAACCTCATTGCCGTTTCGAAAAGAAATCATGATTTCTAAAAACTGATCACATTATTAAATTTCTTCAACTTTTTAATGTCTCTTTCTTGTTTTACAAACCGCACAACAACATTTCTAATGATGAACATTTTTTTCGTTTAATATTTTATATCAGATAAATATTTTGTTAATTTTATTACATAATATAAATATTGTGTTATAATCCTTACCATTTTTGTATGTCAAAAAGATTGCTGTACCCGTTAGATCATTTTAAAATGCTAAAACCTTCATTTCAGCGAAATGTTGCATACAATTTTGACAACAAATGTTAATTCATTGTTGAATAATGACTTATTGGTGTCATCATTTATCTCAAAGTTCACTGCAGATTTTGACAACTCCGAGACATCAAGGACTGTTTATTTTTTGAAGGTACTAAAATTAAAAGCACTTGGCGGAAAGTGCTGGGAATTGTTTTTTATTGGAATGTCTGGGGGTTGATTTCTCATAACATGGAATTTTAAAAACAAATACACCCAACTCTTTTTTTTTTTTGTACACAATCTTAACATGATTCACTAATATACTTTTTCACACGACATTTTGGATCTAACACGAATATCACTAAGTTAATTATTTAATTTTTAATTCTAGTTTTGACCGTGCAATCAATCAGAAGACGGTTAGTTTATGCCATGTTATGCTTCTTGGCTTATTCACTTTGTATTCTGGAATTTCTTTATTTTGTTGTACTTCAACTGGAACACAGAATTTCGTTCTTCAGTGTAATTGTATTTTGTGTTAAAGTGTTCAGTTCAGATGATTCAATAAATAATTTTAATAAAGTTCTAAAAGTTGATGTTCAAATTTAAAGTTTTTTTTGTAATTCGATGGTGAAATTTCAAGTATTATCAGGGTATTACAGCAGTTCTTAAATTGTGCTATTTTAAATATTTTACGTAAACATTTATAAATACATTTTAAGCACATGTTTAAATATATTTAAAATCAGTTAAAGAAAGAAATTTGACTGTTGTGGAAGCAAGGAGAATGTTTACGATTATAGAATGTATTAGACACATGCTCCTTTTGGTACCAAAAGTGTCACCAATCAACCTTAAGGTATCCGAATACTTGCGATAACCTTTTTTAAAAAAAGGGAGATAAGAGATTTTTTTTTTTGTAGTCTTTATATTTATTTAGTACATTTTAAGAAAAAAAGGCTAAAATTAAGAAAAGGAAAATAAATTATTACTACTAAAATGGGTAAAAATAGACAAAAAAAATTACACAAACGGGGCCCTCTTTGTACAAATAGTAAATAACCAAATTCTTAATTTTTAAGTTTTGATGTATTACTTCGCTATTCTTTTTTGAAATAATCTTCAGGAATTAGAGATATTTTAGTTTTAATAAAAACTAGAGCACTTTAACTTAGTTATTATATGAAATTGTTTAAAAAACAGAGATTAGATTCACATAAAGAGCTGTAAATTTTGTAAAAAAAACAGTGATTGATAAATCTGAAAGTTAAAACACTACTATTGTTATACAGAACATACACAAATCAAATTTTAGTAAATTATTTTTTAAAACTTTTTGGGTATTCACTGTCCCCGTTTGAGCTCTTCGAAACCATGCATTTTGAGTAAAACGCATTTAAAGTTTGACATCTTGTGTAAAATACAGCATCTGCTTTTACCAAAATACTAGTTGGTTTTGTTCTAGTGAATGAAAAATAAAAAAAAATATGGTATTTTTCGAAACCTAATAAAATGGCCTATAAAATAAAATCATAAAAAAACTTGTAAATTTTTGAAAAAATCATGATTTTAGAGTAGTCGGATACCTTAACTGCTAGTTTGAAAAAAAAAATGTCTGCATGCACATCAGAAGTGGAAGTTCCTCCGTACAAAACTTAGTTATGAATTTTCAAATTGTAACTATGAAATGAAATTAAAGTTGAAGATTTTGAAAAACACTAATTAAATTTTTTTTGTAAATAAAAATGAATTGCTTCTGTTTACAAAGATCTACGTGGATTTTATTATTACTCTTTCTGTACGTTTTTTTTTTTTTTTTAGGGGGGTATTTATCTCCCTTGCTACCTCTACATCTCCAAATTTACTATATGCTGCATGTATTTCTTAAAAGGATTTTTCCCATGGTTTCCTAAGGAACGTAAATACAATGTAAAAAAAAGAGTTGGGTGTATTTATTTTGAGTGCTTGTAATTCTAGATTTTTACTAAGCTACCTTAATATAATACCGTATTTAAAATATCTTAGAAAGAACATTTGATGATGTCCGATATAATTATTTGTTTACCAGAGTTAAAATTACTAATGTTTCCTTTCCCGAAGAAGGAATCCATTTCCTTCAAAACATCTTATAAAAAACTGCTTTCCTTATCAATTTTTAATCTTTCCAACATCAACTCGTATTTAATTTAATTTTCCCTACTCTTTATTTCTTTGATATTTAAGTGGGTACTTCCATTTTTGAAGTACAAATCGAATTTTGTTTAAAAAATATGTGCTTTGGTAAAAACATACATTTTCACTTTTAACTTGCTGAAGGATTCCTTTTACGTTTTAGAAATTTTAAAGAAAGAAGAGCAAACTTTTTGAGCAGCAATTTACGTTAAGTAAAGTCGGACCTCTATTTAACGAAATCGCTAAATTACGAAAAAAAGTTCGTTATATAGTGGTTCATTTTTCAAAATACTTTATGTGGTTTATAAAGTAAATTTGAAATTCATAAACACTGTATATTAAATAAAGTAATTACCCCCCCCCCCTTTTTGTAAATTAATGTCTATATATTTTATATAATTTACCAGAGAAAAAAATTGCTAAGGAAAACAAGAAAAAGGAATATGTTGAGGAAAATACTGTATCTTCAACATTAAGAAAATAATTTTATATTAAAATTAATGAATTTATAAGGACATTTCCTAATTTAAAGCATACAAGTAATTTTAACCATGTATTATTTTATGACTAGAAATTTTAAAAATTTATTATTTTATAGCTAGAAGATTTAAACTTACATTATATTATAACTAGAAATTCTAAACATACATTATTTTATAACTAGAAATTCTAAACATACATTACCACATGTGTCCTAAAATTTAATTACTCATAGAATCTGTTTATTGTACTTATTTTTTGAAAAGTTACGGCCTTTTTTTATTTGTTTTCGGTGAGTCACTTCGCTATAGGGAGGTTATTATAGGAAGACAATCATGAAATGTTCTTGATTTAAGGAAAACGTTCGCTATATAAAAAAACTCGCAATATAGAGGTTCGCTATATGGAGGTTAGACTGTATTTTTTAATTTAAGTACGAAGTAGTATTCATTGTGTGTATTCGTTCGTTTTTATTTCTAAATAAGCCTTGTATTCTTCTATGTTTCCAATTGAAGTAAAATTACAAAATGCATGCTATTTTTTTTTAAAATTTTAACTAACTCTAAATCTCTCGTACTACACCATTGTTTCTTCTAAAATTCAGTTTTTATTTTAATTAAGTATACTTGCTTTATTTAATATGCAAGAAGACCAATGTATATTTATACATCCAATGTCTCAAAAAATATTGAAAAGGAAGACGAAATGCATTAACTATAGAACACTATTAAAATAATAAAACATCGGAAAGTAATTAATTGAATTCAAAATGCAACGCGTTAGTAAAAACAACTATGCTCAGTAAAATGCATAGTTTTATCAATAAATGGTGCTTCTATGTAGCATGCAACAAGCGATGAAAGCGTTTAGAAATAAAATTGTAAAAATATTATATGTATTTTAATGGCCGATTACTCATGGAAGCGTGGGCTTGGTAGCCTAAAATCATGATTATGAACAACTGATCGGTTTGGTCAAGTCCGCGTTCGAGTCCTAATGCCACTGAAGACTACCGAGTAGATGGACTACCGGATAGATACACGTTGATACGTTTTCCCGCCTCGAAGTTGCAAGAGCGTGTTCCCTAAGCAGATAGAATTAAGCCAGTAAAATCCACACGTGTACTCCTAAAAAAATTGCAAGATCCTTTCATCTGAAATCCCACCAACAACCGATGACGGTAAGAAAAACAACAGCTGGATTCCACCTCCGAGCCTAACCTCGAGTGAAGTTTGAGGTGTAAGAAGGAACCGCCCCAGTCCAAGAGAGTGGAAAGATTTTCAAAGTGAAACATTCGACAAGAGACGCGGTGTGTTTTGTCCCCTCCATCACTAATAACATCTTCTGTTGTGTTGAAATACTCAATAGTTTGAGTAACTTGTACCCCTAACTGTAAATATTGTAATGAATAGATGTAGACGTAATAAATCAATAATTTAATTTCTTAATTCTCACGCTACTCATCAATGTTCCTAAATTGCCACAACGATAAGTTTGTCATGGCTTAAATTTTTCACGTTCGCGTAACGTAGAAGTTTAGGCGTCGTCCTCGTCATTCGACCGTGGCTCAAAATTGTACAAGGTCCGTCGCCAATACACTCATTGCTGCTTTAGAGTGTGGCCGCAATAGCTGAGTGGTATAGGTATCGGATCATGCCTTGCCTTGTTACGAGTTCGAGCACAGTACCACTAAAGACCTATGTGTAGGGCAGCGATGTACGTAAAATCTGTCGAGAGCTGAAACGTCCTCCCGTTGGTGTGGTGCTGTAGTTAGGAGAGGGTGTCTGCTGAGGTGTCGTCCACGTCACTTGACCATGTTTCAAAATTACGTGGTCCGTAGCCAAAAGCCCTCGTGTAGCTGAACAGTGTGACGTTAACATTCAATCAATCAATCAGCTGCTTTAGAGTACGACGTCTATAAGCTTTCATTCCTTATAGATATTGGAAAAGTTCATTAGGAGATATTAATGACTCCGCTGTTGAAAACCTGAACAGCATTTATATCGGTCAATATTAATGAGTTCCGAAAACTACTAAAGCAAGCAGATGTAATCTGGACACCATGCATTTACCACGCCTGATCGCGTCTATTTGTATTCGTTTACTGATTTATATTTTCTGAAATTAGTATGAAGTCACTCATCTGAACATCCCCCAATCATCCTCATTTATTTCCTGGGGGAAAAAAACGTTGATTCTATCAGGTGCACATAGTTGACTGATACATGTTTTCGTAGCTCTTTGCATCTACTTGGTCTTCTAAAGTGATTCTGAAGTCAGCAAAAAATCACGAAACGTTTGCAAAGTCGAGGTTGAGTCACCTCGCTTCGTAGTTTAAGAAGGGAATATTGATGAAAGGCTATTTTATACATACAAGCATGTTCTGTTGTTGAAATTGCGAGACGATGTATCAGATCACTTTCCATTCATCATTCTCTCTTTGAGCTCTCTAAGCAACTGCAGAAAATATTCAACATACATATCAATCAAAGCTTTCGTTTTCTTTTGCTGCTGTGCCAATATTCGTGTGTAAACGGTAACTGTTTTGCGATATGATCCAGAAGCTACACTAAGGGTATTTGCAACAGACCTGGTAAATCGGAATTTCGGTCAAGTGACAAGAGGACACCCACTCTCTAAACTGCCACACCGCCTCATCGTGAATACTTTGCGTCTCGACAGTTTTGGTTTACATTAGCGGATCTCTTTTAGGGAGCAAAACTCGAACTTATGACTCACTCGACAGAAGGACCATGGCTACCCCACTTCTACCTCCTCCATGAGGCCGCGGTAGCCTAGTGGTGATGGTTACGGACTCGTGGCCGCGGTGTCATGAGTTTAAGTCTAGAAACTCAGAAGTCCCGTCATGCAGAGTCGAGACTCTAACATCCTCCTGTTGGTGTGTGTGTGAAAGTTACATTAGGTGTATATCAGCTCTGGTGTTGTCCTCGTCTCTAGACCATGGTTCAAAATTGAGAGGTCCGTCGCCAAAAGCCCACCGTTAGCTGATTAGGGCAAAGGTAGCCTAGTCGTCAATGTAACAGACTAGTGGCTGGTGGTCATGAGTTCGAGCCTAGTACCACTGAAGACCTGTTGTGTAATTTCGATGCGCAAACGTCTTCCCGTTGGTTTGTGTGTGGAAGTTAGGTTAGGGGTGTGCCAGTTCAGGTGCTGTACTCGTCATTTGGCCATGGTACAAATTACAATGTCTGTTACCAAAAGCCTCCCAATACCTGTTTAGTGCAACGTTTTTATTCACTCAATCGCACTCCGCCTCCACCAATACTATAAATGGAGTTTAAGACTGTTTTCGGTTAATGTTAAGCAACAGGACACGGATTTGGAACTGGTTTTCAGATATAAAAGAAATGAAAAATTAATATGATATTCTGGCTTCACTATCCTTTAGAGAGCAGCATTTATATACTTCCTCTTTTTAAGCGAGTTGATTCATTTTTTCTGGTATAAAATGTTTCGCATTTTTGACAAAAAAGAAAGTATTCCCGGAACATTTTTAATTTTTTTAAAAAGCACTATATTTTTTGTTAACAGAGGTACGAAGTATTATGTTGCAAATTTCCATGGAAATTGGATCATTTTTCTCTCTGAAAATGTACTTCGCGTTTAGTTAGACCTCTCGTACTTTTACCAAAGACAGCCTTAAAATGATGAGATCTATTGTCAATTGAAAATCATTTGCCACTTTGAAGTTTTTAAAAAAATCAAGGAAGAACAAGTTGTGACACTTAGGGTAAGAACTTTTATTTTAAGAGCTTTGGAATTTACTTAGTATGTTAAACTTTTTCTTGATGTTGCAAAAGTATTAAGTGAAACAGTTTGCTTCTATTTCCTACAATGAGAAATTTTTAAAAACGATCTGTATTTCTTTAATAAAGGAAATATCTACTGATTCCATTTGTGGTTCACTCCTAGGAGAGCCCACACTCTTGGCGTGAACTACTTCGGTTGGCGATAATTGCGCCATCTTGGTAACCCTACTTTTAAACACTACATATGGCAACCCTAACTTTCTAGCATTTTCGTATTTGGTGCGCGCGCATTTCGAATTTCATTTTGTCGTTGTGCTCCCGGCTGGCTGCGTGTGGGACGGAATATACTTTAGAATTTTTTACTTTGTTGAATGCGAAAGGTAAGAAAGAATTGATTGAACGGTGTATGAAGGAAGGATTGATTGCTTCGAGTTATGAATGTCCTAAATGTAATGATCGGCATGATGTAACATGGTCGGCAATAAAACGCTTTCTTCGAAATCGTACCAGCCACGCCGAATGTATGTTCAACCATTACCTCGCAGAATAAATATGGCGGCGCTCACACGATCATTCGCTTAGCGATTAGACCTTTAAGGCTTTTTTAAAATCTGTTGTTACGCTGTTCCCTATACTCGGAAAAGATCACCAATAAGAAAGTAAGTGCTGTTTTTATATTTTTTTTATATTAAATGTTTAATTTCTGTATTGTTTACATATATCTTCATTACGCATCCACCTTATCCCACTAGATTCCCTTGCCACCATTGTCGGGTTCACTTGGCGCCATATTGTTCTAGCTTGGCGCTTTTTTCGGTTTGTCGCCAAGGGTGTGGGCTCTCCTAGGATTTTACCCCATTGGTTATTGTTTCCCAACTTAATAAAAAAAAACTTAATTCATTCAGAATTATAATGTCTACTGTTATACATTTATCATTCATAAAACAATTGAAATTTAGATTTTTATTTATGAATTGATCCAATTTAATTTAAAATTGTATTTATTTATAAACATTTTCATTTTTTTGGTAGGTTTTTAAATTATAAATCCCGAGTAGTTAATTTGATTTATTTTTGTGTTAAATTAGAAAACACCTGCTCATAAATACTGATTGCCTCTCCATGAGGCTAATAAATGCTCTTGGTTTTAAAAACGTAACAATTTTAATTTTGCGTACAAATATTTAAACAAATACTAGCAGTGGGCCTCCCTTAGCCAGAGAAAGAACATCAACTGAAAATTTTGCATAGATTTAATTACATAAACTCAAAATAAATAACATGTTTCCATCGCACAAAAGATAAATACAGTTGATAGTGTAGATGAAAAGCATGAGACGATAAATCTAATTATTTTGCACAACATATGCATTAAAAAGAAAATGTAAATAATACAATTTTATTAGAAATAAAGTATAGTATAAAATTGAACATGCAAGTAAATAATAAATGATAAAAATACTACTAAAATAAAAAGGGAAAGAGTAAAATTTAATTAATCTAATATATATTATAAAAAGCGAACGTTTGTGAGTATCTTTGTGGGTTTTTCACGCAAAAACAACTGAATGGATTTCAATGAAACTTTACAGTAATATAGCTTATACATCAGAATAGCACATAGGCTATAATTTATAGCATAGACTATAATTTATAAAGATATTGTATGAAGTGTCCAACATATAACGATATTTGTGAAGTAAGTAGGAAAAAATTCAGCCATCTGCGAGCAATTCTAGCTTGCGCTGCAAAAAAGCCCACGTCAACATACGAGTATATCTATCTTTTATTTGTGAAATAACTTTTTTGTTTTGTTTTGGCTATGCAAGGTGCTCGCTTCTAATTAATTCCACTGATCAGCATAATGTCTATTTTTTTATTTCAGAATAAAATTAAGTTTTGAAGGGAGAGGTTGTTATAAATCTCTTTATTTTAATGTTTTTTTTATGATTTTATTATGCACATTTAGTAGTAAGAAATTGATCTTTTTTCCAAATAAATGCTTTTATCAGTTCTGATACTTAAAGTAAATAAACTTCCTCTATCACACTGCATCATTTGGACAAATTTTCAAAATTTGTTTGTGATTAGTAGTTAATTCTAACGCTATAATTTTAATTGAATAGGCAGATATAATTATTTTTATGCTTAAAAACTCAATAACTACTGTACTGTATTTTTTGGAGTGTGAGAGTGAGTGAATATTAATGTCGCACTGTTCAGCAACACGAGGGCATTTGGCAACGGATCACGTAATTTTGAACCATGGTTAAGTGACGTGGACGACACCTGAGCTGGCACCCTCTTCTCCTAACTACCACACCACACTAACTTAGAAGGAATATTCTACCAATACTTAGCAGGAATATTCTTTGAAATCACCTCTTCCAAGATATATGGCAGCACGGGTTCCATGATGAGTATTTTAACGGAAAAAATAGTTTGCCAAAATTTAAGTGTCTTATGTTTTTGTATGTTAATGAAGACCTTGGAAAATGATTTGACTACTTATTTTAAGTGAATGGTATATATAATTAATTTTACAGTGGAATATCTTTAATTAATTTATTAGCTCTAACGGATTAAATTTTCCAAAGTGGAGTATTTTGTTTATGTATATCCCTTAATTTGTAAATGAAGTGATCCAAAAAAAATATTGTACGAAAAAAACTGCAGTAAATCATAATGCGGTTGGACAAAATATTACAGTGCATTTCTCCCCTACACGGCGGGTCTTACAAAACTCTAATAAAGCTCGAGCTACGAAAGTAGCTAGGCATTTGCCAACTTGACTCTATCATTAACATTTTGCTATGTTTTTCATTGAATCGCCATTATAATTTCAGAAACGGCGTTGCTTGCGAATATTACAATTTTAAAATAAAATAAATACAACAGAAAGTAATATTAATGTATTACACTTTCAGATATAAATTATTTACACTACTTTAAGCGTTCATTACGCAAAACTTTTAACAATGTGTTACTTTTGGTGAGCAGAGAACAGCTTAGAGAGGTATTTTGAAAAATCGACCTAAAGAGTGTGTTACGAGGAATTATAAATAAAAAAAAATCCTTTTTATCAGCTATTAGATCTACATAGTTAAAATTTAACAAAGGTGTTTTTCTCTCTTTTTTTTTTGTTTAGCTGAGATATGCAAAAAGCTTTTTTTGTTTAATTTGCAATTCACATAAAATTAACTCATTAAAAACTTCTTTTTCCTTCAATCTGTGTTGTTTAATTTTTCAGTTCACACGTGCGAAGAACGGGTATACCAGCTAGTAAAAAATACAATTTCATTCAAACTCTGATGTTAAACTGTTACATTACGGCATATCTTTTCATTTAGCTTACTTATAAAGAGTGTTTTATTTCCAGGTATAGAAGTTTAAGTTGGCACTACTTTCCAAGATGGCGACCGATTTAACAGCTGTCAAGTGATTTATTCTCAGTTTGGTTTGGCAATTCATCAAAACGATCATCAAGCAAGGCGTAGATTCGTCGATTGGGCCCAAAACAAGATTGTCGTTGTTCCCGATTTTCATAAGCGAATTTTGTTTAGCGATGAAGCGCACTTCTGGTTGAATGGCAACGTCAACAAACAAAACTGCCGCATTTCGAGTGAAGCTAATCCACAAGTGTATGTCGAAACACCGTTACATCCAAAAAAAACTGACTGTTTGGTGCGCTTTATGGACTGGTGGAATCCTTCTTCAAAAACGATGAAGGCCACAACGTTACAGTCAATGGTGATCGGTATAGAGCCATGATTACTAACTTTTTAATTCCTGAATTGAACAATCATGATGTCCAGGAGCTGTGGTTCCAACAAGACGGCGCAACATGTCACACAGCTCGTGCCACAATCGATTTATTGAAAGACACGTTTGGTGACCGCCTAATTTCACGTTTTGGACCTGTGAATTGGCCTCCAAGATCTTGTGATTTAACACCGCTAGACTATTTTTTGTGGGCCTATGTAAAGTCATTGGTCTATGCGGATAAGCCACAAACGCTTGACCATTTGGAAGACAACATTCGCCGTGTTATTGCTACAAATGTTGGAAAAAGTCATCGAAAATTGGACGTCCAGATTGGAGTACATCCGAGTCAGCCGTGGCAGTCCTATCCCAGAAATCATATTTAAAATGTAATGCCATAAGATTATCTTTCTAATAACAAAAATCATGTCAATCGAATAATACATCGCTGTTTTATTGCAATTTAAAGCTCTATACCTCTAAAAAAACACCCTTTAGAAATTGAATACTACATTTCTAAAATGATTTGTAACAAACATTTAACAGAAGGCATAATCGTTGATTATTTTTCTTTAACGTTTCAATAAATAATTTAGGATGTAACAATTTGTGTATTATATTTATATAATTCAAAGAAAAGGTTTACTAAAGGATTAATTTTTGTAAATCGTTGTGTGTTGTGAATAAATATTTTGCATATAAGCAGAATGAAACATGGGGATAACATAAACACGAATCTGCTTAAGTAAAAGTTAATGTTGATTAGATTAGTATCTTTATCACGATTATGTTACTATAGCCTTTTTACAATCAATGTTATTTTATGATGATGGGCTTCATGTAATCGATTGGCAAAAGCACAAAATTTAAAAATTGTTTTGTGTTGGATGTCGTTTTGTTAGCAATTCATTGTGACACTTGTGAAATGTAAACTTTTTTGTGTACCAGCCGCATATTATTACGAGCTTTTACTCATGTTGTAGTGGTGACATTTTGCGCTAGTACTGTTTGTTTGTTTATAATATTTACGGTCTTTTTCCTTTTATAAACTGGTAGTTTTCGGAACTATTTTTAAAATTAAAGTAAAAGGGTTAACTTTTATATACATAAAGAACCACTAATCCCGAAAAAAAACTGCATAGTTTAAAAAAGAAAAAACGATTTAAAAATAAATTTTCTGTTCTTTATGGGAAAATAAATTTGATTTAATTTTAAGGAAAATTTTCTCTAAATTAAAGTCTTATAAATCCTTGAAAGTTAATGTTAAAATCTTTGCTTCCGAAGAGTGTTTAATGTTTACATCCACTGATTTGTTGTTTGAATGTTTTTGTTAATCATGTGACAAGTGTTTCTACCAGGGCATGAAACATATAGGTCGACAATCACTTGCTGTATTCGAATTTCTCGTACCAGTAATTATTCAAGCAAAAGTAAGGAAAGAAACATAGAAAGACTAATGAAACTCACACATTGAGATGTCTGAATGCATATAATCATTATGCAGCGGGGTTTTTAGTTAGTTCAGAATGTCGATTGCTCTGTTTTGTCAAACTCTTTTTCTGGGTCGTTTTATTTCTTTGTTTGAATATTTTAGACATACAGCTTTGTGGGTTATTATTTAAATTTCAGGATCAAGAGTAGATTTTAACAAAGTTTCAGTTAATTTTTTAAATTCAAATTTGTACGTAAGTATTGCGCGACTGTAACTATTCTCGCCACACAGCTGTGAATCAGCTTATTTGTGGATATGATCAACATGTGTTCAAGAAACACCTGCACCCTTAAAATATTGCACGGTCTTGTCTTGGGCAACGGCCCGGCAATCTTTGATCCACAAGAAGCCCCCCTACTCCGCCCACGAACCGGATGCAACTCGAGGACAAAGGAGCCGACCGCTATGATCCCGAAACCTAGAGAGAGAAAGACAGTTGAAAAATTTCGTAGAGACGAGACGTGACCTTCTCCCTTACAAACTTGGACTCATATAATTCTAAGCAATATTTCTAATAACTTCAGTGTATATACTGTAATTAATAGCTGCGGCGTAAATAAACTAAATATTTAAATTAATAAATATCACTCTGCATTTATTTATCTTAAACGTCACAACGATCCATTGGAAAACATACTTTTAAATTTGGCATTTTGTGTCTTCACGACATATGCAATAATTCATTAGCGCAGGGCTTCTTAAACTGTGGGGCGCTCTTCCCTAGGGGGGCGTGATAACCCTAGGAGCGGCATATTAAAAAGTCGGAAACAAAAAAATAATTTAAAAGTTATTAATTTATTGAAATTAAACAAGCAAAATACATTCTTAGATATTAAAAAATAAAAATAAAACATTTAAACTGACACAATACACTAATAAATGAATCAGTACTGCACAATGTATTTTATAATCAATTTAAAAATACCAAGTTAAGGCTACACAGTATCCTAAAAATTTATATTTTTACCGAAAAAAATTTTTTTGCATGTTTTGGTGGGCCATATCATTGAGATGCTTGCCACGAAATTTCAGATCTGTTAGCAAATTAGTTTTTAAGATATTTGAAGTTTTATGGGCTATGGTTTTGGTTTCGGTTTCCTTTTAAAGCATTTTTTCACACTTAATTTGAATTAATTAAAAATATTTTTGAGCTTTTGGTTTGAAACGGTTATTAATTCCAATTTTCATTACTAAAATCATTTCTGCTTGATTATGTTTTGAGTTTTTTGAGTTCTCATAATTAATTAATAAAGATTAATTTCGTGGCCAATTTTTGCTTTAAAATTAGTTTATATAACTTAAAAGCTTTATCATTATTTTTTCCTGTAGAGAAAATGCAATGGTAAATGCGTTCTGGGTTTCTGTGAGAAACAATATTTCGAAGAGATGGAATACTATGGAAAATGATGTATCTAAAAATCAGTCCTCAGCTGATTCTGCAATTAGACTTCCGACTACAAGCATTCTGAATTCAAATGCTGAAGATATAACTGAATATTTCCTTGATGCACACACACACACACACACACCAAACTACATTCTACTAAACATATTGCAGTACTATATTTTAGTATTTTAAAATCGTACGACAAGAGATAAAACTTCCTAAACTGCCCCAATTTAAAACGGAAAAAAATTAAATTTTATGAGAAAACCTGACTATTTTTAGTTTAAGTTAGTATCATTATTATTTTGTACATAAATGCTTCGTGTTTCAAAACTTTTGTGAAATATTAGGTTAAGATAAAGCTGAATAAACTGACGTCTTAACAAATGCTATCAATATTATGCAAAAATATATTAGGAATTAAAAATATAATTTTCAGTCATATTTAATAAAAATAGTATTTTAATGTAGAACATACATTGGAAAATAACATATATTAAAAAAATAATGTTTTACGGGCGTTATATGTTTTTGTTTTATGATTTTACAAACTTTAAATGCGTTTTTCTCAGACTTTTAATTTTGAAAGTATAAGTGTTTTCTAATTCCTAAGGCTTTTTTCCTGTTCAAGATAGAGCCCTGAATTTTTTTTATATACTCCCAAATGTATGTTCTATAAAAGTTAGTATGGGTTTAGGGCTGAGAACACTAGTTATTTTTCTAAAAAATGCCAAAGTTGATATTTTAAAAAATTTCGTGTATTTTCCAGGTTTCTCTAGAAAAATAATTATTAGAAATCAACAAGGGAATAGATTTTCGAATCCATACTAAATATTGTTTGTAATAATCTAAGAATCATAAATAACTTAAAATTTCTAAAAAATTTTAAAAATTGAGTATTTTATAAGAGTTTGAAAAAAACTTCAAAAGTTCCTAATTTTTTAAAAGTGTAAAATAATGGCTGATCAAACTGACTTTTTGCTTACAGAATCAGCTTAATAATATAATCTAAATATAAAACATAAATTATTTTTACTGTAACTGTCTCCAAAAATTTATTTTGAAAAAGGGTACCGTGTGTAGCCTTAAGAAGTTAAGTAATTACCAGTGACTCCTTAAGCTGGTCATGTATAAAATTATATGCAATTATATTTATCTAGATAATTTATACTGTTTGTAATGAATCCCTTAACTGCTGACTATCACATGCGCAATTCACGCCCCAATGCCACCATTTTGCACGTGACACGTGTATGTGGTGTATTTGGGGGCGGGAGGAGGAGAAAGAGAATAAATAAGAAAATCCTCTGAAATAAGTAAATCTTTTGCAAACACTGTGAAGGTCATTATGTTGCATTCCAAAGCCTTCGCGATAATTTTGTGCATAATAGTGCACAGAAAAGATCGTATTTCGGAAAGGCGTATATATACGTTCGGGGAAAATTATGCACTGGCTGAGAGAGACGTTTATAAACGCCGGCGGCACTTAAGATGTTAAAAGTCATATTGTAGTTTAAGCATCAAAGTATCATATTTTCGAATTCAATACATTGCTATTGTATGGAGGGGGTGATGAAAATCATGATTGAATATTGGGTCGCAAGTCTAAAAGTTTGAGAAGCACTGCATTAGCGGTCTCATAGTGTTTTTTCACGCTTCATTAATTTGACTCCCAAATGAATTATACACTTATAAATTAGATTGCTTTTTAAATTAAAATATTTTGACATGTGTGTGTGTGTGTGTGTCGTGTATATAATTCAATTAAAGAAATCGACATAAGCTATTTGAAACAGATTTGAGTATACTTTAGTAATATTACCAATTGTGTGTGGGGGGGGAAGAACGTCATGTTCTTCATTGGTTGTGATAGTTCATCTTTTTTTTAAAAAAAACGTTGCATTCTATCATGAATAAAAGATTTTTTTCGAATTTTCTTTGTAGAAAGGAATACTCTCCGAAAAACTCTCGGAGGAGTTTTAGTACTTTATATGACATTTGTGTGAATTTTTCGCATCGCTTTCCTTCTTGTTTGCTATTGTTCACTTTCGAAATGGCTTTCATTTTATTTGCATGATGTAGGACTGGGGGTTTTTTACTTTAATTATTTAATTAGATTGTATTACATTATGTATTACATCATGTACATTAGCATTTTATTTCGTGTGTATATATTTTTACATATTTCGGGGTAAGGAATCTGGATTATGTATGTATATAATTAAATCCTCCAAATTATAAAACAATAGTACCAATTTTTTCAGCGTGAACTCGCAGCCAAAAGTTCTGTGGACTCAACACCTGGTTGTACGGAAGACCCATTTTTATAGAGGAGACCGATGCATGTTAAATGTTGAGACTGAATGAATTCCAGTTGTTGAGGTAGTTAGAAAAAGGGTGTGCCAACTCGGATGTTGTTGCCAATAAACTTAGATTTGCTTTATAGTGTGACATTATTATAACTAACTCATGATGGCGTAAAATGAGACTTCAGCAAGGGATATGCCAGAGATGGCAGATGTCGCCAATCATCGTTTGTCCGTGGTTCAAAATATAACGTTAATCTTTCATAGTCCTCATGTTACTGAAATTTCAATCTTTGTTTTTTTTTCTTTCCTCCATAGTAGTTTTATGTTTCATCAAGTCATACTGGAGACTTGAAAGTAGTCAATCTGTGAGCTAACTGTTATTTTGATATGAGAAGTTAGAAATCTCAGTTTGGGAGGAAAAAATAAGTCTCTGCCAGGTGGAGAAGAGAGTATCAATTAGACGCTATTACAGTATCCATATTTAAATTGAGACAGTGTATCGGTATCTACATCAGCATTTGTATGATCTAAGCAAATTGTTTTGTACTTGGTTCTTCAATTCAATCCCATTTTCAGTCATCCTTCTAACTGAGTGGTAATCTATATAGAACTTGAAGAAGCAGTTATCTTCAATTCGTAATCTGTTTTCATAGGTATTTTAGGCAAATGAATTCATTAAGAGGATTTTAACGCTAAAATTGATTATTTTAAAATATAAATCTCTTGATTTAAGTGTATAGATTACAGTGGAAAAACTCTTGAAAAATGCATACACATTACGCTGAGCATCATAAGATTAGCCGCTTACGTCGTTGCAGTTCCTGAATCTCTATTATCCCGGATTTCGATAGCATAAAAAGCCATAAAAAATTTCAAAACCATTGAATACAGAAAAGAAACCCTTATAACCAAAGGAAAGCTTCAAATCAAAGGACTTGTGATACGGACAGCACTTTTATTCAATATAAACATGTAAATTTTAAAATTAAAGTACCCACGCGGGTAATGTTTCAAAATGGCCTCCGACCTAACGCGCTGGTGCCGAGAAACTCTCTCTCTCTACTTATACAAAAAAACACATTCTTACCGGAGGGGAGCACAGTGCGCCTCCTGGTGAAGGGTACACCCCCCACACAAGATTGATGTGTCACACATGATACTCAATCTGATTATAAAGCATAAAATAATATACATTCATATAATACACTAAAATACAAGTAATTAGCATTACCTCACACTTAAAAAATATGAAAAATAAGTATACATAACAAATTACACAAAACTAAATTGAGAATACAATTTTGATATGATTAATTATATCATAATAATCAAGAAAATTGAAATTTAAGGAATTCATATAATAAACATTAATATAAAAAAACTGTTACTCGAAAAGAAACACTAGCATTTTTAAATGTAAATAGACACACAAATAATATAATGAGATACACAAAACAAGATAAAGAAAATAATTATTCACTAAATCTAAAATTTTCTTTTTAAAATTGAAAAGCACATTTGTTACACTAATCGTGAGAGTGCATCAGCATGAGGCATTTTCACACCGGGACAATGTTTGATTGTCACATTGAACTTTTGTAATGCAAAAGCCCATCTTTGTAGCCTCGCAGATTGTGGTGCACTTTTTGTTAAGTAGGGTAAAGGGTTATGATCAGTATAAAATTCAATTTCAGTCCCAAATACCCACACTTCGAACTTTTTTAAGCTCCACACAATCGCAAATGCCTCTCGTTCAACAGTTGACCATAACTGTTGGGTCTTGCTTAATTTTTGACTTGCATAAGCAATTGGGTAACACTTATCACCACATTTTTGTGACAGGCAAGCAGCTATGCCAATTTGCGATGCATCTGAATGAATGGTATACGGTTTATCAGGAAATGGAGAGAGTACAGCGAAGGTGCTTCCACTAAAGCCTTTTTTAGAAGATGAAATGAGGAATCATGTTTCTCAGTCCATGGAATGGAATCAGGTACTCTCTTTTTGGTGAGTTCCGTCAATGGATACACAAGTTCTGAATATTTAGGAATATACTCACGATAGTAATTACACAGTCCAAGTACACTACGAAGCTCCTTCTTCATTTTAGGCACTGGTAAGTTGTTGATAACTGCAGTCTTTTCGGGATCTGGTTCGTGCTTACCAGAACCGATAATACGACCCAAATATTTAATTTGAGCTTTTCCAAAGGCACACTTTTTGACGTTCACAGTGAAATTTAACTCTGAAAGTTTCGTTGAAATAGTATCCAGATGAAGAAGATGTTCTTCCCAATTTTTGGAGAAGATTGCAATGTCGTCGATGTAGGCACGTGAAAATTCTCTGTAACACGATAATGCTTTGTTCATTTCACGCTGAAATGTGGCAGAGGCATTTTTCAAACCAAAACTCATCACCTTGAAACGGTACTGTTGCCGATGAGTCTTGAAAGATGTAAGATTTTTGCTGTCTTCAGCCATGGGTATAGCTCAATACCCCTTCAAGATATCTAACGTCGTGATGATATTGGCTCTTCCAATAGAATGTATGAGCTCCACTGCATCTTCCATCGGAAAATAATCAGACACACTCTCCGAGTTCAGAGCTCTGAAGTCAACGCAAAGTCTTAGGGTACCATCTTTCTTGTTAACGCAAACAATTGGATAGGCTATTTCTACGTCAGATTCTTCAATTAAATCAAGTCGCAAAAGCTCCTCTATCTGCTCATCAGTTTTAATCTTCAAGGACTCTGGTATGGGATATATATACGAACGGCTTTTTACGTTCAATGTTCGGCTTTAAGCGAATTCGATGAGTCCCTACTTTGGCTATTTTCACATCACTTGTGAATAGTGTTTGGTGTTTTAGAACAATCGCTAGCACTTGTTCCCTCTCACTCTCCTTCAGATGATTCAGATTGATTTCATGTAGAACTCTTTCAGATGTGGACCTCGATAAATTAGGAGTGGGATGGATTTCTCCGAATTCGTGGTCATCTTCAAAAATGACTCCAACTGCAAGTGTACGAGGATGATACTTCCTGATCTTATTCACGTGAACATGTCTTACAGTTCCATCGGACAGTTTAACTTTATACGAATGGGGTGGATGGTGTTGAATTATCTCTCCAGGTCCAGTCCATCTCGCATAGATCTTATTACTAGAATCTGGTATCAGCAAAACAACTTGTTCTCCGATGCTAAAATTCTTCACAGATGACCTCTTGTTGAAGTAATCTCCATAAGCCTTTTGTTTCTGAGCAGCAGTTAAAGA
Organism: Trichonephila clavipes; assembly: GCA_019973935.1. Lineage (NCBI taxonomy): Eukaryota > Metazoa > Arthropoda > Arachnida > Araneae > Nephilidae > Trichonephila > Trichonephila clavipes. The sequence goes on along the minus strand of BMAU01001373.1, from coordinate 213,756 downwards.
GGCACTCTCAGCAGCCTTTTCCATATTTATCTTCATTTCCTGAAGGTAATCAGCAGCTGACTGGGAAATGTTCGTCGGAAGATGTATTTCGCCTGCCCAGGATGATTTAAGAATGGCTAACGGCCCTCGAGCTTCTCTGCCATAAAGTAACCTAAATGGTGATACACCAGTGGTAGTGTTCGGTACTTCACGGTATGCAAACAACAGAAAAAGGTAATTGTCGATCCCAGCTTCGTGGATCTTCACGAATAACGTGATGAATCATGTCCTTCAATACCTTATTCCATCTTTCAACTAGTCCGTTGCTGGCCGGGTAGCCAGGACAGGAAAACCTAGGACTAGATCCAATCCTTTCGTAAATTCTTGGGTTAAAACCGAATTGAAGTTTGTGCCTTGATCACTGGCAATTATACTCGGAATTCCAGTCCTCGAAAATATTTGTAATAGAGAGTCACATGCATTTTTGGCTGTTAGGGATCTAAGTGGTACTGCTTCAGGCCAACGTGTATGTTGATCCATCATACAAAGAACGTATTTATGCCCTCTACCAGATGGCGGTTGAATAGGTCCGATCACGTCTATGTTAACAATCTCAAAGGGAAGTTCAGGACGGACAATAGGTGTAATGGGAGCTCTATCTCCAATTTTCTCAGGCTTCCGAAGCTGACACCCTTTGCATGTCTGGACGAATTCAGCAATTTCGCCAGACATATTTGGCCAAAAGAAATTATATTTTATCCTCTCTTTTGTTTTCTTAACCCCCGTATGACCTCCAAAAACTGACTCATTGGCTAGTTTCATTACGTTATCTATTCTGCAACGCGGTAAAACTAATTGCATAACTGGTTCATTTAGAATTTTATCCCTGTGATAAATTAATCCAACAATTAATAAAAAATTTTCTTTGTTTAATTTTAACGCTGCACGAACCTTTTCAAGAGAATCACAAGTATTCTGCTCATCTTTCATTTTAGTGTAATCCGAATTAAAATTCATGTTATCTGAGTCACTCTCAACATAAAATATATCTTTCCCACACTCTGCTTCATTTTCATCATTTGAAAACGTAATAGAACTCTCTCTATACCAGCAGATTCGGCAAAAATCTCATTTTCCTTTTATTATTTTTGTCATTTATTGAACACAAAGACTCATATAAGGCAGGAGGTATTAAAGCATCAGCATTTAATTTATCTGTGATCGCTACCAAGCAATCCATTGGATGATTCAAAGAATTATTATCAAGAGCTATAGCGGTTTTAATTAGTTTTGCTTCTACATTTTCTCCGAATGCAGAGCTTAAAGTAATTTTCCCGAATTCATCATTAGAACTATCTGGAAAGGTATCGGAATTGCACATAAAAATCTGGGTTCCGCTATCCAAAACACAATTTATTGCTTTCCCGTTAATATAAACAATTACATATTTCAAAGGCTCAAGGTCAACTTTCGGTTGTACATATTGCACTTGAGAAGTCTCTTTTTTTTTTTTCTCATTTTTTTAATTTAGAATACTTTCTATTACAATCTCGAGCTAAATGGTTTTCACCGCAAATGTAGCATTCTATTTTTTTATTTAACCTACTTTGTTTTGAGTTAATAAATTAGTTTTCTTTCGAATTGAGATTTATTACTTCCCGTCTCACGTTAGGAGGAATATATTTAAAATCCTTTCGTGAGTCATTCTGATTATGACATGCTCTATGTGTAAACTCCGAAAATGATTTTCCTTTACAAGCATAAAACATGTCACACTCTTTTCCCATTTGAATTGGTTTGAAGCAATTTTGCTCCTGTTTTATATTTATATGAACGGCAGTTTCATTATCTAATGTTTCGTATAGTTTATCGCTAACAATTAACTCCTTTAAAGAATTAAAATCATTTACATTTCTCAAATTACAGTATTGATCCCAATTCGTTAACAAACGAGATGCCAACTGAACATGCGTTTCATTTGGCATTCGTTTCGTTTTGAAAATTTTGCAAGCAAATTAAAGGTGTTGGCTCAAATTCTCTTAGAACTAAACTTTTTAATTTATTATAGTCGCTTATTTCTTCGTCTTTTACATAAACCAAAATATTTTCGGCCTTTTCTCCTAGCAAATTTAAAAGAATCTCTCCTTTAAATTCATCCGGCACATTTTGGTTTTAAATGAACGTTCTAAAGAAGAGAAAAATAAATTCCACCCCTCTTGTTTCTTAGGAATCGGAAGAGTTAAAGTACGAACACTTATAGAACAAAATTTTCTATCGAAGTTTGCTTTGTTTCGGGATTTGTACGCTGCAACTCATTGCTATCCCTTTGACTTTCCAATTTTGTTCTTTCTAAATTTATTTTTCCCAATTCTATTTCCAGTTTAACTTTTTCCAGATTTATTTTTTCAAACTCAAGTCGCGATTCTGCCGTTACACGCACTTGCTCTTCCTTTGCCAGATTTATTTTTTCAAACTCAAGTCGCGATTCTGCCGTTACACGCGCTTGCTCTTCCTTTGATTTTCTGTCCGAAATAATCGAATCTAAATAGTCATTAATAAATTCTTTATTGTTTTTATATTTGTCTCTCGCTATCTAAAATTAAATTTTTCAAATCTATCATTCTCATTTCTGGGGTTATTTCCTCACCCAATTCCTCCGCAATTAATATTAATTCTTCCTTTCTAGCTCCGCGAAACATGCTTAGAAAGAAAGAACTATACCAAATGAATTAACCCAGAAAATTTAGAAAGAAATAAAAAAAACCTTGCTGAATTCGCTCAGAACGATACAAAAGGGTTGCCTACCTCGTGGTTTCTTTTGACGTCTTGACTCCCTCAGGCGTTCTATATCCTGTCGTGATGCGCCAATGTGATACGGACAGCACTTTTATTCAGTATAAACATGTAAATTTTAAAATTAAAGTACCCACGCGGGTAATGTTTCAAAATGGCCTCCGACCTAACGCGCCACTGCCGAGAAACTCTCTCTCTACTTATACAAAAAAAAAAAACAACACATTCTTACCGGAGGGGAGCACAGTGCGCCTCCTGGTGAAGGGAGGAAACACTACAGGACTCTTACAATTTTAAAATGTTTTAATGAAATTGAAAATTTTATGAACCATCTAAATACTGAAAACGAAGATTAGGAGCAATATTTTTAATTCACCGATTAAATTAATCTAGTTTTTTGATAAATGGTGCGTTCTATATTTATTTTATGTTGCTAATATTTTTATCAGACAAATATAAAGTACATGATTGGCTACTATTTCTATTGGTCATGAGGATATTACTTACATTGTAAAAAAGGGGTAAATATGTGAACGTGAGCAGTTTAAAACATGCTATAAATTAATATATTTTGCGTAATGATTGTCACAATTGAAAAGTGCTGAGCAATTAATTTATCACTATTGCGACACAATTCCTATTGCATTCTTTCTTGCTTATTTCTATTAGATCTTCCCTAATATATAAATGTAGTGTAATTCAGCAGTACAATTCAAAATAATAACTCCAGAAATATTCCGTGATATTTTCCGAAACAATTACAAGCAGGAATTCATGGAAATTTATCCATGCTTTATACGTATTTGAAACTAAGGAACATGTTGTTAAGGAAGTAGCGCGTATGCATGTAGCGGATAGTTAAAATGGTTCAGGAATTCGGAAATTGACCATGCTTGAAATGTGAATAGTTATGACTTTGTGTGACATTAGTAGGCATTAAATACTATTATTCACATCCTAATCAACACTGATATTTTGTCGGGAGTTTAATATTTAGTAGCTAATAAACCTATTGCATTTAGGAAGCGGACTATTTTAAATAAATATAATTTAGTTTCAAGCCTCGTCAGAACTCAAATAGTTCATACAGCACAGATTTTGAACTATTTCTGTATCATTTGAAAAATATCGTGAATTATATGGTAAAAGATTTAAAACAGTATTTTCAACATTCAGTTGTAAGGCATTCGCCCGAGGGTGATGCTTTACCTCTAAGTTATCCTCATGACCTAGGAGTGTGTGAATGAATGAAGAACCAGGCGTTGCCATAATCTTAATATCTTTTTATTAATATATTAACTTAAACACTATACAATGATAATATTTATATTTTAACTTGCAGGATATGAGGTGAAGAAACACACACAATACGTATTACGAAATAAGTGTGATCCTGACCACTATAATTAACTTTACCACTTACTCTAACCTCTGTTTATACACAGTTTCTAGTATTTAGTAGAACGACCCTACCTCTATATCCTAGGTAGCAGCAACACACTCGAATCCTCAATGTCGTTTCTTTATCTCGCGTTTAATGGTATCCAACTTGACTTGAACGCACTCTCACGGATAGCTGAACACTGGAATATCGGCTTACTTCAGCTTACACGCTTAAACTCAGACTAGCAAAATCGCTTCCCCAAAGACCACCCCGCTTACGCTAAACTTCTGCTATTTAAAAGGTTCTTACTTTGCATAATCACGCTTCGCTTCTGGATTTGATTGGAAAGAATTTGCCTTTTTCGGCTCCAAAGAACCCAAGAGGATAATTAATAGAAAGTGCGATGAACCCGTCACACAGTTAATCATAAAATATTAATTACATTACATTACACTATGAGCAACACCATTTTTTGAATAGTGGTCAAGTGACAAGGACGACACCTGAGCAAGGACCCACCTCTTTCAACTTCCCCACTACCTAACGGAAGGAATGTTTGAGCCTCAAAAGATTTAATGTGCTTCGCCCCCCTATACGGCGTATCTTCAGCGGTAGCAGGCTCGAACTCATGACATGCAGCCCATGAGTTAGTTACATTGATCACTAGACTACCACTGCTCCAGATTGGAATGGACTCATGACCAATAAAACTGCAGCAAAATTACCTAACGAAACTTTGAGGGCTGTGTTACATCTACCTTTAAGAACTGGAATATGAATGTGAAAGCGAAGTGCCTTGCCAAATATCTCGTTAAGAAAATGACCTTTCGAATTATGTATATTTTCATAATTGAAAATATAGAATTGTTCAAAGGTTTTTAAGGTATGTGGCTACCTTCGGAGAACTCTTCTTGAAATATATAAATTTTTAACTAAATAAGCACTTTTTTATTTGAATTCCTATTTTCCTGCCCCTTTTCAAGTACAATTTCGACAAAATTAAAAATAATTTTGGATAAATTGGGAATTGTGAGTGAAATTTTACTGAAAAATTGCAGTTACGGTAAGGCTTCTATTGAAATTTTTTATTAATATTTTTGAATAATATTTATACAATACATAAATAACATCATTACCTGTACTTAGAACTATAACATTTGTAACACTTTTGAAAGTTTTTGAAATATGTCGTTTTTTGAAATATGTCGAACTCAATTTTTTACAAAAAAACTGTTATTTTATCACAAAAAGTGCAATAAAATACAATAAATATATACACAGAGACTAGAGAATAGTATAGACTGCAGATAAAACTAAGTAAAACATTTATTGATTATTTCCTTTCAATATTTTAAAAAGAAAACATGTAATGAATTTTACCGTGAAGTAAAAAATTGAAAAACATAGTTTCTCAGAAAAGGCATTTAAAGATCTTAATACAGTATAAAAAAAATTGTACTAATTGTCCATTTTTTAAATTCACCATGTTTATAGTTCAAAATCTATTTAGTTTCATATGTTTAACTAATTCGGACTTTTTTAAATCCTTTTGTTGCTTTCTGGAGAGTTTCATAGACTATGCCAATTATTGTTTTTAGTGAAATTTTGATAAATTGCAGTTCCACAAAATTCTAATGAATGTATTCAAATAATACAGTACGTGAATAACATCTTTATGTGTTAGAAATTAAAAGATTTCTAATACCTTTGAAAGGTGATTAAATATGCTAAATTGTATGCAAAAACACTATTTTATAAAAAAAAGTAATGATTTTTTTTCATAAGAATCAATAAAGTACATAAATATATACACAGAGATTAGATTTTGATTCATAACACAGATAGAACTAAATAAAACGTATTTTGAAAATTCCAATTCAATATCTTAAAAATATTTTGTGTAAGGACCTAATTCCGGTTTTGTAAAATCCATTTCCCATTTTTTCTAATTATGCTATAACTTTGCTTCTAAATAACGTAGAAACAAAAATAGCGTTTTCGGAATCTTAAATGTATGGGCTATAAAATGAAATCATAAAAGAAATTTTGAAAATTTTCACCAAAACGGCGAATTTTGGGTAGTTACATATCTTAAAGAAGTGCTGATTAGAGCATTTTGCCTTGTTAATTGTAAGATGCATTAACGTTTAACTCTCTAAGAGAGTGTTTCTCAAACTGTGGAGCGCGCCCCAGGGGGTGTGATAACCTTTACGAGGGGGGCGCGAATATATCGAAAACAAAAGATTTAAAAATTAACTAATTTACTAGAATGAATTAAAACAAAATACTTTCAGACATAATAAAAAATGCACTTTTACTCTGATATAAGTTATAGGCAAAAACTTCTTTGAATACTTAATTAGCTATATTTGATCCTATAACCAAATAAAAAATATTTTATTTAATTTGCTGTAATCCCATGATGGGAGAGATTTTATTGCGTTTTCTTTTTTAAAACTATTTTACTCTTTCAGAGAAAAAACAGATCCCAGATACAGAATCGAAAAAATTTAGATTCATAAAAAATATTCATCACTGTCAATATTTTTGAAATACTGCATAATATAGCTGTAATTTGTTTGACCTTCGAAGTTATTGGTACAGTTAGTTATGACCCCTCTCTTATGTGTTTATTTCTCATTTAAGGAAGTTGTAAGTAATGTTTTTCTCTGTTGCGCTTCAAAACAGTTTTATGATATTTGGAAAACCACGGAGAGTTCCCTTTGATGGATTGCTTGGCCAAGACTTAGACAAAGATGAGTATTTTCAAACATATATAAAGCATAACAATTGTTTTTAGCAGTAATATACATATTATCATAATGAATACACTTTTTACAAGGAAGTGGTCGCGCGGGACACACAGATCACGAAATTGTTAATTCTGGCAAAACTGTTTATTTGTTACCAAAGAAAAATTGAAAAGTCCTTGAAAGTAGGTAAGTAAACTTTCTCTTAAGGTGCCTGACTAGTTGCGAAGACATTTTTTTGAAATTTTGCTGAAAATTCATTTTTAAACTCATTTTTTGTTTAATTATAACTAAAAACTAATAAAAACAGCAAAAAAAGTTTTCTTTCAATGTATTTTTTTTAAATATGGCCAATTTTAGGTTTAAATTAGACGTTATTTGTACGTTACGTTAAACATAGTAAAATAAATTCTAATGCATAATATTTCAAAAAACCCACATAATTTTACTCAAAAAACAGTTACTAATGAATTGACCTAATATCTTTGAAAAATTTTAATTTGTTACTGAACTAGAAGTCAAAAAGTGCACGCAATGCAAATTTTTCAAAAATTTCACATTTATCACACAGAAAAAAAAAAATCATAAAAAAAAGGTAAATATGCTGTTTTTCTTAATCCCTACGTCACAGCATACATACTATAATAATGCACAATTACACAAAATTACAGACAATTACCTACAGAACTGTTTGAGATATCATGCTTAACGTGTTGTAAAATATCAAAAAATCTGTTTCAGAGAAAAATGCATTTAAAGATTTAAAATTCAAAATTTAAAAAACTATACTGCTGAAAAAACCTAAAACCTCTATATATCAAAAGAACAAACATTTTCAAAACAATTATGAATATTATATACTTTCTTCAAACTTTTATCTTTTAATATTTTTAACAATTTTATAGTGTCAAAAAGCTTTTTCTTAAAGTCTAAGTACACAGTTTACGAAATACAGATTAGACGTATAAAAAGCACTTTAAAAAACCTTATTGCATTAAAAATAAAAATATTTTACATAGAAAAACAAATATATATTATTCCATATTATTTTAGAAGTTAAGAAATATATCATACAAAATATATTTGTGTTGTTTTACCAGTAAACATTCACGAAAAACTCTTGAAAAATATTGTTTATCACAAAAGTTATCATAAATTAGAATAAAAATCCTGCAAAGAAGTACTTTAAAACCCTCCATATGAATATACTAAGCCTTCTGTTTTTCATCCTTAGTACTTTTTGTTTTTCTAGCTGCTTTTCTTTTTTTTCGAGACAATTTCGCAATCGTAAAGAATGTCTTAAAGAAGTTGAAATCCGTTGTTTATCAAATTTAAGTAACTCTTGAGCAACACTTTCAGGAAGGGAACCATTTACATTTCGAATTACTGATAATATACCAGCATAACCAGAATTATAAAGTATTAGAGCTAATAATGCACCCAAACGAAATGTTTCCAGTCCAATAAATATATTTTTGGGAACAATATTCCACAAAATGTTGTTATAACTTTCATTGCAGTTCTGTGTCTTACCATGAAGACATTTTTCAACAAAGTTTCATTACACAGTTTTAGATATGTAGGCTTTATTTGGTTTATAATTTTATTAGGAAGTCCTTGCTCAATTTCTTTGAGGGGACTCCCAGCTGCTTTTGCCCTTTGGTAACGACACCAACTCTCAGATCCTTCAGGACACTGTCCATGCAATGAATTGTTTTCCAGATACACAGTGAAAAAATGCAGCTATTACACTACTCATCATCTTTTGTAGATTACCTACATTGTTTCGAATAGCTATTCCATAATAGTTCTGAATTCTGTCGATTAATTTATCAGTTAATTTATTTTTCCCTCCCAAACCTTTCGTCGTTTTTTTAATTGACGCAACCGCCCCCTACACGTTTCTGTACATGACCTATACACTCGAGTTTGGTTACTGTATTAATTCCATAAAAGTTTTTAACAGATTCATATCCTTTTGAGTCCCCATCTCCGTAGTATTCATTGTACTGTACATTCCTCACATTTGATCTCTCAAATATACGGTAGGCTCAACAACCTCCATGTTCCCCGCGGAACCTTTGTAGTTCGAACATACATGTTTCGATGATTGGCTATTGCCTTTCGCGCATATGTGGCAATATTGTGTCATAACTTCAATGTCTAAAATTTTACCGGTGTCAACTGATATGGCACTTACACACCCATTCAAAGATGAGTAGCCTCTGCGTTGCCAAGTACCATCAATGGATATTCCACATTTAGTGAAACTATTTGAGCCTTTGATTTCACTCAATGCAGCGTTGATGTTTTCTTGAGCAACGCGTTCAGTTGCTTTCAACAGTTTTCTTTCTTGATTGCGGAAAGCAAGTTTTGACAGGAAAGGTAAACCGAGGAAAGCACATAATTTTTTGCCAGCTGAAAATCCTTTCCCGATTATCCTTAGCCCCAAAACAATTGAAGAGTTTATAAGACCAGAACTTTCATCTTCTCTGTCGTAGGGAAACCTTTAAAGAAGGAGCCGTTTTTGCACTTTAGGTTCATATGTGAGCATAATCCATTGACAGAGTCTTCTATAAGTTCCAAGCCCTGAGAATAACAATCAGGACAACAAACTATGGCAAAAAATGAAATCCAAGTTGTCCAGCTGACAATTCTATTGTCTTTAGAAGTTTCAAACAATCTTTCTGAGAAAATTTCCAAACTTGTATGGCTTGATTCCAACTTTTTGGCACTAGCGGATTCAGTAGAATTGAGCTCAGATGTTTCATCATTCTCATTAATTGTGGCACGAATGGTATAACGATTTCCAGTAAATCGGCGCTTCTTAGACCTCCCAGATCTTGATTTATCCATCATTAATCAATATTTTGTCTTAAGAAAGACAGTTTTTTTCATAAAATATATCAAAATAATAAATTAAACGAGGAGCGAAGAATCGAGTAGCTACAACATAAGCAAATCGAAAAATGACAACAAACCTGTAAAGTTGCCAAATTTTACTAAAACTATTAAATAATTTTTAAAAGAATATCACCATATTCAGTTTTAATGTTACCAAAATTAATATTTTATAAATAAATTCAATAAAATTCCAAAAAAGAGTAAAAATCTTTCAAATTCAAAGTACTTCCGGTTTCGATTTCTAACTTCCGGTTCGTTTTTGTTGTTCTCACTTGACATAAAAACTGCTATAACTTCGTAAATAATTGGAGTACAAGCAAAAGTAAGGTATTTTTAGAAAGAAGAAAATTCAAATATTAAAAATATCAAATAAATTTTTTTTGTCATGTTCATTAAAATTGACGATTTTACACTAGTCAGGCACCTTAATTAAATTATTCTCTGGAATCACGATTTGTAACGTGTACAATAAAATAATTATTAAAAAGGATTGGGGTGACTCAATAACCCCGCTCGACCGTATCGAGTGCGCGCCTGCTCCCGGGTTAAAACATGTTGAAGTCTTTCTGCTTTAAATATTAAAAATAATACAATAATTCTTCATCAGAATTTTATATTATTGTTAATAATTTAACATCAATTATAAAAGCTAATTCTTTGAGGCTTAAAATTAAAATTCGCTTAAAACTAATTATAATTTGAGCAATCATTTTAAAAAAAACATTTTACAATTTTGTAAACATTGTCGCGCACTTGGCTTTACTCTCCTTACAATACAGCTATTATATCAAGAATGTTTTATTTTCTTATAAATGAACTCTTGCAAAGGTATACTTTTAATGTATCAGTGCTGCACAGAGTATTTTGTAACTAATTAATTAATACCAAATTAAGAACAAGTTTAATAAATATTAAAGACTTTTCCATGGGCTTGTCTTGCAAAGCAATATTTTTATAAGGAATGCTTATGATTAGAAATTCACCCTCTGAGTTATTTTTCTATATTTAGCAGATATCCCTATTTTGTCTTCTAAGAAGTCGACGCATTTTGCAATTTGTTCAATTTAAAAATTAGAGAAAGGAAAAATAACATAATAGTTATCCTATTACTTAATTAAATTTTTTTGCTTAAAAGAGTAGTATTCAAAATTCAATACTTATGTTATTAATTTGTATGGTTTATAATTAAGATCTCGTATTGTAGCTTTAGCGTCTAAGTGCATTATTATTGCATTTAGTGCAATATTAATGTATAAGGGGGGCGCGATAAAAATTATGATTGAAAAGGGAAGCGCCAGTATTGAAAGTTTGAGAAGCACTGCTCTAAGATATCCAAATTTTATACACGATATCAGATAACTAAGAACAGTTTTAAAGAGTATTTTGTTAATTATGAATTATTAGCGTATTTTGTGTTGTTACAAATTGGGAAAAGACACGACTACT